>OZ024854.1:40312574-40405074 GCA_964017155.1 Oasisia sp. SBJ-2009
GCCTCGAATACCCAGGCTCCGTGAGGTGACAGCACGTTTCAGCTCCTCAACTATCGGCATGCCAGTCACATTTCATTTTGCTGCCCTTGTTCATGGCACACTCGAGCCACGTCCCATGCCATATTGGAGTAGGGGTTGCCTCTGATCGTCTGAATGAAGTCAGTACTACGGAAAGCGACCTGACCAACAGGCTTAGTGGGAGATCATCCTATGTACGTCATCATTACCCTGCTAAAGGACGAGAACCCAAACAAATAATGTGACATTGTGCCCTTTCCTGGCCCCTTCCATACATGTGATGATGAGCGCTATATACAAGCGCTACAAGCGGAGTGAGCTAGGTGAGGTACTGGTGGCGGGAGGAGTTATTGCCGAGGGCTCCGTCGATCGTGTGCTGAAAGGCAAACATTACAAGAGGGGGCTGCGTTGCTTGTGAGGCTCATGTAAGAGGCGCTCATAAGTCAGCTGGTAAAGCCTGACCTGGCTGATGAGACAAGGGTGAATCTTCAGATTATGAGAAATACGAAACACTCCCAAGAACCCCGCGTTGCTGCCCGTGCGGCACTGGCGGAGGATGCTGACCTCGAGAGTCTCATCACCAACATCTTCACCCAGAAGAAGGCCCGTGTCATAGCGGACTACTGGAGGGACCGCTGATGCAGAATGTGCACGCAGTCCACGTTTGCAACTGGGACGAGTACGCCAGCTCTCTGTGCGCCATGCGTACGACAACAATAGGTACGGGAGGTGGCTGCCTGACTTCTGGGCTATGCTGACAGCTCCCTGTTGATCAGGTCGCTTTCCGTAGTACTGACTTCATTCAGACGATCAGAGGCAACCCCTACACCAACATGGCATGGGACGTGGATCGAGTTTACCACGGAAAAGAGCAGCAAATGAAGTGTGACTGGCACGCAGAGAGTTGAGGGGCTGAAAAGTGATGTCACCTCACGGAGCCTGGGTAATCGAGGCTAATACCGGAATTGCTCGTATTCCGATCTCGAATGGAGCAGGGTTGTGTGTTATTAGTCTCACTTAACCTTTTGTCGGATAGTCTCGCGTTACCGATTGTCGGTCGGCTGCGTAAGTACGCCGAGAAGACAGTCTGGTGGTTTAAAACACTTTTGATTGTTATCCGTTAGAGGCAGCACTGGTATACTCATGAATTTAGTATTATAAATTATTTTAATTGTGCCCTTATAACCAATCTATAAAGTGCACTCGAAAACAGTATCGTTTATACACAATTATTCTTATGTATTCTTTTTATTTTTATGTTCGCGTGACAGCCAATCGGCAGGTCTAATTCCTGCTTCGCAAACAATGTAAGTCTCGCGCTCGAAAACGAGGTTGGGGTGCAGGAAGTCCATATTCTCCATGTTAATATTATAGGACTTTGTTCTGTTTTTGGTTGTAATAATCGGACTGTCCCCAAATAGTGTTTACAGTTATACTGTCCGAAGGATAATGACATGCACAAGCAATGAAACACTTTGCCAAAATCATGCATTTTAATCGATTATTATGGTGGTTGCCATGGCATCGGCGAGTAGTAGGGTCTACATGTTTGGAGATCTGGACTAGTAATGAAGAATGCCATCTTTTGCGCAGTGCAACCTGTTTGGGGGCAAATGTATTCATGTGTTATGATTATGTGCACTTAGACAACTTGTCAATATAAGTGCTTATCAAACTGTTGTGAAACCACAACGTATAGCAATGTAAAATGCAAATCCCGTAAATAAAACACATACGGCCTAAAATCGTGTAGGCCCTATACTATCTGCACTACGAGTCTACGTAAATTGCTATATGTGTATGACAATGTGGTAAACTCAATATTAAATTGGGCATTTGAGATAAGAAAGGTATAATTCAAGATATTTATGACCTGGTGTTCCTAGTATTCATCAGTCGGAAGCTACACATGTCATGTCTCGCCAAGTATCGTGAGCCACTTACAGGCCAGGTCCTATTGAAAATAGGTGTTTCTGTTTATTTTTGGGTGAATATAAGTTCATTGTAGAATATTTTTCATATGATATCATTATCTTGTTAACGTATATAGTTATTTTAATTTTTATTTCATAGTTGGCCTAATCTGGGGTAAGGCCGCCTTGCTGGTTTCATCAGCAGGCCGTCAGTGGCGTAGCCAGGATTTTGAATTGGATGGGGCCATCCGGCAACCAAGCAAATTCTGTATATGTATAATATATATATATATATATATATATATATATATATATATATATATATATATATATATATATATATATACACACACACACACACACACACACACACACACACACACACACACACACACACACACACACACACACACACACACACACACACACACACACACCCAACTCGCAGTAATACATGTAAGCATATCCAAGTCTATATTAATATCAGTTTATATACTTATTATGAAGAAGCGTTGGCGATATCAACGTTCCTTTGATATGCCACAATACGCAATGTATAGGTAAGTGTATCTTAATTAGTAATGACACTTAAAGTGAGATACCGAAATGCTGCCCCCACAGTTTGACATCCGGTCATTCTGAGGAAGACATCCTTCAGTCATCTTACTTTCTATCATATGCGGTGTCCGGTTTTCCGGGGAAGGGACGATTAAATTACTCATTAGTTGCTTTTTTACATTACTACGGCTGCCCACTCTCGTGAATGTTTACGATTGTTCTTCCCCCCTATATATGTATATATATATATATATATATATATATATATATATATATATATGTATATATATATGTATACATATATATATATATGTATACATATATATATGTATATATATATACATATGTATACATATATATATATATATATACATATGTCATATATATATATACATATATATATATACATATATATATGTATATACATATATATATATATACATATATATATATACACATATATATATATGTATATATATATATATATATATATATATATATATATATATATATATATACCGTGCAACTAGTAACGTACATCCACCGTGTTTAATTAAAGGATGTATTGGGATTAGTTAAGGACATAAACTGTTATATTAAGTATATGGGGTTAATTGATGTGATAATTTTTATAGTAAATATATGTATTATTTAAGGCTAGCTAGAAACTGGTGTAGAAATAAATTGGATTAAATGAGTTTAGAAACCAATATAATAATTATATCTATTGTTATAGCAGGAAACGAGGGGAAGGACAACCGTAAACATTCACGAGAGTGGACAGCCGTAGTAATGTGAAAAAGCAAGTAATGAGTAACTTAATCGTCCCTGCCCCGGATAACCGGACACCGCATGTGATAGAATGTACATAAGAAGACTGAAGGAGTAGCTTTATTAATCGGCCCTTCCTCAGAATGACCGGATGTCAAACAGTGGGGGCAGCATTTCGGTATCTCACTTTAATTGTCATTACTAATTAAGACACACTTACCTATACATTGCTTATTGTGGCATATCAAAGGTTGATATTCTGGACAGTGGTGATCGTGACGAGGAAGCAGAGGAGGAGGAGGAAAATGAGGAAGAGTTTGACTTTCACGATTTCAGTGAAAGCGATGGTGAATGATGATCTAACAATTATCATCTTGAGGCCCTTGAGAGGTTGAGGCGCGGCGGATCAGAACAGATAATTCTGGTTTGCTGTTTACCTAGATCAGTAAATGAGTTGGTAAATGAACTTAGAGGATTTTCTTTATTCACGTGTACCTTGAATTAATCTCTATGTTAACCTTTGGTCGCAAAAACAACACGATATTTCGTATGTAGATACCCTCCAAATCCCTCTCAATGTACATGCAATATTGGCTGAGATACAGCGAAAACGTCATATTTTCGGTGATACTGGCACTTTAGAACTTGCATAGCATGCCATGGACATGGATAATTAATTCAAGAACGGTCCTTTAATGACCGTTGACCCTGAAAACATGGGTCTGGAGACCTTATTTGTGCAATTATGTACAATATTGGCCGAGATAACGTGAAAAATAGATTTCTCAATAATGACGGCACTGATTTGCATATTAAACTGTGATCATGTCAAACACGTGACCATGTCAACAATAGTTTTATTATGGTCTATACAGTTTTATTATGGTCTATACATTTTATTTTATCAGTTATGTGCAATAATGGATGAGATATAGTGAAAAATATAATTCTTAATGATGGCGGCGCTAATTTGCATAAAAACGATATGTGGGACATTTTGCTGACTTCTTAACATAGCAAGCCGTTTTCTACGTATTTTTCCTATCTAATGGTACCAATTAAAAGTATATTTCCGGGGGTGCACAGTACTCCCGTCTTCCGACTCCACTAATATTCCGATGACTGACTTAGGAAACCAGAGGCCTTGAAGATAAACGGCGAATGTCTTAGTCATCTTCGCTTCGCCAACGACATACTCATGTGCGTTAATTCACCACAAGAACTACACCAAGTGTTACAGGAATTAGCTGATGAAAGTGAAAGTCAGGGTCTGAAGATGAACAAATTGAAGACAAAGGTGATGACGGAAAACGACACACCTGTATATGTCAACAACACCCAGATCGAGAACGTTGAAATCTACATCTACCTGCGACAGAAATACACACCGGACACAAAAACCAAGACAAGGAGATTCAAAGAAGAATCACGGCCGGTTGGACAGCATTCGCCAAGCACCGCGACATCTTCAAGGGTAACATTGGAAAATGCTTGATGAGACAAGTCTACAACTCATATGTGTACTTCCAGCAATGACACACTGTGTAGAAACATTGGTACTCACCATCCAAGCAAAGAACAAGCTAGCAGCCGCACAAACAAAGATGGAAAGGAGTATGTTAAACATCACATACCGGTACAGAAAAACAAATATCTGGGTAAGAGAGAAGACAATGGTCACAGACGTGATTGAACAAATCAGAAGACGGAAGTGGACCATGGCAGGGCACGTCAGCAGGATACGAGATAACTGATGGACAATGCGTATCACCACCTGGAAACCCTACGAAAGGAAAAGACCTAGAGGAAAGCCGGCGAGACGGTCTAGAGATGAACTAGACGACTACTGGAAAGATACCATCTGGCAGAGGATAGCGCAAGATAGGCATATATATGGAAGCAGCATGCTGAGGCCTTCGCCCAACCACGGGACACTATGGCTGCACAATGATGATGATTACTGATTGAGGCGTGTAAGTTGTCGCCAATTAAATTCCTCTGGCACGCTGTGCAACCCGAATCTTCTGTGTTGTTATCAATGCTGATTGCACTACGTTGGAGAGCTGAAACTGTATAGGTCCGAAGACACAGAGTAGTCAATTAAAGGCAGTCGAATAGACACGCGGCGTCTACTCACTGGGTTACTCGAGCAATACAGAGGCGCCACCATGCCAATGTACACACGTGTATTGTAGAGAATTGAGTACTTTCATACTCCGCAAGGGGTCGTACGGAAATAACAACTCGACGTTGTCGTTGTCATGGCGGGTATGATCTAGACCTGTGTCTGTGATCTATGAATTGAATAAATGCCCCTTACTACACAATAGTGCCGTCGCATATAGTTTCATTTCAGAAACATTGTGGATGGTTATCCAAAGTTAATGTAAACAGCTTGAATTAATAAGTCCTCCTTTAGTATAAAAAAATATTGTCCTATCTCGCTATCGAAGTATCGGTCTGGCGTCAGTCATCCGTGACAACGATTGCTGTGACCTGAGCTATATGTGGTTAGGTGGGAATGTGTCTAAATCAGGTCGATGTGGAGCCGCGCTAGTTGACGGCACGCCTCAACAATCACTATCTCATTGTTACCACTTTAGACGCGTCACGACTGACAGACACAGCCACAGCCCAGGAGGCCAAGGTTGCATATTCGATCCTCGTAAACTACAGTTTACACATCGCTTGCACTTGAAACTTAGTTTTGCAGTGAGGATCAGATCATCCGCCTGCCGGCAGTATGAACATTTTCGTGGCCTGTTTTTGGGTGCTGTGTGCGTTATGCCTCATTCTATATCTGTCAACACGGACCGCCCTTCCGTCTAGCACAGACCCACTGTTTGGAGCCTTTCAGAGGACTTACCTGGTCGTCTACCTACTTGCAATGGGTGAGTTACTTATAGTCTCTGTGTTCACAAGTATTCAGGTGCAGTTGTCTGTTGAGCTTGGGTCTGAATGCATGACTTAGGAGTGAATTTTTTAAGTGACACTTAAGTATTTAGTTTTGCACAGACCATAGCTAAATTGGGGCGATCAAGCAGATCCGTTGGAGGGATTCATTGATTTAACTTTTTCATCCAACGTGGCAGTGGGGGTCTCAGGAGGTTTACAATTTCAGAACAGTTTTATGTATATATAGCACACATAACTAACGTTTTCCATTGAACAACAGCTACCTGCCTACCATACAACTTGGCTAATATAGCCCCTATAGCTATATCATTGTCAGATTAACATTGATTAATAGAGACAAGTTGCAAGGATCAGATACAATGGAAATTAAAACACTTCCATAACTTCCTTGCCATACTACACCAAAGTATGTACTGTAGTATTCAGGCATATCATCCTGTATGCATGTACCTGAATAAAAACACATACATTCCCTTGAATGCGTTTCTATAACTAACTGCATGAATAATAAAAACATTACGTTTACCATAGGACATATTTATATACTGAATTAACATTACAATATAAAGCTTTAAAGTCATCTAATTATATAAATAATACTGTCTAGTTACAATCATGTTACAACTATTTATAAAGACTAGCTACAGAGTACCCCATAAGTTATAAGAACAATTTATCAATACCATTTACCCCAAGCTATTGCACTTGTTGCTTTAACCATAACCATGCAGTGTAGGCCCAATTAATTATGATGTCATTAACACTGAGCTGGACATATACATCAGTGGGTCCATCCATCTCTGTAGTGGTCATCTGTGTTCTGTCAACATCTGCTGGTTTGAACCATGCAGTAGTTCATTAAAATATTAATTGTCATTTGTCATGGCCCTCCTGGGCAACCACAACCTACCATTGTTAATTTTCCGTAATCATTCTGAAATTGACCACATATTACGGTGTTATAGAAACTGTTCTGCTAGATTGTATTAATGGAAATAAAAATATCACACTAGAAAATTGTAGACTTCAAAGAACCGTTAATCTTATAAATAATGTCCAGACAAGTTCATAGCTGGTGGCCATGCCTAAGAAAAGGTCATCAATTATCAGTAAATGAAGCTGTGACTGTGGGTAGCCAGTTGTTCAATGGAGACAATTTATCAAAGTTTTAATGACTTGGGATTTATTTACATCCCCCCCATAAAAAATGGATCCAGGGGTCTATATTCTATTATATAAGTTGAACCTCCCTTATAGAATTTGGACCCCTTTTAAAAAAGCTGAACTATTTGGTAAAAAAGTATTTAAATTTAAAGGACAAACAAAGTTAACTTTTACGTGGCATACACCTAATAGAGTTAATATAAAGTAACAATTTCCACATATACTCAATTTTTTAACGCCAGCGGTTTACCAGAAAAATATTTTTTAACACCCAACCATCCAAATTCTATACGCTACCCCATCTTAGACGAAGAATGCCGTCACGACGGTGATCGAAGCGCTCTCCACGTAGATTCCCTGCATAGGGTTTGGCTGTTGTCATAAAGTTGTCTATTATTGTTATCGCTGAAATCATCCCATCAACTGATGATACATGTCTACATCAAAGCATTTCTCCTCAAAATGGACCGAGCAAAGTGCCAAACAGTACGCCCGCAAATCACCAACGTGAATCCATTGCTTCAATACTACCGGTTGTTTCAACTATTATTGCAACTGTATGCCGAACACGAAGGCATAATTACTAAAGTTTACCATTGATTTAACCACAGAATTAGATATACGTCTATAAGCAGCTGCTAGATGTCACGCCAACTGAACGAACTGTCGAAGACTCGAAGTTGTTGACCCTTAACAGTGTCGCCGGAAGCTGACCGAGATATAGAATGCCGCGCGCTGAATGGCCAAGCCAAATTAACCCTTCACCTATGGCGGCGTCTAGACCATCGTGGATTTCGTTAGAATTTTAGACTTTAAAGTGACATTCTGAGTAAACCGCTGACGTTAAAAAATTGAGTATATGTGGAAATTGTTACTTTGTATAAACTCTATTAGGTGTATGACACGAAGCCGTAGCCTTTTTTGTCCTTTAATAAATGTCCTTCATAGATTGTAGCTAGAATATCACAGCCATCATTGATAACACTTTTGTAAAAACATTTTTATTATTTTTATATTTTAGCCACCATTGCCATTACAATGTTACACCAGGACTAAATTATATGAACAACACAACCTGTGGTCCATTTTCTATAGGGAGTCCATATTATATGGCACATACAGGATATGGACTCAGGTCCAATTTATATGGGGGTCCGTATGTATTCTATATAACACATAGAAAATGGACTCAAGTAGTACTATCATGTCTTGGGTGACTGCTTTTGCTGGGCTGGAGGGGCGGTCGCTCAAGACAGGTCTTACTGTCTAATGTTTTATCTGTTCTAACAAACATCCTAGATAAAGTATCTGTCTACTGATCACTGGCCATTCCAGTCTCAGGGCTGCAGGCTGAGTGTGGCAGACATGTGCTCCATAACAAGTTAAATACTTGTAATTTGTGTTTTCTAGTTATTAGTTTATATATAAGCTCACCTTGTACATAGAGACGTGTGTCTGTATAGGTGCAACGTGGGTGATGGGTTCAAATAAATATGAATGCACTTTGGCAGAGGTGTCAACTTGCATGTTTTAGACGTTTACAAGGCTTATAGATTTTTGTGAATTGTATGGGCTTATGGTCATACGAAGAAATCCTTATGTGGATATATTTGTAATTTTGACAACTTTATGACAGGATGGATGTGAAAGTGACAGTCAGCCCAGCCGCAATTATTCAAAAGCAGTAGGTGGGCAATCATCCCAGGTGACTGGAAATTATTGGAATAATCACACGTTTGAATTTGGGAGATCACTGTGTTTGAGCCATCATTTGTTTATGTGGTGTACGAGGCAGGGTTACATTATTAACTATTTATTAATTATTTTGTCTTGTACACTGTAATGTGAATGTTTTTCAGTTCAACAAGTAATCTTTCAAACAAAATCATTATGGTATAACAAATCATTTTGATAAATGGTTCTGTCAAAATTAACATCAATTAATATTTATGTCCTTGTCACTCGCTGTAGAAACATATACATTATATGGGCCTGATCTGTAGAATATAATGTTTGTTGTCAGTTCACTAGGCTGGTGATGAGCAGGTGTGATCGACTGATCGATTTAAACACAGTGGCAGCTTCGTTACCTTTTAGATGCACCCAATAAAATATCACCAGTGACAAATGAGCCTCTTCACAGTGTCTAGTTCAGTGGATGGGACTTTAATGTTCATGTCATGTTGATAGCTGGTTATAAAGGAAGTCATCTCAAAACATCTTTACTAACAAATATCTACACACATATGCTATATTATCTAGATATTTCCTGTTTCATTGAGACCTGTAGACTGATGGTCAAACAACGTCTCCATTATATGAAAACACTTAAATTGTGCACTTCCACAAAGATTGTATTTGTGTCAACTACTGGTACTTTTGCTAGTCAAATGTCAATGTAGGTCACTGATGTGACAGTCAGTCTTGTTCACGTGATGTGAACCAGTCAGCATCTGGTGTCCATGACAACCTATTGCTCATATACAACAAGGATACAATAAATAAAATATCTGGACATATGGGCTGAAGTTTGTAAGTCTGTCATACATGATGTAATGATAAAATTATGTAGAGTATTCCCAAAGTATTTGTAAATACTCATATTTATAATGAGTAACCAGTATGATTACTTTCCTATATACGCATAAAAGTATGAGTAACAAGACAAGAGAACTTTATTGTCCTGGTAGGAAACTCATTTGCAGCATTCATAAAATAATAAATAAAGTAGTACTTTGTGTGAAGTATCGGTAGAATGTACCAAAGTACAAATGAGTATGATTAATGAATACTTCAGCCCCAACCATCATATAGCCCTGGGGCTGCAAAAAAGGTTTATAAACAGGCAATATAATTACCCGGTAATATGATAAATTTATAAAATTCTGCTAATTGAGAGTTTTGCATACCCTATCAAGAGTGTCTGTGGATGTTAAGATTGCACCCTCTAACGGACAGTCAACATTTGGATTATAATTTTTCACAGTTATTCTTGTGCATACATGCCTGTGTCAACATGTGATGGCATTTGAAATTTTTCTAACATCACAATTGATCATTGTTGATGAACTCAGCCAATACTGACATACTCAGCCACAATATGGGAGAATTCAACTGCAATATGGATGCATTTAGTCAATATGGATTCTGATTAAGCTTTATGCAGCAATACCAACGAGAATGCGTTTATATTATTAATTGGCTGTTTATTATAATGTATTCAGTAAGTGAGTTACTCAGACAGTTAACACTGTTATAGGGTGCTATAATGGAAGTAGGAATAGGACTAGGAGCAATAATACCGTGGTTCACAGATCTAAGTATATATGTTTATGCAAATGTGTTTGAAAACCAGCAGTGGAAATGATGTCGTTACATCTTGCAGGTAGAAGTGAGCACTGTAAACATTAACCATGGTAACTGTGTCATTGTAAACATTAACCATGGTACCTGTGTCATTGTAAACATTAACCATGGTGCAGTGTGTTTACCTGGATGTGACTGTGATGGATGGTGGTATGTTTCAGCGGCGGACTGGATGCAAGGACCCTATGTATATGCACTATATGACAACTACGGGATGTCACCCTATGACATCAATGTCCTGTTTGTCGCTGGCTTTGGCTCCAGCATGGTTGTTGGAACGGCAGTTGGGTCATTCGCTGATAGATAGTAGGTTTGATGAATTAATCTCTCTAGTTTACTAGGCAATCTACTTGCACACACATACATGTTAGTGTGACTTGTAGAAGTCAAATTTCACATTTGCAAAATGCATTACAGCATATATGATATTTCACAAAATCACATCAATTATTCGCATACGAATGAATAGCTATTGTTTAAGTGTGGAACCCCCAAAACACCAGTATTTTATTATGGGTATAAATAATGTTGAATTATACATAAAACCAATATATTGTGCATCATAATTAGCACATCAAATATAATTTAAAGAAAATGGTACTGTGACTAACCTATTTAATAGCAGCTGTACTGCATGTACCCCCCAGTAATCATAATGTTTTCTCTCTAAAACTCAGTATTGCAAACTTGCTCTCTCTCTCTGTGGCTACATGAGCAATCTGGAATCAACTCCCTATTACACGTAAATCTTCTGAAACTATAGTCACCTTTCATAAAAACAACATTATTTGTTTGATTTAAATGTGCTTTTCCACCATACATTGTTAGCAGTTCCCTGCTCCAATGATAACTTTTGCCTGTCCCCATTTATGATTATGATATATTTTGCATCTCTGAACTTGACTTTTCAAGGATATAGGCACTAAGCACTATAACAGTGTTACAATTATTATTACTATAACATTTAATATCAAATTCTTAGCATTTCTTGTTTTAAGGGTTAACATTAATGTTGATTCTTGCTAAATAAATGTGGTTTCTGGCTTTCAGTGGAAGACGGACTAACTGCATCTTGTATGGGGTCTTGTACGGACTGTCGTGTGTGACTAAGGTAACTAATGACAGTTTTAGTTGTTACAATAAAGGTTTGGTTTCACATAGCAGTGTCAGTGGGAAGCAGTGCTCTAATAAAATTGCTTTAACTAGAAAGTCCAGACTCATTAACAGTTAGTGCGGCAAGGACCTACAACACAGAGGGGTGTCACTTTAGTTCAAAACAAACTGTTTCACACAAATCTCATGCAGTATATATATATATATATATATATATATATATATATACACACACACACACACACACACACACACACACACACACACACACCAGTCAGTGCTTTTGTTTTGGGTTGATATCTGATTACATACAAACTGTATATGGTTTTTTCCTCTGTGTGAATGGAGGTGTCAGTTAATATATTCGTCTTGGAAGTGAAAATATTCCTCATTAAATACCATTTCATTCTCTATAATTTATAATGATAGACATTCTAGTAAGTTCTAAAGGTCTGTCAAATTATTCCATATCTGTCCACCACAGTAGTGTTTTGTACTACCCAATACCCACACACATCTTTCTGTTTATATACACACACAAACTGTTCATGTGTACACCACAATGCATTCACAATATTGCTAAGGAAAGGTCACTTTATTTTTATTTGAGTTTTGTCATAATAATTGTTTATCAGAACATGTTTTTTAACTCCTATTTTTTTTTTACAAAATAATTGCATATAATTATTATTGTACTAATTTTGCTTCTCGTAATTGCAGCATTTTAACAACTTTTCCATACTGATGATTGGCCGAGTGCTTGGTGGAGTAGCAACATCCATTCTGTACAGTGCCTTTGAGTCTTGGCTCAACTGTGAGCACCGCAAGGTGAGAGCGGGATGTCACATCTTATCTCATTCTACTTGGATGACTTTGTATACACGTTATGATTTCCTTTTTAATATCTACCAAAATAGTGACACAAATAAAATTACATTTCATACCACAGTTGCATCTGTTGTGACATCCTACATTGTGGTGTTGTGACATCCTACATTGTGGTGTTGTGACATCCTACATTGTGGTGTTGTGACATCCTACATTGTGGTGTTGTGACATCCTACATTGTGGTGTTGTGACATCCTACATTGTGGTGTTGTGACATCCTACATTGTGGTGTTGTGACATCCTACATTGTGGTGTGACATCCTACATTGTGGCGTTGTGACATCCTACATTGTGGTGTTGTGACATCCTACTCTGTTGTGTTGTGACATCCTACATTGTGGTGTTGTGACATCCTACATTGTGGTGTTGTGAAATCCTACATTGTGGCGTTGTGATATCCTACATTGTGGTGTTGTGACATCCTACATTGTGGTGTTTTGACATCCTACATTGTGGTGTTGTGACATCCTACATTGTGGTGTTATGACATCCTACATTGTGGTGTTATGACATCCTACATTGTGGTGTTTTGACATCCTACATTGTGGTGTTGTGACATCCTACATTGTTGTGTTGTGACATCCTACATTGTGGTGTTGTGACATCCTACATTGTGGTGTTGTGACATCTAATATTGTTATGATATCCATCATCATTGTGACATCTACTTGTATTAGGATGTCATATACTACACTTACATCCGATAACATTGTGACATCTGGCATTGTGACATCCACCATCTTTGTGACATCTAACATTATTGTGACATCAGCTGTCATTATGATATCCAATTGTGACATCCAACTTCAGTGTGACACACTGGAACCACCAGTAGTGTGACACCTAGAATTGTGACATCTGCAATCTCTGTGACATCCAATTCCAACAACACAAACACCTGGAATCATTGTGACATTCACCTACCAATATGACATCCACCCTCATGGTGACATTCACACCATTATGATATGGAATATCATTGTGATATCCACCACAATAGCCACATTTGCTACACTTGTAAAACCCGATATTATAGTGACATATATTGCATTGTCATACCAGGATTACCTAACGTAATTAATATCAGACAATTATGATGTTCAGCATAATTATAACATCACTGTGACATCCAATATCATCATGACAGCAAACACCATTCAAATATCCATCATCATTGTGACTTCCACTAACAAATGGTGGTTACATTCACCATTGTATTCTCTTCTAAACGTATGCATACTTAGTACTATCAAAATATTAAAATATTGGAAAGTTACTAATTTTGTCATTTTGTTCCAGCGAGGTTTTGACCCTGATCTCATTGAGAATATTTTCTCAAATGCAGTTTTCAGTAACTCGATCATTGCCATTCTGTCTGGAGTACTTGCTCAAGCTTGTGTCGACTACTTTGGATATGTGTAAGTTGCTCATTAATTTCCATTCTTTTCCAGTATACACCACACTCAACAACTGACAGCATGCTCCAATATACACCACACTCAACAACTGACAGCATGCTCCAATATACACCACACTCAACAACTGACAGCATGCTCCAATATACACCACACTCAACAACTGACAGCATGCTCCAATATACACCACACTCAACAACTGACAGCATGCTCCAATATACACCACACTCAACAACTGACAGCATGCTCCAATATACACCACACTCAACAACTGACAGCATGCTCCAATATACACCACACTTAACAACTGACAGCATGCTCCAACACACACCATACTCAATAACTGACAGCATGCTCCAATATACACCACACTCAACAACTGACAGCATGCTCCAATATACACCACACTTAACAACTGACAGCATGCTCCAACACACACCATACTCAATAACTGACAACATGCTCCAATATACACCACACTCAACAACTGACAGCATGCTCCAATATACACCATACTCAACAACTGACAACATGCTCCAATATACACCACACTCAACAACTGACAACATGCTCCAATATACACCACACTCAACAACTGACAGCATGCTCCAATATACACCACACTCAACAACTGACAGCATGCTCCAATATACACCACACTCAACAACTGACAACATGCTCCAATATACACCACACTCAACAACTGACAGCATGCTCCAATATACACCACACTCAACAACTGACAACATGCTCCAATATACACCACACTCAATAACTGACAACATGCTCCAATATACACCACACTCAACAACTGACAGCATGCTCCAATATACACCATACTCAACAACTGACAACATGCTCCAATATACACCACACTCAACAACTGACAACATGCTCCAATATACACCACACTCAACAACTGACAGCATGCTCCAATATACACCACACTTAACAACTGACAGCATGCTCCAATATACACCATACTCAACAACTGACAACATGCTCCAATATACACCACACTCAACAACTGACAACATGCTCCAATATACACCACACTTAACAACTGACAACATGCTCCAATATACACCACACTTAACAACTGACAACATGCTCCAATATACACCACACTCAACAACTGACAGCATGCTCCAATATACACCACACTTAACAACTGACAGCATGCTCCAATATACACCACACTCAACAACTGACAGCATGCTCCAATATACACCACACTTAACAACTGACAGCATGCTCCAATATACACCACACTCAACAACTGACAGCATGCTCCAATATACACCACACTCAATAACTGACCACATACTCTATAATACAAGTTCAACAAATGACCACATACATACATTTGATATTTGATTTGTTCATATAATATTTTTATTAGCATGTTTTATAGCAGCATTTGCATGTCATTCACTGCCCTTGCTGTCATGTGTGTTATCATGTTTACAGAGCACCATTTGATGTATCATTTATCGTCCTTGCTGTCATGTGTGTTATCACGTTTACAGAGCACCATTTGATGTATCATTTATCGTCCTTGCTGTCATGTGTGTTATCACGTTTACAGAGCACCATTTGATGTATCATTTATCGTCATTGCTGTCATGTGTGTTATCACGTTTACAGAGCACCATTTGATGTATCATTTATCGTCCTTGCTGTCATGTGTGTTGTCACCATAAGCACTTGGTCAGAGAACTATGGAGACACACAGTTGGGTACAAAAGAGACTTTTGCAAATGCTTTAAAAGCCATAAGACAGGGTAAGTGACATGTAAACATCACTGGAAGACTGGAAGTAATTATATGCAAATTTGCATGTCCTCGATCGGCAAAATGGTCAATAGTTCCAACCAAGCTCAAATAAACAAAGTTACGCCTATGTTACAATCACTTCGACATCATGCGGCTTTGGCAATGTGTATCGCTCAGTGTAGTAATTTGAAATGTATTTGCACAGGAATCAGGAAATTCCAGAACTTATGCTGCATTCCTTCTCCATTGTATTTTTAAATGCTTTCATTAGTTGTAAATTGTTGTAATTTAATTTCACATTTTATTTCATACAGTTGTAATTAATTTCAGTTTTTATTTCATCTATTTCATCAATTTTTTTCTATTTCATCTATATAATTTCTTTCTTACATGCAGAAATGTCTATTAATAAAGTTATTCAGAAAAATGAGAAAGTTTACTTTGATTAGAAAGGAGCAAGTCACGCCAAATGCAACTTGAGCACAATGGCGATGCCGAGGGCCAAGTATGTCCAAGTTTGACAAATGGGTTAAAATATACCGTGGCTCCATGCTCATGAAATTATGGTACAGATCCTGTAAATGGCACTCTTGTGTTTGGGCAATGGTTGTTGTTCAAACGAATGAATCCCCCCACTAAGGTATGTGTATGTGTAATATATAATTATGCATATACATATGTAAATCTGATCACTTATATTCTTGGAATGTTGGCCTCTTATCTACCAACTGGCAATGCACATCAGAAAACAGAATAAAATGTATCTACCTACATGTTTTTTATATGCATTTCTTTATCTGATAGGACTTTCTGCTGAGTCACTTGAATGAGGATTAGTTCTCCAAGTCATCCCTAAGTACACAAGTTGATAATTCCACTGTGGATGGTGTAAACTAGTGAAACACAAGTATAGTCATGAGTCACCAACTTGCCCAAGTGTCATCTGCCCACAAGGGTCCACCTGTCTGTACCCACTTCCTTCCCTGAAGGCTGGGGATAGAGAGGCGCACTAACCTCATCACCACCCTGCTGTCAGTCTCAGCCAACTGTTGACAGTGTCAGATGGTATGTTTCAGACCGGAGAGTCTTCTGTCTGGGGGCGATACAGTCGTTGTTTGAGGGTTCCATGTATACATTTGTCCTGTTGTGGACTCGTGTCCTCACCCCGCCTGCTGACGCCGTCACTGCAGACCCAGCACGCCACCTGCTGGCCACAGAGGACAACACCGGTCATCGAGGAAAGATCCCACATGGCTACATTTTTGCAGCGTTTATGGTGAGTGGTGAGATGACAAGTTTCTGAATGCGAATAATTGTGTCATTCTTTGATTCACTGCTGTAGATTCCTGCTAGATGTCAACTGTAACATGTAGTTGCCATATTGGGTAAACAGAAGGATCCCTCCCTGCAGGTAGTTAGGGAACACATGTCCTAATTTGTCTTTATAGCACCTCTTGATCGATAGTTGTGGTTGGCTTTGTAATAGTAACAGACATCTGATGGTGCTTGCTTTAGGCTGTTTATCATCAAGAACAACAAGAACAGCAATGTGCGGGAACATGTCGTTAGATTCGGTCAGACTTTGTTCCCAGTTCACTGCATGACGAGATGCAGTTGAACCATACCAGAATGTCAGTCATCATAGTGTCAGCTGTCAGAGGTCATGGGTGGGTCGGTTCTTGCAGTCACACCATAGACGCCCATCTGGGCCAGCAAGGTAGATAATGGGTGCAATAGAAAACACGCTTTGGTCATATAATTGAATGGCAACATTTGTTTTCTTTCATTCTTCAAGTGTGTCCACTTGTGGCTTAGCAACTCTCTCATATAGTCAGTTATGTGCAAGCTTATTTTGGTAACAACCCTCATCCTAAACCAAAGATTGTGTGAGGTGTTCCCAACTCGCATACACCAGTTTCTTCAGTGATGTCATCTGCTCCATTTTTCTCTTAATTTCTTCAACTGCCTCATGTAGTGAGTGAGGGGAAATTGACTAGATGTGTGAGCACACAATGCCAGATACCATCACTCCCAGAAGGTGTTGGTTTTCTGAACACAGATCCAGTATCATATAAAGTTTCTTATTGTTGCCTGTGACATGCTACGGGAGGGACTGCTGGACCAGAAGACACGTGTGCTCAGCATCTTGTTACATTAAATAGTGTATCTTATGAGTAAGATCATCTAATGGCGGAACATGCCACTCTTATTCACTGTAGGTGTTTCTCCTAGGTCAGTGACACTGAGGAAAACACAGTCTCTTTGGCATTATGCCATGGTCACCTGAAAGTTACTGGGTGAGGTATGTTTATGGTTCGTGAAGGTGACATGTCCAGTGTCACATTACAGCGTTGTTTTACAGTGCAGCAAACAAATGAAAAGTTCGGTGTATTTTTTCATGGATAGTTAACATTTATTATTTATGTTGCCATTCAGGATGTTATAAAAAATAACATAGCATTGCAATGACTTTTTTACTATGTATGTCTGATCATATGAGATGAGACCAGTTTTTAGAATGACCCCAATTAATTGATTGTCTAGGAATGTTTGAAATTTAAAAGCAAACAAAGCTAACACAAAAATAGTATTAGAAGTCCACTATGACCCCATGTTGTCATAAGTTCTAATCAAATGCAATTTCCACATTTACCCTCTGTAGTGTGGTTTACTTATTCTGACATACCCAGGGGTAGGCATCATATGCAAGGAACTTGTAGTTTCTTGAGATATTGGCAATAAAGTTTCAGATGTGCTGTTGTCTTCACCAAATGGTGGTTCCTGTAAGTTGCACTGAGACACTTAGTGTTGTCTTGACCAAGTTTTATCTTATGTTTGCTTGTAGGTGGCAATCATGATTGGTTCATCTCTGTTCAACCTCATACTAAAGTTTGGCTCAATTGAATCTTTAATGAGGTGAGTATGTTGTTATCATCTACAGTGTGTGCATATGTATGTGTGTGTTGCATGTGTGTCTGAGTAACTGTGTCTGTGTGTATATGTGTGTGTTGCATGTGTGTGTGTGTGTGTGTGTGTGTGTGTGTGTGTGTGTGTGTGTGTGTGTGTGTGTGTGTGTGTGTGTGTGTGTGTGTGTGTGTGTGTGTGTGTGGGTTTGTGTTTGTGTATGTGTGTGTGTGTATTTAAATTATTGTGTGTTAAGTAATATCAGCGGATATTGAATATGTATGTTGTAATGTTGGTATGATGCTGTGTGTGTGTGTGTGCGTGCATGTGTGCGTGCGTGCGTGCGTGCGTGCATGTGGGCATGCATATGTGTGGCGTATTGCTCAAGTGTAGTGTGTACAAGGCAAACATCAACAGTTGTAATCTCCTTCAACCCCTCATCACAGTTCACTGAGTGTGTCACCTCCATGTGTTCCATATCAATATATACATGCATGAATATGCACTCCACGCACCACACACACCACACCACACGCCACGCACTACATACACCACACACACACATACCACAGACACACACACGCACTCCACACACCACGCACCACACACACCACAGACACACACACACACACATCTCCACAAACCACACACCACACATACCACAGACAGACCACACAGACACACAACAGGCACACACACACCACACACCATACACCACGCATGCATGCACACATGCACACACACACACACACACACACACACACACACACACACACACACACACACACACACACACACACACACACATCATAGATGCACACACATACATGCACACACAAACAGATACAAACACATACATACATGAATGTACACACTTGCGTGCACACACAAACACATATGCACACACCATAGACACATACACATATATGCACGCATGCATGCACACACACAAACACATACATACGTGCATGTACACACATGCATGCACGCATGCATGCACATGCTGTAAGTGGTGCCTGCACAGACCAGGTGATCTGAGGTGCAGTTCCCTGCTACTTGCCAATGTGTGTTTCAGACCTGTGTTTATCATGTCAGCCCTGGCATTGGCCACCCCTATCATACTACCCTATGTAAGTATGTCATGTCGTTGCCATACTATGTTGCTTTTGCTGCAAATTTGGACATTTCAAAATGTTAGTCTTTGTCATGTAAACTTATTTAAATATTAAATGAGTTTCACTCACTGTACCAAGGTGCAATTGCAACTTTTCCACTGGGTGTTTTACAGTATTTCTTCTACCACTTTTTCAAATGTTAAAATTTGCTACTTATAATCCCTTTATGATGGACTTTACCAGTTAAAACAGTTCAGAACATTGTGTTAACACAGTTCAGTAATTTTTGTCAAGCCACTATGTCACATATTTATTCTGTTTAGCAGTGACAATTGTGTCCAATTCAGTTTGTAAAAAAATGGATTGATTTTTTATGGAGGGAACAAGGAAAAGAGGAATACCAAAGAGAAAGTGGAGACACTAGAGTGAGAAACCTTGAAAGGTCAGGGGTCAACAGCTGAAGGTGTGGCAAAATGATAGAATATCAGGTTTGGTAAAAATTACCAGGAAAGCAAAATGCATTGGATAATGTGATCTCCACCCTGCAAATAATCCTGACAAGGACAAGACAGCGACCACCACCCTGCAAACGACACACACTGCAACGGACAGTGACTGCCCCTCCCCCCAGCAAAGGACAGTGACTGCCCCTCCCCCCCCCCCGGCAAAGGACAGTGACGGCCCCTCCCCCCCCCAGCAAAGGACAGTGACTGCCCCTCCCCCCGGCAAAGGACAGTGACTGCCCCCCCCCCTGCAAAGGACAGTGACTGCCCCCCCCCCTGCAAAGGACAGTGACTGCCCCCCCCAGCAAAGGACAGTGACTGCCCCCCCCCCCCAGCAAAGGACAGTGACAGCTCCTCCCCCCCCAGCAAAGGACAGTGACTGCCCCTCCCCCCCCCGGCAAAAGACAGTGACTGCCCCTCCCCCCAGCAAAGGACAGTGACTGCCCCTCCCCCCAGCAAAGGACAGTGACTGCCCCTCCCCCCCAGCAAAGGACAGTGACTGCCCCTCCCCCCAGCAAAGGACAGTGACGGCCCCTCCCCCCGGCAAAGGACAGTGACGGCCCCTCCCCCCCAGCAAAGGAGAGTGACTGCCCCTCCCCCCCCCCCAGCAAAGGACAGTGACTGCCCCTCCCCCCAGCAAAGGACAGTGACTGCCCCTCCCCCCCAGCAAAGGACAGTGACTGCCCCTCCCCCCCCCCCAGCAAAGGACAGTGACTGCCCCTCCCCCCCCAGCAAAGGACAGTGACTGCCCCTCCCCCCCGGCAAAGGACAGTGACGGCCCCTCCCCCCCCAGCAAAGGACAGTGACTGCCCCCCCCCAGCAAAGGACAGTGACTGCCCCCCCCCCCCCGGCAAAGGACAGTGACTGCCCCTCCCCCCGGCAAAGGACAGTGACGACCCCTCCCCCCAGCAAAGGACAGTGACTGCCCCTCCCCCCAGCAAAGGACAGTGACTGCCCCTCCCCCCCAGCAAAGAACAGTGACTGCCCCTCCCCCCCCAGCAAAGGACAGTGACTGCCCCCCCCCCCGGCAAAGGACAGTGACGGCCCCTCCCCCCCCGGCAAAGGACAGTGACTGCCCCTCCCCCCCAGCAAAGGACAGTGACTGCCCCCCCCCGACAAAGGACAGTGACTGCCCCTCCCCCCCGGCAAAGGACAGTGACGGCCCCTCCCCCCCAGCAAAGGTCAGTGACTGCCCCTCCCCCCAGCAAAGGACAGTGACTGCCCCTCCCCCCGGCAAAGGACAGTGACGGCCCCTCCCCCCGGCAAAGGACAGTGACGGCCCCTCCCCCCAGCAAAGGACAGTGACTGCCCCTCCCCCCCCAGCAAAGGACAGTGACTGCCCCCCCCCGGCAAAGGACAGTGACTGCCCCTCCCCCCCCCGGCAAAGGACAGTGATGGCCCCTCCCCCCCAGCAAAGGACAGTGACTGCCCCTCCCCCCGGCAAAGGACAGTGACTGCCCCTCCCCCCCGGCAAAGGACAGTGACGGCCCCTCCCCCCCCCCAGCAAAGGACAGTGACTGCCTCTCCCCCCGGCAAAGGACAGTGACCAACACCCCACAAAGAACAGTAACTCCCACCCCACAAAGAACAGTAACTCCCACCCCACAAAGAACAGTAACTCCCACCCCACAAAGAACAGTAACTCCCACCCCACAAAGAACAGTAACTCCCACCCCACAAAGAACAGTAACTCCCATCCCACAAAGAACAGTAACTCCCACCCCACAAAGGACAGTGACCTTTACCTAGCAAAAGACAAGGGGAACGATGTCTAAGGTAATTTTTTGTCCAAGGGTGTTTTAATCAGGTAACAGTAATGATTCAGTCTCTCTGTACTAGAGGTGTTTCGCAGTGGATGTGCTGTTCTGTACACAATGTTTCTGCTGCTGAGCCACTGACTTGCTTGTAGAACCGACCACTCATCTACCTGGCGTTCATCGTGTTTGAGGTGTGTGTCGGCATCTTCTGGCCCTCCATGGGCACCATGCGCAGCAGATACGTACCCGAGGCCAGTAAGTGTGTCTTCTAAGACTTAGTCCTTATACAAAACTGCGTGCTAGACAGAATCCATACATACGACTGTTTCCTAGACAGAATCCATTCATATGACTGCTTCCTAGACAGAATCCATTCATACGACTGCTTCCTAGAGAAGAATCCATTCATATGACTGCTTCCTAGACAGAATCCATTCATATGACTGCTTCCTAGACAGAATCCATTCATATGACTGCTTCCTAGACAGAATCCATTCATATGACTGCTTCCTAGACAGAATCCATTCATATGACTGCTTGCTAGTCTGTGTGTGTGCGTGCGTGCGTGCGTGCGTGCGTGCGTGCGTGCGTGCGTGCGTGTGTGTGTGCGTGCGTGCGTGCGCGCGTGTGAGTGCGCGTGTGAGTGTGTGTGTGAGTGTGTGTTTGTGTGTGTGAGTGTGTGAGTGTGTGAGTGTGTGAGTGTGTGTGTGAGTGTGTGAGTGTGTGAGTGTGTGTGTGTGTGTGTGTGTGTGTGTGTGTGTGAGTGTGTGTGTGTGTGTGTGTGTGAGTGTGTGTGTGTGTGTGTGTGTGTGTGTGTGTGTGTGTGTGTGTGTGTGTGTGTGTGTGTGAGTGTGTGAGTGTGTGTGTGTTTGTCCAATCCAACTACACTTTCATCTCTGGCTCTTTAGGGCTTCTTGGTTATTCCTTTCCCACAGTTCCTTGTTTCTGATTCTATCTTGCAATTGTATGCATAAATGTCTTCACATATATAGGAGAAGGACTGTTTGGATTTTGCCTAATGTTGTTTTAACCATTCTCCATGTATCAGACTATACAACAAACACTGATGTGAATTTGGATTTCAACATTCAGATTTTAAAACATTCTCGGAATTCCATATGTTTTGTGAATGTATCCCCTTGCCTTTCACATTGGTATACAGGTTATGCAGCAACAAGAATTCCTGTCCCTTCAGTTATAGACCTGGTGATGTGCACTAAGACACTCTCTGTTCTCTGTGAAAGCTGCAGTTTGTTGTCCTTGCAGCTCGAGCGACGGTGATGAACATCTTCCGTGTGCCTCTCAACCTCATCGTCATCATCATCCTCACCCAGGTGAGTGTCACACTTAGGCATCGTCATCATCATCCTCACCCAGATGAGTGTCACACTTAGTCATTGTCATCATCATCCTCACCCAGGTGAGTGTCACACTTAGTCATTGTCATAATCATCCTCACCCAGGTGAGTGTCACACTTAGTCATTGTCATCATCATCCTCACCCAGGTGAGTGTCACACTTAGTCATTGTCATCATCATCCTCACCCAGGTGAGTGTCACACTTAGTCATTGTCATAATCATCCTCACCCAGGTGAGTGTCACACTTAGTCATTGTCATCATCATCCTCACCCAGGTGAGTGTCACACTTAGTCATTGTCATCATCATCCTCACCCAGGTGAGTGTCACACTTAGTCATTGTCATAATCATCCTCACCCAGGTGAGTGTCACACTTAGTCATTGTCATCATCATCCTCATCTCTAACATGGTGTGTTTACAGTGCACGTGTTGTAGGGTTTCTCTGATATAATGTATTTACATTACATGTGTTGCTGGGTTTCTCTGACATGGAGTTTTTGCAGTGCATGTGTTACAGGGTTTGTCTGACATGGTGTGTTTACAGTGCACGTGTTGACGAGTTTTTCTGACATGGAGTGTTTACAGTGTATGTGTTACAGGGTTTCTCTGATATGGTGTGTTTACAGTGCATGTGTTGCAGGGTGTCTCTGACATGGTGTGTTTACAGTGCATGTGTTGTAGGGTTACTCTGACACGGTGTGTTTACAGTGCGTGTGTTGTAGGGTTTCTCTGACACTGTGTGTTTACAGTGCGTGTGTTGTAGGGTTTCTCTGACATGGTGTGTTTACAGTGCATGTGTTGTAGGGTTACTCTGACACGGTGTGTTTACAGTGCGTGTGTTGTAGGGTTTCTCTGACACAGTGTGTTTAAAATGCATGTGTTATAGGGTTTCTCTGACATGGAGTGTTTACTGTGCATGTGTTGCAGGGTGTCTCTGACATGGTGTGTTTACAGTGCATGTGTTGTAGGGTTTCTCTGATATAATGTATTTACATTACATGTGTTGCTGGGTTTCTCTGACATGGAGTTTTTGCAGTGCATGTGTTACAGGGTTTGTCTGACATGGTGTGTTTACAGTGCACGTGTTGACGAGTTTTTCTGACATGGAGTGTTTACAGTGTATGTGTTACAGGGTTTCTCTGATATGGTGTGTTTACAGTGCATGTGTTGCAGGGTGTCTCTGACATGGTGTGTTTACAGTGCATGTGTTGTAGGGTTACTCTGACACGGTGTGTTTACAGTGCGTGTGTTGTAGGGTTTCTCTGACACGGTGTGTTTACAGTGCGTGTGTTGTAGGGTTTCTCTGACACGGTGTGTTTACAGTGCGTGTGTTGTAGGGTTTCTCTGACACGGTGTGTTTACAGTGCGTGTGTTGTAGGGTTTTTCTGACACTGTGTGTTTACAGTGCGTGTGTTGTAGGGTTTCTCTGACACTGTGTGTTTACAGTGCGTGTGTTGTAGGGTTTCTCTGACAAGGTGTGTTTACAGTGCATGTGTTGTAGGGTTACTCTGACACGGTGTGTTTACAGTGCGTGTGTTGTAGGGTTTCTCTGACACGGTGTGTTTACAGTGCGTGTGTTGTAGGGTTTCTCTGACATGGTGTGTTTACAGTGCGTGTGTTGTAGGGTTTCTCTGACACGGTGTGTTTACAGTGCGTGTGTTGTAGGGTTTCTCTGACATGGTGTGTTTACAGTGCGTGTGTTGTAGGGTTTCTCTGACACTGTGTGTTTACAGTGCGTGTGTTGTAGGGTTTCTCTGACACTGTGTGTTTACAGTGCGTGTGTTGTAGGGTTTCTCTGATATGGTGTGTTTACAGTGCGTGTGTTGTAGGGTTTCTCTGACACGGTGTGTTTACAGTGCATGTGTTGTGGGGTTTCTCTGACACGGTGTGTTTACAGTGCGTGTGTTGTAGGGTTTCTCTGACACGGTGTGTTTACAGTGCATGTGTTGTGGGGTTTCTCTGACACGGTGTGTTTACAGTGCGTGTGTTGTAGGGTTTCTCTGACACTGTGTTTACAGTGCGTGTGTTGTAGGGTTTCTCTGACACTGTGTGTTTACAGTGCGTGTGTTGTAGGGTTTCTCTGATATGGTGTGTTTACAGTGCGTGTGTTGTAGGGTTTCTCTGACACGGTGTGTTTACAGTGCATGTGTTGTAGGGTTTCTCTGACACGGTGTGTTTACAGTGCATGTGTTGTGGGGTTTCTCTGACACGGTGTGTTTACAGTGCGTGTGTTGTAGGGTTTCTCTGACACTGTGTTTACAGTGCGTGTGTTGTAGGGTTTCTCTGACACTGTGTGTTTACAGTGCGTGTGTTGTAGGGTTTCTCTGATATGGTGTGTTTACAGTGCGTGTGTTGTAGGGTTTCTCTGACACGGTGTGTTTACAGTGCGTGTGTTGTAGGGTTTCTCTGACATGGTGTGTTTACAGTGCGTGTGTTGTAGGGTTTCTCTGACACGGTGTGTTTACAGTGCGTGTGTTGTAGGGTTTCTCTGACACGGTGTGTTTACAGTGCGTGTGTTGTAGGGTTTCTCTGACACTGTGTGTTTACAGTGCGTGTGTTGTAGGGTTTCTCTGACACTGTGTGTTTACAGTGCGTGTGTTGTAGGGTTTCTCTGATATGGTGTGTTTACAGTGCGTGTGTTGTAGGGTTTCTCTGACACGGTGTGTTTACAGTGCATGTGTTGTGGGGTTTCTCTGACACGGTGTGTTTACAGTGCGTGTGTTGTAGGGTTTCTCTGACACGGTGTGTTTACAGTGCATGTGTTGTGGGGTTTCTCTGACACGGTGTGTTTACAGTGCGTGTGTTGTAGGGTTTCTCTGACACTGTGTTTACAGTGCGTGTGTTGTAGGGTTTCTCTGACACTGTGTGTTTACAGTGCGTGTGTTGTAGGGTTTCTCTGATATGGTGTGTTTACAGTGCGTGTGTTGTAGGGTTTCTCTGACACGGTGTGTTTACAGTGCATGTGTTGTAGGGTTTCTCTGACACGGTGTGTTTACAGTGCATGTGTTGTGGGGTTTCTCTGACACGGTGTGTTTACAGTGCGTGTGTTGTAGGGTTTCTCTGACACTGTGTTTACAGTGCGTGTGTTGTAGGGTTTCTCTGACACTGTGTGTTTACAGTGCGTGTGTTGTAGGGTTTCTCTGATATGGTGTGTTTACAGTGCGTGTGTTGTAGGGTTTCTCTGACACGGTGTGTTTACAGTGCGTGTGTTGTAGGGTTTCTCTGACATGGTGTGTTTACAGTGCGTGTGTTGTAGGGTTTCTCTGACACGGTGTGTTTACAGTGCGTGTGTTGTAGGGTTTCTCTGACACGGTGTGTTTACAGTGCGTGTGTTGTAGGGTTTCTCTGACACTGTGTGTTTACAGTGCGTGTGTTGTAGGGTTTCTCTGACACTGTGTGTTTACAGTGCGTGTGTTGTAGGGTTTCTCTGATATGGTGTGTTTACAGTGCGTGTGTTGTAGGGTTTCTCTGACACGGTGTGTTTACAGTGCATGTGTTGTGGGGTTTCTCTGACACGGTGTGTTTACAGTGCGTGTGTTGTAGGGTTTCTCTGACACGGTGTGTTTACAGTGCATGTGTTGTGGGGTTTCTCTGACACGGTGTGTTTACAGTGCGTGTGTTGTAGGGTTTCTCTGACACTGTGTTTACAGTGCGTGTGTTGTAGGGTTTCTCTGACACTGTGTGTTTACAGTGCATGTGTTGTAGGGTTTCTCTGATATGGTGTGTTTACAGTGCGTGTGTTGTAGGGTTTCTCTGACACGGTGTGTTTACAGTGCATGTGTTGTAGGGTTTCTCTGACACGGTGTGTTTACAGTGCATGTGTTGTGGGGTTTCTCTGACACGGTGTGTTTACAGTGCGTGTGTTGTAGGGTTTCTCTGACACTGTGTTTACAGTGCGTGTGTTGTAGGGTTTCTCTGACACTGTGTGTTTACAGTGCGTGTGTTGTAGGGTTTCTCTGATATGGTGTGTTTACAGTGCGTGTGTTGTAGGGTTTCTCTGACACGGTGGTCTTCCAGTGCTGTGTTGTCTTCCTCCTGTTGGCTGCCGCTGCCCAACACGTAATATATAGGCACGTTTCTCTGACATGGTGCATTTACACGGCATGCAATGCAGGGTTTCTCTAACATGGTATGTTTGCAGTGCATGTGGTGCAGGGTTTTTCTGACATGGTGTGTTTACAGTGCATGTGTTGTAGGGTTACTCTGACATGGTATGTTTACAGTGCATGTGTTGTAGAGTTATTCTGACATGGTGTGTTTACAGTGCATGTGTTGTAGGGTTACTCTGACATGGTATGTTTACAGTGGATGTGTTGTAGAGTTACTCTGACATGGTGTGTTTACTGTGCGTGTGTTGTAGGGTTTCTCTGACATGGTGTGTTTACAGTGCATGTGTTGTAGGGTTTCTCTGACATGGTGTGTTTACAGTGCATGTGTTGTAGGGTTTCTCTGACATGGTGTGTTTACAGTGCATGTGTTATAGGATTACTCTGACACTGTGTGTTTACAGTGTATGTGTTGTAGGGTTTCTCTGACATGGTGTGTTTACAATGCATGTGTTGTAGGGTTTCTCTGACATGGTGTGTTTACAGTGCATGTGTTGTAGGGTTTCTCTGATATGGTGTGTTTACAGTGCATGTGTTGTGGGGTTACTCTGACATGGTGTGTTTACAGTGCATGTGTTGTGGGATTACTCTGACATGGTGTGTTTACAGTTCATGTGTTGTAGAGTTACTCTGACACGGTGTGTACAGTGCATGTGTTGTAGGGTTACTCTGACATGGTGTGTTTACAGTGCATGTGTTATAAGATTATTCTGACATGGTGTGTTTACAGTGCATGTGTTGTAGGGTTACTCTGACACTGTGTGTTTACAGTGCATGTGTTGTAGGGTTTTTCTGACATGGTGTGTTTACAGTGCATGTGTTGTAGGGTTACTCTGACATGGTATGTTTACAGTGCATGTGTTGTAGAGTTATTCTGACATGGTGTGTTTACAGTGCATGTGTTGTAGGGTTACTCTGACATGGTATGTTTACAGTGCATGTGTTGTAGAGTTACTCTGACATGGTGTGTTTACTGTGCGTGTGTTGTAGGGTTTCTCTGACATGGTGTGTTTACAGTGCATGTGTTGTAGGGTTTCTCTGACATGGTGTGTTTACAGTGCATGTGTTGTAGGGTTTCTCTGACATGGTGTGTTTACAGTGCATGTGTTATAGGGTTACTCTGACACTGTGTGTTTACAGTGTATGTGTTGTAGGGTTTCTCTGACATGGTGTGTTTACAATGCATGTGTTGTAGGGTTTCTCTGACATGGTGTGTTTACAGTGCATGTGTTGTAGGGTTTCTCTGATATGGTGTGTTTACAGTGCATGTGTTGTGGGGTTACTCTGACATGGTGTGTTTACAGTGCATGTGTTGTGGGATTACTCTGACATGGTGTGTTTACAGTTCATGTGTTGTAGAGTTACTCTGACACGGTGTGTACAGTGCATGTGTTGTAGGGTTACTCTGACATGGTGTGTTTACAGTGCATGTGTTATAAGATTATTCTGACATGGTGTGTTTACAGTGCATGTGTTGTAGGGTTACTCTGACACTGTGTGTTTACAGTGCATGTGTTGTAGGGTTTTTCTGACATGGTGTGTTTACAGTGCATGTGTTGTAGGGTTACTCTGACATGGTATGTTTACAGTGCATGTGTTGTAGAGTTATTCTGACATGGTGTGTTTACAGTGCATGTGTTGTAGGGTTTCTCTGACACGGTGTGTTTACAGTGCATGTGTTGTAGGGTTTCTCTGACACGGTGTGTTTACAGTGCATGTGTTGTGGGGTTTCTTTGACACGGTGTGTTTACAGTGCATGTGTTGTAGGGTTTCTCTGACACGGTGTGTTTACAGTGCATGTGTTGTAGGGTTTCTCTGACATGGTGTGTTTACAGTGCATGTGTTGTAGGGTTTCTCTGACACGGTGTGTTTACAGTGCATGTGTTGTGGGGTTTCTCTGACACGGTGTGTTTACAGTGCATGTGTTGTAGGGTTTCTCTGACATGGTGTGTTTACAGTGCATGTGTTGTAGGGTTTCTCTGACACTGTGTGTTTACAGTGCATGTGTTGTAGGGTTTCTCTGACACGGTGTGTTTACAGTGCATGTGTTGTAGGGTTTCTCTGACATGGTGTGTTTACAGTGCATGTGTTGTAGGGTTTCTCTGACACGGTGTGTTTACAGTGCATGTGTTGTAGGGTTTCTCTGACATGGTGTGTTTACAGTGCATGTGTTGTAGGGTTTCTCTGACACGGTGTGTTTACAGTGCGTGTGTTGTAGGGTTTCTCTGACACGGTGGTCTTCCAGTGCTGTGTTGTCTTCCTCTTATTGGCTGCCGCTGCCCAACACGTAATATATAGGCAAGTTGTTGCAGATGTCATTAATATACACTAAATGACGGGTTCAAAATAAACAATATCACTGCTATACCACACTAATAAACTCTCTTTAATAACAAAAACCTGATTTTGTGCTATCTACACCTATAAAACACATAATATTCCACCTCATGTTATACAAATTAATGAATCAGACATCCTTCAAGGTAACTTTACTAAAATTCTTATTGTGTCAGTTATGCATTTAGAATTGGTGTGTGACCTTGAATACAAGATGGGTAAGCTTGTAGAAAATGTTGGCACACTCAGCAAACTGTTACATTAGCCCCATCATACATTTTAAAAATGCCGTACAGTACTTTAGTATTACCATACCTACAACGAAGCACTTTGATAAGGGCCGGCAAATCTATATGCCACAAAATCTACCCGCTAAAGCTCCTGATGTACTTTGAAATGTGAGTTTCTCACATGATATGGGCTGAACTTGTTCAGGTGTGAGTATAAATATATGTATATATAGCGGAGTTGGAATTGTTGTTCATATGTTCATACTACCGGTAATCTGATTTACCTTTATATTTATACTAATGTTATTTTTGGGCGCCTGCCTTCTGTTGATGATTTTAAAAAGATTGCACACAATACTTTAACTGTTAAAACACTACATATCTGGTGTGAACTGGATTCATGATGGGTAGACAATGTGAGGATGCAGTGTTGACATAATTTAGTTTACTGCAACAATCTAGGAGTTATAACCACACAATATTAAACTTTAATGAGTTTCTAGAGAATATCTCAAGTTACTCTGCACTAAATTAAACAACTTAACAACTTGTGACAAATTAATTATAACAGCTTTATTAAACTAAATAAACCTTTTCACTCAGTAATACTGGTTTTCTACTTGAATCCTTGTCATAATTCAAGTTGCAATATTTGAATTGTAGTCAACAAACAAAATAAGATAACAAAAAAACTATGACATAATGGTATAAAATAAGATAACAGGTAAAAGCTTACCCCCAGGGTACTTTATGTTATATAGTTGTCACTGCTGTTTAGGCATGTTGAGCTGAAGATTGTTTTGTCTTTCTTTGTCTTAAAGACTGACCTCAGTCCCAGAGTCGCCCAGGAAACACGTGGATGACGGCAGTGGGACAGAAACAATGCTAGTGGCCTAGATATTACCATCAAGTTGGTGACTGGCTACAGACAAGAGAAGGTTGCTGAGTGGAACACACCAGGAAGCACCCTTGTCTTGTGTCCTGTGTCACCAGTGACACACTAGGAAGCACCCTTGCCTTGTCTCCTGTGTCACCAGTGACACACTAGGAAGCATCCTTGTCTTGTCTCCTGTGTCACCAGTGACACACTAGGAAGCACCCTTGTCTTGTGTTCTGTGTCAACAGTGACACACTAGGAAGCATCCTTGTCTTGTGTCCTGCGTCACCAGTGACACACTAGGAAGCACCCTTGTCTTGTGTCCTGTGTCACCAGTGACACACTAGGAAGCATCCTTGTCTTGTGTCCTGTGTCACCAGTGACACACTAGGAAGCATCCTTGTCTTGTGTCCTGCGTCACCAGTGACACACTAGGAATATGTGATATGTGATACTAGATATGTTGGTCTTGGCTGTAGACTGTTGAAACATAACTGTGTGAGTCTGTTCAGGGTAGAACTGCCAGCACCACGTCAATGAATAGAGTTACATTCACAAACTGCACACAGCTGTTAGAGTTAGAAACATAACTACCCAGGTAGTAGGATGCACTGGATATTAAATATAATAAATGTATCAGTTTGTGATGTTTAATTAATCTCAGATGGTAGCTGTTGGTTAGTGTTGGTTAAGTCTTTCATTGGTAATTCTGTCGCATACACCTAGGGGAACTATTTCACCTGAGTATATGACGCGGTGTTAATTCACACTGTGAAATATTTGTGGGCATATATTTGAAATTGTATACCTGTTGTATATAGTCCCTTATCAATGCCACATTTGACTTAAGCTGGTTAAATAAAGAAATATTTTTATATAATAAAGCAAATCCCCTTACAAGCATAGATGTGTTGTACATATCTGTCATTGGTGATTGTACAAGAGATTAATTAGCTAAGCAAATAGCTATCTAATAAATGTGGGGCCCAGAAGCCACTTAACAACCCCACATATATACACATATATATAAATATATATGTTCAGTGTATATACATATTTACACAGGATATTATTGTAATTACATTTACAAAATTGGTGAATAAATTATTTATCATCTAAGAAACAGCAAAATAGCATAAACTGTAGACCGGGGTAGGTGCTTGTGTGTGCATGGTGGCATGGGGAGGAAACTATTTATTGATCTGACAAATTATTTTCCTAGTTTTTATTTCTATCGAATGTCATGGTTTTGTGTGAAATATTGTTTAAAATAAATCATGTTGGAAAAATGTAATATGTATGGTTATTATTAACTGATTTTTAAACCAATTCTGTATTTATTAAACTACAATATATGTAAATGTTTTTGATTGTGGGTGCATGAACTGACATTGGAACATATTTTATGTGAACAGTCACACACATATATAATATACAATTTCATATAAACTAGCTGTGGGAAATAATCGGTGAATTTCATAAAATATTTTCCAATGCATGTCCATCCAACCAGGATGAAAATCATTTTTCTATATTATTGAAATTAGCATATGTACAAACAATTATACATATATAATTTAAATAGTTTACATATTGACATAGATTTAGGTGTTTCAAATTGTGTGCACTGTTTTGGTTCTAACTAGAAATAATTGCAACACTTGTAACTAGCCTGCTGTGCCTGTACGCTGGGAGACGGCAACAGTGGGCGCTTTACTTACTCACAAATGCAAAATATGTAACATATGAAGACAGTCACAGAGACAATACTATTTATTGTTGAGGACACTTGCTGTATAGAGACAACAGTTACACTGGGCATAAAGACAGCTGCGAGATGAAGGCAGTCCTGAGCAGTAACTGCCCACACACATCACGCAGTCATACAGGCTGTCCTCGTGTTTTCTCGCATCCCAAACTCCTCGTGTATGTCATAGCTGAATTCCTGAGAGATGCTTGTCAATTATACTGAGGTAACTGCTTACTACTTATTATGTCTAACAACTAAAACCTCCACACCATAATGTGTCTCAGATGACCAACACATTCATGACCTTTTATAACGTTAAAGACTTGGTAGATATATATATATATATATATATATATATATATATATATATGGCAGCATGTCATAATCATTATAACATTGCAAAATGGGAATATTGGTTCAATTTTGTTTCAATAGATTAATTTAAATGAGATGAGTGTGAACATATCAAACAGATGAAGTCCCTTTAGTGCAGTGTTGCTGTGGGGACGTCAGAAACACTTTCCTCTCAACAACTCAGCCCATCTCTGTGATACTCCTACAGTCATGTCTTGTCTTGTAGCAAGTTTAGTCCAACAACACAGGTGTGAACCTAGCACATTTATGCCTAACTCAATTCTGATGTGTGCCAACATTCTAAGGGCCCATACCTAACAAGATCAACATATTGTAAAGTTCTACTGAAAACATCTACATACTTTCTCTATGTACAAACTTTCTAGATTGCCAAGTCATCACACATATCCCCTGACTGTCATGACACGGGGGAGGGTCAAAACTATCTTTATGACCAAAATGTGCCATTGTAATATTTACCTAGGTGATTTGCATAGCTGGAGAGTATACAGGGGCCGACAATTTGATATCCGACATACATGTGATGAAACTGGTTTTATTCAAGGGAGAATTTTCTTTCACACATACGACAAGCTGTCGATAGGTTTTTATCATGCGTGACAGTACCACCTAGCGAATGTCAACAACAACCATTCATAACACTGTGGCTCCACCTAGTGAATACGCCAGTCACGAGACTCGGCCTAACAACAATCTGCTTGTAACAGTAATTTTGTGGGGACCTATTATGGACAAGTTTCACCGATATATAGTTAAATGTACACACACAATTTAATGCCTTCGATCTTGTAATTTGAGCAACCATCAGTTTGGTAGAAATGTACAATTGGTGACACGACAAGACTCGGTCTACAGTCTACCAACATTACAACCACGTTTGCAATACACTATTCAGTGTAACTGAATGTACCTAACTGAATGTACCTAAGCTGTGGGAAGCAAGTTCAATTATGCTAATTACCCCTGGTATGACAAGCAGATTTTGGCACACTGGTAAGATGGTGTTTCTTGGTTTGTATCTCGTGTCCACTCATTCACTCGTCCAGACACTAACTGACAGAATCGTGGGTGATGCTGTCTGCCTTCTATCTGGCTCAGAGAATAGTCATCTCTGAAACTTTGTTTTCTTGCATTAAAGAAACAAGTGAATCATGGCTCACTGATATATATGTTTTCTTGCATTAAAGAAACAAGTGAATCATGGCTCACTGATATATATGTTTTCTTGCATTAAAGAAACAAGTGAATCATGGCTCACTGATATATACACTGAGTATTTATTACGTATGATATGGTAGCTTTACAAAACAGACATGTCATGCATCTGGAGACAGGACTATGTCACCATGTCATCATTTGGTGACAAAACAGTGCAGTGGTGACAACAAACTTTACTCAACATTACACAGTACACACATAAATAATTTGTATGAGAATGATGTTACACACCACAGCTATGTACAGATGAGAACACCAACAACAACAACCATGCAATAACAACAACTGTCCACAATATATTAACTTAATATTAAACACAGTTTGGGGCTGTCAGATTACCCAGCAAGGGCTGGTGATGCATACATAATCTTGTCCACACCAAGTGACCACAGTACTTTACAAAATACACTTATTCTGACGCTGGCATGATGGTAAGATCAATGACATCACAGCATCTATCAAGTGTAAGACCATCACCAGCCCTGTTCAGTCACTCCAGCACTCAGCCGTGTACCAGCCACTGCAGTCAGCCGTGTACCAGTCACTGCAGTCAGCCGTGTACCAGTCACTGCAGTCAGCCGTGTACCAGTCACTGCAGTCAGCCGTGTACCAGTCACTACAGTCAGCCGTGTACCAGTCACTGCACTCAGCCGTGTACCAGTCACTGCAGTCAGCCGTGTACCAGCCACTGCAGTCAGCCGTGTACCAGTCACTGCAGTCAGCCGTGTACCAGTCACTGCAGTCAGCCGTGTACCAGTCACTGCACTCAGCCGTGTACCAGTCACTGCAGTCAGCCGTGTACCAGCCACTGCAGTCAGCCGTGTACCAGTCACTGCAGTCAGCCGTGTACCAGCCACTGCAGTCAGCCGTGTACCAGTCACTGCAGTCAGCCATGTACCAGTCACTGCAGTCAGCCGTGTACCAGTCACTGCAGTCAGCCGTGTACCAGTCACTGCAGTCAGCCGTGTACCAGTCACTGCACTCAGCCGTGTACCAGTCACTGCAGTCAGCCGTGTACCAGTCACTGCAGTCAGCCGTGTACCAGTCACTGCACTCAGCCGTGTACCAGTCACTGCAGTCAGCCGTGTACCAGTCACTGCAGTCAGCCGTGTACCAGCCACTACAGTCAGCCGTGTACCAGTCACTGCACTCAGCCGTGTACCAGCCACTGCAGTCGGCCCCGTTGGTTTACACACCACACTCCATAGCAGACGGCTCTACATGCTGGTGTCATGCAGAGTGAACACAATATGAACTGTAGTTTTATTCAATTAGAGGGAAACAGTTTAGCCACTATCTGACTGCACTCTCTACACGAAGACAGACACCAAGTCTGCACTAACCATATATTTACACAGCTATACAGAGGCAACTACAAGTGTTCAAAGAATACTTGGATAACACTGAGACCATTGTTCACATCTCTGTCTTCATACTTCCATGTGAGACACACTGTGGACTATCGGAATATACAGAACATGTACACATGTGATACAGTCATTTACAAACACATAACATGCACATCGCGTTCGTCTTAGAGGCACACAAACTGTACCAGATGTATAAATCATTTTTACTCGAGACAGCAAGAAAATGTAAGTATATAAAAACACCTAAGTAAGATAAGTGTTGCTGTTAAAATGATTCACTTTCTTTTTCAAAGTTGGGAAAGAAAAATTTCATATAAAAAACAACTATGAATCGTTGAAGTTGCAAATGATATGTGAGGGAGACGTTGAATACTACAGCAACCCATCACTGCAATAGTCAGTGACGGTCCACCCTTCTTGCGGGTCCTGCCAAGTGGCGCCACCTACTGGCTTGGTATCTTGACAGGGTTCATAGGGTCATGGTCAATTGTCTGATGAAGCATCAGTCCAAGCACACCAGAACGACTTGCCATTGCCATACGAATATTTCGTTCTTGCTCAAAAAGATCATCTAGCTTCATCCACTGAAATGAAAGCATATCTTATGTTAACATACAATAAGGGACCATTCTCCAGAATAGAATATTTCTGGTGATGGGTGATAACCTTGTGACTAACACATAATAGTTATATAAGATTTTGTAAGTGTTTCTTCATGGGTTTATCGACTATTAACATATGCTTGATGCCAGTGAAAATTACTTCATTAGTCTCAATAGAATTCTATTATGTATGTTTACAATGCAAACACCGGATGCAATATTTGTATGTATGTGTGTTTACGTTTGTACATGTGGTTGTGTGTATGTATGTATGTATATTTGAAAATACTTGAATATATAAACCGACAGTAATAATTCAGTTATTGTTGTTATTGTTTAGATGGAAGATGAACTAATTCTGCCTGTCTTGTATGTTGTTGGCAGCAGTGTGTCTGTGGCTGTCAGACGGGTAGTGGAGGTGTTTGTTGTTACTGAGAGAAGGCAGATTACTTCACCAGACTGGTAGTGGAGGTGTTTGTTGTTACTGAGAGAAGGCAGATTACTTCACCAGACTGGTAGTGAAGGTGTTTGATGTTACTGAGAGAAGGCAGATTACTTCACCAGACTACTTCACCAGACTGGTAGTGGAGGTGCTTGTTGTTACTGAGAGAAGGCAGACTACTTCCCCAGACTGGTAGTGGAGGTGTTTGTTGTTACTGAGAGAAGGCAGACTACTTCACCAGACTGGTAGTGAAGGTGTTTGATGTTACTGAGAGAAGGCAGATTACTTCACCAGACTACTTCACCAGACTGGTAGTGGAGGTGCTTGTTGTTACTGAGAGAAGGCAGACTACTTCACCAGACTGGTAGTGGAGGTGCTTGTTGTTACTGAGGGAAGGCAGACTACTTCACCAGACTGGTAGTGGAGGTGTTTGTTGTTACTGAGAGAAGGCAGACTACTTCACCAGACTGGTAGTGGAGGTGTTTGTTGTTACTGAGAGAAGGCAGATTACTTCACCAGACTGGTAGTGAAGGTGTTTGTTGTTACTGAGAGTGAAGACTCGTCACCTGTCTCAGTCGTTCCATGTCAATCTCCGCCCGCCGCAGCTTCTCCCAACTGATGTGTCTGTTACATTTCCGTTTTAACACTCGGCAGAAGTCATCCGTCTCTTCGAACAGTTCTCTCACCAGAGGGCAGCCACACACGTCGTCCGACCCAACCTGAAGGCACAGTTGGACTAGGTCAGGAGGGGAAGAGAAGCTGTTCCCATCATGGAACTACACCTTCCAATGAACTCTACACACCATGGAACCACACATTCCAATGAACTCTACACACCATGGAACCACACATTCCAATGAACTCTACACACCATTGAACCACACCTTCCAATGAACTGTACACACCACTGAACCACACACTCCAATGAACTCTACACATCATTGAACCACACACTCCAATGAACTCTACACACCATTGAACCACACACTCCAGTGAACTCTACACACCATTGAACCACACCTTCCAATGAACTGTACACACCATTGAACCACACACTCCAGTGAACTCTACACACCATTGAACCACACACTCCAATGAACTCTACACACCATTGAACCACACCTTCCAATGAACTCTACACACCATTGAACCACACACTCCAGTGAACTCTACACACCATTGAACCACACACTCCAATGAACTCTACACACCATTGAACCACACCTTCCAATGAACTCTACACACCATTGACCCACACACTCCAATGAACTCTACACACCATTGAACCACACACTCCAATGAACTCTACACACCATTGAACCACACCTTCCAATGAACTCTACACACCATTGAACCACACCTTCCAATGAACTGTACACACCATTGAACCACACACTCCAGTGAACTCTACACACCATTGAACCACACACTCCAATGAACTCTACACACCACTGAACCACACACTCCAATGAACTCTACACACCATTGAACCACACCTTCCAATGAACTGTACACACCATTGAACCACACACTCCAATGAACTCTACACACCATTGAACCACACACTCCAGTGAACTCTACACACCATTGAACCACACATTCCAATGAACTCTACACACCACTGAACCACACACTCCAATGAACTCTACACACCATTGAACCACACCTTCCAATGAACTGTACACACCATTGAACCACACACTCCAATGAACTCTACACACCATTGAACCACACCTTCCAATGAACTGTACACACCATTGAACCACACACTCCAATGAACTCTACACACCATTGAACCACACCTTCCAATGAACTGTACACACCATTGAACCACACACTCCAATGAACTCTACACACCATTGAACCACACACTCCAATGAACTCTACACACCATTGAACCACACCTTCCAATGAACTGTACACACCATTGAACCACACACTCCAATGAACTCTACACACCATTGAACCACACCTTCCAATGAACTCTACACACCACTGAACCACACCTTCCAATGAACTGTACACACCATGGAACCACACACTCCAGTGAACTCTACACACCATTGAACCACACACTCCAATGAACTGTACACACCATTGAACCACACCTTCCAATGAACTCTACACACCATTGAACCACACCTTCCAATGAACTCTACACACCATTGAACCACACACTCCAATGAACTCTACACACCATTGAACCACACACTCCAATGAACTGTACACACCATTGAACCACACCTTCCAATGAACTCTACACACCATTGAACCACACCTTCCAATGAACTCTACACACCATTGAACCACACACTCCAATGAACTCTACACACCATTGAACCACACCTTCCAATGAACTGTACACACCATTGAACCACACACTCCAATGAACTCTACACACCATTGAACCACACCTTCCAATGAACTCTACACACCACTGAACCACACACTCCAATGAACTGTACACACCATTGAACCACACACTCCAGTGAACTCTACACACCATTGAACCACACCTTCCAATGAACTGTACACACCATTGAACCACACCTTCCAATGAACTGTACACACCATTGAACCACACACTCCAATGAACTCTACACACCATTGAACCACACCTTCCAATGAACTGTACACACCATTGAACCACACACTCCAATGAACTCTACACACCATTGAACCACACCTTCCAATGAACTGTACACACCATTGAACCACACACTCCAATGAACTCTACACACCATTGAACCACACACTCCAATGAACTCTACACACCATTGAACCACACCTTCCAATGAACTGTACACACCATTGAACCACACACTCCAATGAACTCTACACACCATTGAACCACACCTTCCAATGAACTCTACACACCACTGAACCACACCTTCCAATGAACTGTACACACCATGGAACCACACACTCCAGTGAACTCTACACACCATTGAACCACACACTCCAATGAACTCTACACACCATTGAACCACACACTCCAATGAACTGTACACACCATTGAACCACACCTTCCAATGAACTCTACACACCATTGAACCACACACTCCAATGAACTCTACACACCATTGAACCACACACTCCAATGAACTGTACACACCATTGAACCACACCTTCCAATGAACTCTACACACCATTGAACCACACCTTCCAATGAACTCTACACACCATTGAACCACACACTCCAATGAACTGTACACACCATTGAACCACACCTTCCAATGAACTGTACACACCATTGAACCACACACTCCAATGAACTCTACACACCATTGAACCACACCTTCCAATGAACTCTACACACCACTGAACCACACCTTCCAATGAACTGTACACACCATGGAACCACACACTCCAGTGAACTCTACACACCATTGAACCACACACTCCAATGAACTCTACACACCATTGAACCACACACTCCAATGAACTGTACACACCATTGAACCACACCTTCCAATGAACTCTACACACCATTGAACCACACCTTCCAATGAACTCTACACACCATTGAACCACACACTCCAATGAACTGTACACACCATTGAACCACACCTTCCAATGAACTGTACACACCATTGAACCACACACTCCAATGAACTCTACACACCATTGAACCACACCTTCCAATGAACTCTACACACCACTGAACCACACCTTCCAATGAACTGTACACACCATGGAACCACACACTCCAGTGAACTCTACACACCATTGAACCACACACTCCAATGAACTCTACACACCATTGAACCACACACTCCAATGAACTGTACACACCATTGAACCACACACTCCAGTGAACTCTACACACCATTGAACCACACACTCCAATGAACTCTACACACCATTGAACCACACACTCCAATGAACTGTACACACCATTGAACCACACACTCCAGTGAACTCTACACACCATTGAACCACACACTCCAATGAACTCTACACACCATTGAACCACACACTCCAGTGAACTCTACACACCATTGAACCACACACTCCAATGAACTCTACACACCATTGAACCACACACTCCAATGAACTCTACACACCATTGAACCACACACTCCAATGAACTCTACACACCATTGAACCACACACTCCAATGAACTCTACACACCATTGAACCACACACTCCAATGAACTGTACACACCATTGAACCACACACTCCAGTGAACTCTACACACCATTGAACCACACACTCCAATGAACTCTACACACCATTGAACCACACCTTCCAATGAACTCTACACACCATTGAACCACACCTTCCAATGAACTGTACACACCATTGAACCACACACTCCAATGAACTCTACACACCATTGAACCACCCTCCTCCACTGCAATTAGGCTTTTTAACTGCTGCGGATATGACGGGTGTAGACTGAGAGGGGGCTACACATACCTTTGGTTCCTTTGAGTGTTCTGGACACAGCACCTTGAGTCGTTTGCAGTAGGTCTGTGACTGGGGGTTGTAGTAGTCACAGAACATTGAATTGCCTTCAATTCGTGTCTTGTAGATCGAACCGAAAGATGTCTGACTTTCATACTGTCAATCAGAAATTATATTATGCTTAATATCAATTCATGCAAATTGTAGATGACAAACAGTCTTCATGTGACCACCTATTTTACAAACACTGGTGTAAACTACTGACTGAACAATTCATAATACTTCCTGAAATAAGTATCATAATATATTATCGTTATGGATGCAGCAGGCACTAATAAATTGTGTGTAGCAATCAATATCAATATACTGTAGTTCTTCCTTAGAATATTGTTTTATTCATACAACACTTGTTATAATATGCAAAAAGCAGGCTGACTGCCACTGGAACAAACTCTAGGTGTGACTGGCGAATGCAATGGAAGATGAAGCAATAACAAACCTTGGCAAAGCACTTCTCCATGTGCTTGAGGGCAGACCTCTGGTTGATCTCATGACCACACGTCACACAGTAGACACTCAGCTCTGTCTCCTCCTCTCCATCTGTGTTCTGAAGAACAACCAACAACTCACAGTAGACTCTAAGCCTGTCTCCACGTCTGTGTTCTGAACCAACAACTCACAGTAGACTCTAAGCCTGTCTCCACGTCTGTGTTCTGAACCAACAACTCACAGTAGACTCTAAGCCTGTCTCCACGTCTGTGTTCTGAACCAACAACTCACAGTAGACTCTAAGCCTGTCTCCACATCTGTGTTCTGAACCAACAACTCACAGTAGACTCTAAGCCTGTCTCCACGTCTGTGTTCTGAACCAACAACTCACAGTAGACTCTAAGCCTGTCTCCACATCTGTGTTCTGAACCAACAACTCACAGTAGACTCTAAGCCTGTCTCCACGTCTGTGTTCTGAACCAACAACTCACAGTAGACTCTAAGCCTGTCTCCACGTCTGTGTTCTGAACCAACAACTCACAGTAGACTCTAAGCCTGTCTCCACATCTGTGTTCTGAACCAACAACTCACAGTAGACTCTAAGCCTGTCTCCACATCTGTGTTCTGAACCAACAACTCACAGTAGACTCTAAGCCTGTCTCCACATCTGTGTTCTGAACCAACAACTCACAGTAGACTCTAAGCCTGTCTCCACATCTGTGTTCTGAACCAACAACTCACAGTAGACTCTAAGCCTGTCTCCACATCTGTGTTCTGAACCAACAACTCACAGTAGACTCTAAGCTTGTCTCCACATCTGTGTTCTGAACCAACAACTCACAGTAGACTCTAAGCCTGTCTCCACATCTGTGTTCTGAACCAACAACTCACAGTAGACTCTAAGCCTGTCTCCACATCTGTGTTCTGAACCAACAACTCACAGTAGACTCTAAGCCTGTCTCCACATCTGTGTTCTGAACCAACAACTCACAGTAGACTCTAAGCCTGTCTCCACGTCTGGGTTCTGAACCAACAACTCCCAAATATGCAGTTCATATATACAATATTCCAAAATATGCAGTTCATATGTCATTTATGGGCAGTTCTAATAAGTTATAATATGTTTTATTTTAGTCGTTTGTACAGGTTTCACTGTAAAATTAACTTACACTAATGATATAATAAATGTCATTTGACTGCTATTGCACTAAAACTAACAATGTTACTGTAAATGTGTAATCATAATAAACATGTTACCTAAATTATGAGTAAATACAACAAATATATTAACCAAACTCTCTTATGACCAACTGACCAATGTTGCTGACTAAAAAATAACTGTCTAACTGATGTTATGAATAGTTGTCAGCATTTGATTGGTGTGTAAACACAGTGACCTCCATTCATTTGACCAGTGACCATTGTTGATGACCACTGTGCACTGTTTGACTGGTGTTGATGACTAAATGACCACTGCCTGAATGAGTGGAATAACAGCCTAACTGACCACTGGATGACTGATGTGATAACCGGCGGTCAGCATTTGGTTGGGTTGTGAACCCAATGACCTGAATTAACTTGTCTTGTGTGCACCCAGTAACCCCTGTTAGACTGGTGTGATAACCTACTGACCAGTGGTCTTGTCTGACCAGTGCACTGACTCACCTCCTGCTCTGGAGCAATGATGGCTTTGGTGGCCCGCTCCACAAGAGCACTCAGCTCCTGGTGCCTCAGGTCGAGCTCCACCAGCCTCTGTCTGGCGTTCTGCTGCTCTCGGCGAATCTTCTCCAGAGCCAACTTGTTGTTCTCCTCCGCGATGCAGGCTGTGGTCTGCCAGCCCTGGATGCGCTGGGGCAGGATCTCAAAGATCCGACTGCAACAGACAGTCAGAATGAGTGAACAACAGCAGGCAGTACAAGGTGGTTGAAGGGAGTCAACACCAATGGTTGAGAAACACAGGAGTCAACACTAGTGGTTGAGAAACACAGGAGTCAACACCAGTGGTTGAGAAACACAGGAGTCAACACCAGTGGTTGAGAAACACAGGAGTCAACACCAGTGGTTGAGAAACAGGGGAGTCAACACCAGTGTTTGAGAAACGGGAGTCAACACCAGTGGCTAAGAAACAGGGGAGTCAACACCAGTGGTTGAGAAACGGGAGTCAACACCAATGGTTGAGAAACGGGAGTCAACACCAGTGGTTGAGAAACAGGGGAGTCAACACCAGAGTGGTTGAGAAACAGGGGAGTCAACACCAGAGTGTTTGAGAAACAGGGGAGTCAACACTAGAGTGGTTGAGAAACAGGGGAGTCAACACCACAGTGTTTGAGAAACAGGGGAGTCAACACCAATGGTTGAGAAACGGGAGTCAACACCAGTGGTTGAGAAACAGGGGAGTCAACACCAGTGTTTGAGAAACAGGGGAGTCAACACCAATGGTTGAGAAACGGGAGTCAACACCAGTGGTTGAGAAACAGGGGAGTCAACACCAATGGTTGAGAAACAGGGGAGTCAACACCAGTGGTTGAGAAACAGGGGAGTCAACACCAGTGGTTGAGAAACAGGGGAGTCAACACCAGTGGTTGAGAAACAGGGGAGTCAACACCAGTGGTTGAGAAACAGGGGAGTCAACACCAGAGTGGTTGAGAAACGGGAGTCAACACCAGTGGTTGAGAAACAGGGGAGTCAACACCAGTGGTTGAGAAACAGGGGAGACAACACCAGAGTGGTTGAGAAACAAGGGAGTCAACACCAGTGGTTGAGAAACAGGGGAGACAACACCAGAGTGGTTAAGAAACAGGGGAGTCAACACCAGAGTGGTTGAGAAACGGGAGTCAACACCAGTGGTTGAGAAACAGGGGAGTCAACACTAGAGTGGTTGAGAAACAGGGGAGACAACACCAGTGGTTGAGAAACAGGGGAGTCAACACCAGTGGTTGAGAAACGGGAGTCAACACCAGAGTGGTTGAGAAACAGGGGAGTCAACACTAGAGTGGTTGAGAAACAAGGGAGTCAACACCAGTGGTTGAGAAACAGGGGAGTCAACACTAGAGTGGTTGAGAAACAAGGGAGTCAACACCAGAGTGGTTGAGAAACAGGGGAGTCAACACCAGAGTGGTTGAGAAACAAGGGAGTCAACACCAGTGGTTGAGAAACAGGGGAGTCAACACCAGTGGTTGAGAAACAGGGGAGTCAACACCAGAGTGGTTGAGAAACAAGGGAGTCAACACCAGTGGTTGAGAAACAGGGGAGTCAACACTAGAGTGGTTGAGAAACAGGGGAGTCAACACCAGTGGTTGAGAAACAGGGGAGTCAACACCAGTGGTTGAGAAACAGGGGAGTCTACACCAGTGGTTGAGAAACAGGGGAGTCAACACCAGTGGTTGAGAAACAGGGGAGTCAACACCAGAGTGGTTGAGAAACAAGGGAGTCAACACCAGTGGTTGAGAAACAGGGGAGTCAACACCAGTGGTTGAGAAACAGGGGAGTCAACACCAGTGGTTGAGAAACAGGGGAGTCAACACCAGTGGTTGAGAAACAGGGGAGTCAACACCAGTGGTTGAGAAACAAGGGAGTCAACACCAGTGGTTGAGAAACAGGGGAGTCAACACCAGTGGTTGAGAAACAGGGGAGTCAACACCAGTGGTTGAGAAACAGGGGAGTCAACACCAGTGGTTGAGAAACAGGGGAGTCAACACCAGTGGTTGAGAAACAGGGGAGTCAACACCAGTGGTTGAGAAACAAGGGAGTCAACACCAGTGGTTGAGAAACAGGGGAGTCAACACCAGTGGTTGAGAAACAGGGGAGTCAACACCAGTGGTTGAGAAACAAGGGAGTCAACACCAGTGGTTGAGAAACAGGGGAGTCAACACCAGTGGTTGAGAAACAGGGGAGTCAACACCAGTGGTTGAGAAACAGGGGAGTCAACACCAGTGGTTGAGAAACAAGAGTCAACACCAGTGGTTGAGAAACAGGGGAGTCAACACCAGTGGTTGAGAAACAGGGGAGTCAACACTAGAGTGGTTGAGAAACAGGGGAGTCAACACCAGAGTGGTTGAGAAATAGGGGAGTCAACACCAGAGTGGTTGAGAAACAGGGGAGTCAACACCAGAGTGGTTGAGAAATAGGGGAGTCAACACCAGAGTGGTTGAGAAACAGGGGAGTCAACACCAGAGTGGTTGAGAAACAGGGGAGTCAACACCAGAGTGGTTGAGAAACAGGGGAGTCAACACCAGAGTGGTTGAGAAACAGGGGAGTCAACACCAGTGGTTGAGAAACAGGGGAGTCAACACCAGAGTGGTTGAGAAACAGGGGAGTCAACACCAGTGGTTGAGAAACAGGGGAGTCAACACCAGTGGTTGAGAAACAGGGGAGTCAACACCAGTGGTTGAGAAATGGGAGTCAACACCAGTGGTTGAGAAACAGGGGAGTCAACACCAGTGGTTGAGAAACGGGAGTCAACACCAGTGGTTGAGAAACAGGGGAGTCAACACCAGAGTGGTTGAGAAACCGGAGTCAACACCAGAGTGGTTGAGAAACGGGAGTCAACACTAGAGTGTTTGAGAAACAGGGGAGACAACACCAGAGTGTTTGAGATACAGGGGAGTCAACACCAGAGTGTTTGAGATACAGGGGAGTCAATACCAGTGCTTGAGAAACACAGGAGTCAACACCAGAGTGTTTGAGAAACAGGGGAGTCACCACCAGAGTGTTTGAGAAACAGGGGAGACAACACCAGAGTGGTTGAGAAACAGGGGAGTCAACACCAGAGTGTTTGAGAAACAGGGGAGTCAACACCAGAGTGGTTAAGAAACAGGGGAGTCAACACCAGAGTGTTTGAGAAACAGGGGAGTCAACACTAGAGTGGTTGAGAAACGGGAGTCAACACCAGTGGTTGAGAAACAGGGGAGTCAACACCAGAGTGTTTGAGAAACAGGGGAGTCAACACCAGAGTGTTTGAGAAACAGGGGAGTCAACACTAGAGTGGTTGAGAAACAGGGGAGTCAACACCAGAGTGTTTGAGAAACAGGGGAGTCAACACTAGAGTGGTTGAGAAACAGGGGAGTCAACACCAGAATGTTTGAGAAACATGGGGGTCAATGATTGAGATATGGAATATGTTGTTCATGGCTCCAAGATTTACTTACTTTGGAGCAAACAGATTAACTTCCAAAGTAAGTTATTTTCTTACAATACAATGAATGAGATTTTGATTGCAGAAAAATTAGCATGAAGACATTTAAAAACGGAGGTAAACATAAAAGATGAAAGTCACCATAGAAGCACATGATAGATTGATGTAAATGTTTATGAAACTAACCATATAGTAAGGATATTGACATTGACAGGAATGTTCACACTGACAGGCATATTGTCACTAGCAGGGATGTTGACTCGGTGACAACTTATTCCATTCCTAGGGGACAACCACACTTGAGACTTACTTGGTGGCTAGTTTGAGACCACACTCATCAGAGCAATACTTGGAGCCTTGTCGCGCCATCTCGATACAGCCAGGGCCGTAGCACTGACGAGGTTCATCCTCCCTCCCCTCACCGCCAGCCTCCTCACTCGGTATCTCACTGTGCTTCTGCTTCGGCTTCCGACTCTTCTACAACCACAATCACAAACACTGTCACAGTTCCTACATACGCACGCATGTATGTATTCAAGCACAGAAGCAGGACATGTTTCCCAAAGTATTTTAAGAGGCACAAAACAATTATAATTGGATCTAGCACTATATTAAATAAATTATTATTGTTATTATTATAGTTTTGAAAATATTATATAAAGCACCACAATTTTCAGCAATACTGACAGTATTTTCTAGGATAGCTGACATAATTTAGAATAACCTCAGCAAATGGGCAAGAACATTAAAACTTATTTAACCTATAATAAATGTAGATTTTAACAAAATAAAAGCATTACTTGTCTGACACTGTGTCACTGGTGACCACCTCAAAGTCTCATGTCCCGAAGAGGTTAATACACTATATACATATAGGCATGCACATATACACACATACACACACACATACATACAGACATATAGGTTAGTTTGACGTTGCTTAAACATTGCCATGTGTCTAATATACACAGTAACTGTACACAGGTGTTCATTGTGTGTCTAATATATACATGAACTGTTCACATATGTTCATCATGTGACTAATCCATAAAAACAATGCAGCTATATGCGAGTAATTCTTATTAATATTTTTTGTATTTGTGAATTATGAGGCAAGTGAAGAAATCGCACCTGCTTCTGTGTTTTGTCTGTCTTTTTGTGCTTGTCTTTCTTCGTCTTGGCACGCTTGCCGGCAGGACTACTGTATTCAGACTCACTCGACCGCTTCTCCCTCTACAGCAGGAGACACAGTGGGTGGTGAAGTCACTTTACAGGTCACACTAACAACGTCATGTATGGAAATAAATGTTGTAAAATGACCTACATTTAAAATTATGTATTATTTATACATATATAAATACTATTAATGGCATCCGCACAGAGCCAATAGGCCAAGAAGCCCTGAAGTCCTTTGGACTATATAAAAATACATATACATGTTTTAGTTTTCTAGCATAAATATAAACAATTAAGATGTCACACTAACCTTGTAAGTGTCAAACGATGGTTTTGAGTTCTCATCCATCTGTGTGTCAATGTCATCTAGACTGGTGTCGTACAGCTGGTTCTCACAGTCACTACAGACAGACAGCTCCAGTCACTGACACACATGTGACAACATACGCCACCTGATAACAATGATATAAAATAACAATGAACTACACAAGAATGATGACAGAGCAAGGCTGAACTACACAAGAGATGATGACACAGAGACACTGAACTAGAAGTGACATGATGACACAGAGACACTGAACTAGAAGTGACATGATGACACAGAGACACTGAACTAGAAGTGACATGATGACACAGAGACACTGAACTAGAAGTGACATGATGACACAGAGACACTGAACTAGAAGTGACATGATGACACAGAGACACTGAACTAGAAGTGACATGATGACACAGAGACACTGAACTAGAAGTGACATGATGACAGAGACACTGAACTGGAAGTGACATGATGACACAGAGACACTGAACTAGAAGTGACATGATGACACAGAGACACTGAACTAGAAGTGACATGATGACACAGAGACACTGAACTAGAAGTGACATGATGACACAGAGACACTGAACTACAAGTGACATGTTGACACAGAGACACTGAACTACAAGTGACATGTTGACACAGAGACGCTGAACTACAAGTGACATGGTGACACAGAGACGCTAAACTACAAGTGACATGTTGACACAGAGACGCTGAACTACAAGTGACATGTTGACTCAGAGACGCTGAACTACAAGTGACATGGTGACACAGAGACGCTAAACTACAAGTGACATGTTGACACAGAGACGCTGAACTACAAGTGACATGGTGACACAGAGACGCTAAACTACAAGTGACATGTTGACACAGAGACGCTGAACTACAAGTGACATGTTGACACAGAGACGCTGAACTACAAGTGACATGGTGACACAGAGACGCTAAACTACAAGTGACATGTTGACACAGAGACGCTGAACTACAAGTGACATGGTGGCAGAGATGGTGCACACACAACATTAAGCAGTAGTGATCAAAGAGAACATGTCAACCTGATGAAGATGTGTTCATTACCTATACTGTGACCTCTCTGACTCAGGCACTGAGCGATCACCCATGTCATCATAGTCACGCTTCTTTGGCTTCATCTTTCCTCCACTATGCAGAAGGCCCTGTCAGTGACACATAACTAATTGCATTATGCATATCTTGAACCAATATAAAATCCTCAATTCTTTATGTAATCAATCAAAGTTACAAGTCATTTGTGTCTCCAAAGGTATTTAAAAACTATCTATTAGTTGTGATGCAAAGTGAAACCCCACACACAGGCGAAGTGACATCTCACAGGCCAGATTCACTCAGGGCAACACATTGATGGCATATTCCCTTTGTCTCAAGTCTCTCCTGCTGCCTTACTCTACCAGCTACAACCTTACTCTACCAGCTACAACCTTACTCTACCAGTTACAACCTTACTCTACCAGTTACAACCTTACTCTACCAGCTACAACCTTACTCTACCAGTTACAACCTTACTCTACCAGTTACAACCTTACTCTACCAGTTACAACCTTACTCTACCAGCTACAACCTTACTCTACCAGTTACAACCTTACTCTACCAGTTACAACCTTACTCTACCAGCTACAACCTTACTCTACCAGTTACAACCTTACTCTACCAGTTACAACCTTACTCTACCAGCTACAACCTTACTCTACCAGCTACAACCTTACTCTACCAGCTACAACCTTACTCTACCAGCTACAACCTTACTCTACCAGCTACAACCTTACTCTACCAGCTACAACCTTACTCTACCAGTTACAACCTTACTCTACCAGTTACAACCTTACTCTACCAGTTACAACCTTACTCTACCAGCTACAACCTTACTCTACCAGTTACAACCTTACTCTACCAGTTACAACCTTACTCTACCAGCTACAACCTTACTCTACCAGCTACAACCTTACTCTACCAGCTACAACCTTACTCTACCAGCTACAACCTTACTCTACCAGCTACAACCTTACTCTACCAGTTACAACCTTACTCTACCAGCTACAACCTTACTCTACCAGTTACAACCTTACTCTACCAGTTACAACCTTACTCTACCAGCTACAACCTTACTCTACCAGCTACAACCTTACTCTACCAGCTACAACCTTACTCTACCAGTTACAACCTTACTCTACCAGTTACAACCTTACTCTACCAGCTACAACCTTACTCTACCAGCTACAACCTTACTCTACCAGCTACAACCTTACTCTACCAGCTACAACCTTACTCTACCAGCTACAACCTTACTCTACCAGCTACAACCTTACTCTACCAGTTACAACCTTACTCTACCAGCTACAACCTTACTCTACCAGTTACAACCTTACTCTACCAGCTACAACCTTACTCTACCAGTTACAACCTTACTCTACCAGTTACAACCTTACTCTACCAGTTACAACCTTACTCTACCAGCTACAACCTTACTCTACCAGCTACAACCTTACTCTACCAGCTACAACCTTACTCTACCAGCTACAACCTTACTCTACCAGCTACAACCTTACTCTACCAGTTACAACCTTACTCTACCAGTTACAACCTTACTCTACCAGTTACAACCTTACTCTACCAGTTACAACCTTACTCTACCAGCTACAACCTTACTCTACCAGCTACAACCTTACTCTACCAGCTACAACCTTACTCTACCAGCTACAACCTTACTCTACCAGTTACAACCTTACTCTACCAGTTACAACCTTACTCTACCAGTTACAACCTTACTCTACCAGTTACAACCTTACTCTACCAGCCACAACCTTACTCTACCAGTTACAACCTTACTCTACCAGTTACAACCTTACTCTACCAGCTACAACCTTACTCTACCAGTTACAACCTTACTCTACCAGCTACAACCTTACTCTACCAGTTACAACCTTACTCTACCAGTTACAACCTTACTCTACCAGTTACAACCTTACTCTACCAGTTACAACCTTACTCTACCAGTTACAACCTTACTCTACCAGTTACAACCTTACTCTACCAGTTACAACCTTACTCTACCAGTTACAACCTTACTCTACCAGCTACAACCTTACTCTACCAGCTACAACCTTACTCTACCAGTTACAACCTTACTCTACCAGCTACAACCTTACTCTACCAGTTACAACCTTACTCTACCAGTTACAACCTTACTCTACCAGTTACAACCTTACTCTACCAGTTACAACCTTACTCTACCAGTTACAACCTTACTCTACCAGCTACAACCTTACTCTACCAGTTACAACCTTACTCTACCAGCTACAACCTTACTCTACCAGTTACAACCTTACTCTACCAGCTACAACCTTACTCTACCAGTTACAACCTTACTCTACCAGTTACAACCTTACTCTACCAGTTACAACCTTACTCTACCAGTTACAACCTTACTCTACCAGTTACAACCTTACTCTACCAGCTACAACCTTACTCTACCAGCTACAACCTTACTCTACCAGCTACAACCTTACTCTACCAGCTACAACCTTACTCTACCAGTTACAACCTTACTCTACCAGTTACAACCTTACTCTACCAGTTACAACCTTACTCTACCAGTTACAACCTTACTCTACCAGCTACAACCTTACTCTACCAGCTACAACCTTACTCTACCAGCTACAACCTTACTCTACCAGCTACAACCTTACTCTACCAGTTACAACCTTACTCTACCAGTTACAACCTTACTCTACCAGTTACAACCTTACTCTACCAGTTACAACCTTACTCTACCAGCCACAACCTTACTCTACCAGTTACAACCTTACTCTACCAGTTACAACCTTACTCTACCAGCTACAACCTTACTCTACCAGTTACAACCTTACTCTACCAGCTACAACCTTACTCTACCAGTTACAACCTTACTCTACCAGTTACAACCTTACTCTACCAGTTACAACCTTACTCTACCAGTTACAACCTTACTCTACCAGTTACAACCTTACTCTACCAGTTACAACCTTACTCTACCAGTTACAACCTTACTCTACCAGCTACAACCTTACTCTACCAGCTACAACCTTACTCTACCAGTTACAACCTTACTCTACCAGCTACAACCTTACTCTACCAGTTACAACCTTACTCTACCAGTTACAACCTTACTCTACCAGTTACAACCTTACTCTACCAGTTACAACCTTACTCTACCAGTTACAACCTTACTCTACCAGTTACAACCTTACTCTACCAGCTACAACCTTACTCTACCAGCTACAACCTTACTCTACCAGTTACAACCTTACTCTACCAGTTACAACCTTACTCTACCAGTTACAACCTTACTCTACCAGTTACAACCTTACTCTACCAGTTACAACCTTACTCTACCAGCTACAACCTTACTCTACCAGTTACAACCTTACTCTACCAGTTACAACCTTACTCTACCAGTTACAACCTTACTCTACCAGTTACAACCTTACTCTACCAGCTACAACCTTACTCTACCAGTTACAACCTTACTCTACCAGTTACAACCTTACTCTACCAGCTACAACCTTACTCTACCAGTTACAACCTTACTCTACCAGTTACAACGTTACTCTACCAGCTACAACCTTACTCTACCAGTTACAACCTTACTCTACCAGCTACAACCTTACTCTACCAGTTACAACCTTACTCTACCAGTTACAACCTTACTCTACCAGTTACAACATTACTCTACCAGTTACAACCTTACTCTACCAGTTACAACCTTACTCTACCAGTTACAACCTTACTCTACCAGTTACAACCTTACTCTACCAGTTACAACCTTACTCTACCAGCTACAACCTTACTCTACCAGTTACAACCTTACTCTACCAGTTACAACCTTACTCTACCAGTTACAACCTTACTCTACCAGTTACAACCTTACTCTACCAGCTACAACCTTACTCTACCAGTTACAACCTTACTCTACCAGTTACAACCTTACTCTACCAGCTACAACCTTACTCTACCAGTTACAACCTTACTCTACCAGTTACAACGTTACTCTACCAGCTACAACCTTACTCTACCAGTTACAACCTTACTCTACCAGTTACAACGTTACTCTACCAGCTACAACCTTACTCTACCAGTTACAACCTTACTCTACCAGTTACAACCTTACTCTACCAGTTACAACCTTACTCTACCAGTTACAACCTTACTCTACCAGTTACAACCTTACTCTACCAGTTACAACCTTACTCTACCAGTTACAACCTTACTCTACCAGTTACAACCTTACTCTACCAGTTACAACCTTACTCTACCAGTTACAACCTTACTCTACCAGCTACAACCTTACTCTACCAGTTATAACCTTACTCTACCAGTTACAACCTTACTCTACCAGTTACAACCTTACTCTACCAGTTACAACCTTACTCTACCAGTTACAACCTTACTCTACCAGTTACAACCTTACTCTACCAGTTACAACCTTACTCTACCAGCTACAACCTTACTCTACCAGCTACAACCTTACTCTACCAGCTACAACCTTACTCTACCAGTTACAACCTTACTCTACCAGTTACAACCTTACTCTACCAGTTACAACCTTACTCTACCAGTTACAACCTTACTCTACCAGCTACAACCTTACTCTACCAGTTACAACCTTACTCTACCAGTTACAACCTTACTCTACCAGTTACAACCTTACTCTACCAGTTACAACCTTACTCTACCAGTTACAACCTTACTCTACCAGTTACAACCTTACTCTACCAGTTACAACCTTACTCTACCAGTTACAACCTTACTCTACCAGCTACAACCTTACTCTACCAGCTACAACCTTACTCTACCAGTTACAACCTTACTCTACCAGTTACAACCTTACTCTACCAGCTACAACCTTACTCTACCAGTTACAACCTTACTCTACCAGTTACAACCTTACTCTACCAGCTACAACCTTACTCTACCAGCTACAACCTTACTCTACCAGCTACAACCTTACTCTACCAGTTACATCATGCCATGACCAATGTCATCACTCTATAACCAGATGGCTGCAATGATCCCTTCCCTCATTTGTTTTAGCAAAGGAAGCTGCAACTGATTGATGCACTGACTGTGGGTGACAGTTTAATCCCCAGATGAGTGAGAAAATCTGACCAGAAAAGCTGCTGTGAACACTTCCCCACAAGACACTCACAAGGTTGTGGCACTGGCGCAACCGGCACTTCTGGCGGATACGATTCGGTCCTCCAAATTTCTTCATATCCTGTCAAAGCAAGAAGTATGTGAGAACAGAGAACACCCATTCTAGTTTATCTGATGTGTTGTCTGAAGGATGGCCATGGCACAACAGAGACCACTATTATTCACACTTACAGATCATAATTACCGCCTGCTTCATCATTTGTCAACAGCACACTAGGCAGAACAATTGCCACTAGTCAATGACATCTCTGTTTCCTGCAATGTTTCTACTTCCTCTACTACATAATCACCTTACAGAAGTCACACAGGCTGCAGTCTACTTCCCCTACTACCACTCACCTTACAGAAGTCACACAGGCTGTAGTCTACTTCCTCTACTGCCACTCACCTTACAGAAGTCACACAGGCTGCAGTCTACTTCCTCTACTACCACTCACCTTACAGAAGTCACACAGGCTGCAGTCTACTTCCCCTACTGCCACTCACCTTACAGAAGTCACACAGGCTGCAGTCTACTTCCTCTACTACCACTCACCTTACAGAAGTCACACAGGCTGCAGTCTACTTCCCCTACTACCACTCACCTTACAGAAGTCACACAGGCTGCAGTCTACTTCCCCTACTGCCACTCACCTTACAGAAGTCACACAGGCTGCAGTCTACTTCCCCTACTACCACTCACCTTACAGAAGTCACACAGGCTGTAGTCTACTTCCTCTACTACCACTCACCTTACAGAAGTCACACAGGCTGCAGTCTACTTCCCCTACTGCCACTCACCTTACAGAAGTCACACAGGCTGCAGTCTACTTCCTCTACTACCACTCACCTTACAGAAGTCACACAGGCTGCAGTCTACTTCCTCTACTACCACTCACCTTACAGAAGTCACACAGGCTGCAGTCTACTTCCCCTACTGCCACTCACCTTACAGAAGTCACACAGGCTGCAGTCTACTTCCTCTACTACCACTCACCTTACAGAAGTCACACAGGCTGCAGTCTACTTCCCCTACTACCACTCACCTTACAGAAGTCACACAGGCTGCAGTCTACTTCCCCTACTGCCACTCACCTTACAGAAGTCACACAGGCTGCAGTCTACTTCACCTACTACCACTCACCTTACAGAAGTCACACAGGCTGTAGTCTACTTCCTCTACTACCACTCACCTTACAGAAGTCACACAGGCTGCAGTCTACTTCCCCTACTGCCACTCACCTTACAGAAGTCACACAGGCTGCAGTCTACTTCCTCTACTACCACTCACCTTACATAAGTCACACAGGCTGCAGTCTACTTCCCCTACTGCCACTCACCTTACAGAAGTCACACAGGCTGTAGTCTACTTCCCCTACTACCACTCACCTTACAGAAGTCACACAGGCTGCAGTCTACTTCCCCTACTACCACTCACCTTACAGAAGTCACACAGGCTGTAGTCTACTTCCTCTACTACCACTCACCTTACAGAAGTCACACAGGCTGCAGTCTACTTCCCCTACTGCCACTCACCTTACAGAAGTCACACAGGCTGTAGTCTACTTCCCCTACTACCACTCACCTTACAGAAGTCACACAGGCTGCAGTCTACTTCCCCTACTGCCACTCACCTTACAGAAGTCACACAGGCTGTAGTCTACTTCCCCTACTACCACTCACCTTACAGAAGTCACACAGGCTGCAGTCTACTTCCCCTACTACCACTCACCTTACAGAAGTCACACAGGCTGTAGTCTACTTCCCCTACTACCACTCACCTTACAGAAGTCACACAGGCTGCAGTCCTCCGTGCGGTGACATGCCTCACACTTGCCACAGCGCCGAGAAGACTTCTTCTTGTTGCTGTTGGACTGCACCAAACAGAGAATCTCCCTTGAATGTTCTGATAACCAAGTGACAGACCACAAGGGAGGGAACCACACTAGATCCAAGTCATCCAACTCAACTGTTGTGCTGCTTACAATCCTTGGACACGACACATTTGTAAGTAGGTTCTTGTGTTGCCCACACAATACAGAAACAATTACATAAGGATACATCTTCAAGTCTTAAGTGTACACTGCTAAAAGTTATATTTCAATATTCTGCAGTTTGTAATGTAATTGTGTGCTAAAATAATAAATTTATAAAATAAATATGACAAATAGATAAATACAATTAACTGTTGATTAGAGTCTCTCTCCTGCAGGTTCTTAGGCCAACGTGGGCCTGTAAAACAGAATCAATAAATCACACTTGTTCAAGAAAAATAGAAGCAAAACAGACGATTTTAGGTTGACGACATACTCGATCTTGTTTTTCTCTGTTTGAAACATTCTACCCCAGGCATGGTCAGCATCCAATAAATTTGGCTGTGTTTGAGATAGGTCCATGATTTGTACACCATTAGAAAGCTTAATATATCGTCTTTCCAATGATGTATTTTTTGGACACACGACTCATTTTGTTAGAACACGTCACATATATTAAATGGTAGAGTTTGTAGTAAATGGGTGACCGTGAGAATGTAATAGCATGTACCTTGCAGTAGTCACAGCGGCCGCAGTCCTCCATGTTGTAGAGACACCCCCCTCCATGCTCTCCCCCTTGCTCCCAGGCATGCTCCCCCTCCTCCTCACTCGTCACCTCCACTGCCACTGGGGGCGGCTTCACTACAATCGCCTTCTTCAAACTCTTCTTCTGCACAAACAATGACAAGTCACAAACACAACCTACTTACAACAACAAGTCACAAACACAACCTACTTACACACACTTGGAGAGGTATCCAACAAAAGTAGGACTCAGTTCATAAATACCCTATTCTACACACACTGGCTTTGATCTCTTTTGCTCCATGTAAGGACAAGTTGGCAGCAATCATTCTGTGAAGTAACAGTTACACGGTATGTACACAGTGATCAGATGAGAAGAAGTTAGCCATGTTGCTCTTGCAATGTTTAATGATTTATAAGCCTACTGTTCCCACATCTCATAAACTAATTTATATAATTTATACACTGTAGCTATGGACATCTAGATGTTATTTGAAGTTGTGTGTGTGGAAGCACCATGGTAGTGGTTGGAGTGTGTACTGCAGTGTGTTGCTGTAGGTGTGTTGATGTTACACACCTTGTCCTTGTGTTCCTTGTGTTCCTTGTGTTCCTTGTGTTCCTTGTGTTCTTTGTGTTCCTTGCGGTCCTTGTGTTTCTTGTGGTGGTGGTGGTGGTCACTACTTCCCTTCTGGTGGGACCTCTGTCCACTCTTGTCAGACTTCTCATGCTTTGAAGACTTCTCACTCCGCTGACTTTTCTCGCCATGGTCTGATCTGTCCTCGCTTCGTTCCCGCCGCTCAGTGCTGCCACCTTCATGCTTGTCACTGCGATGGTGGTGTGACTTCTCTTTTGATTTCTTGCTTTTGTACTCATTATGTAGGGATGGATCTTTCTCTGCAGTCACAGAAACTCTTGTAAGAAACTGTCTTTAGACACAGACCAGAAGAACATATGTAGTCATTTATATGAGATCAGTTACTGTTAAGCAATAACACGAAAGAAAATGCATGTGAAGAACCAACCTTGGCATATCTGGCAGAAAAACTTTTTGATGCTCTGTGCATCATGCTGAGTGACCCCAATACAAGCTCCGTGGTACCACTCATTACAGTTATCACAGCCTCTGTAACAGAACACAGCATTAAGGATGGGATAAATCTGGAATTTCATTTGAATCGAATATCCTTGGAATTTTCTAATATGAATCGAATAAAATACAAATATTCAGTGGCTTCAAATTCAATTAGAATACTGAACGGTGTCCAGATGTCTTGTTGTGGTGCGGCGTCATCCCGTGGGCAAATCAGTGCCGGAGTCATCGGCATCGTGGCCATAATTCCATTGATCTTTTTGTTTACTTTATGACCTAACCATGAAGACGACTTCTTACAGCCGCCAAACTTATACTCATATATCTTATGTACATTAGGTTACAAAATAAAATAATTTACATTCCTGTAAAGATTAAAATTAATGAAATAAACTCGTGAAAAACTCGACATGATCTATGACGGCAATGCGGTGCTTGTCGCTAACCGTAACATTGGTAATTTATCGCAGGCGTCGATAAATATATGGTCGTCACAAATTCCAGTTTTATGCTAACCCTAAAGTAATCGTAGCCCCAAATAAGCCTAAGCTAACTTCAACTAATTCTAAATTTACCCAAAACCCTAACTCGATACTGCTAACAAAAGACCCCTTTACACCTTACTGATATTACGGTAAGCTACACGTAGCGGCTACCAAAGGCGATGACACTACATTGCCAGTGAGTTCTACACAAGTGTATTTTGTGTGAAGTTTATTCATTTAAATAATGTTAGTGATTTTATTTTCTAACCTAATGTGTGTATATGTACGTATACATGTAAGATATGTGAGGAGTAGTTTGGCGGTTGTAAAGTAAAGAAAGAAAGTAAAAGATCGCTTGGGACTGATTTTGCGGTGAAGGACATGAAGAAACTTATTCAAGCAATATTCGTTTATATAGCTGCAAATTTTCGAATCGAATCAAATAGCAGGAAAACGTTTGAAATTTTGAATCGACTATTCATCCCATCCTTACAGAGCATACCAGATCACACTTATACAAGCTCTGTGGTACCATGCATTACAGATGTACAGTTGTTATAGCCAATGTAAATCATCATACAGGTTCATGGTGCAACTCATTATACTTGTCCCAGTTTGTGTAGCAAATTGGGCCAAGTCACACTAATACAAATCACTTGTTACAGTTGTCACATGTTCTGTGATAGGTCATACTGAATGTCACCAATACAATCTGTGTGGTACCATTTGTCACATCCATAACAACCTTTTGTTATGACATGGAATATTGTGGTTTCTACTTGCATTGTACAATTTTCAGATTCAAGCAATTTCTGAATAATGAAAACTTAATTGAGGTAGTGTAAGAAGCCGAGGTGTGACGTACATCATGAATGTGCTGACGTCAGTGGAGCGACAGATACAGTACTTCTCCACTCCCTCCTCCTTCTCTCCCTCCTCCATCTCTCCATCCTCCATCTCTCTCTCCCACGCCAACACTGGCTTGGCAGCATCCAACTGACGCACACGCAACAAACTCATGGTCAAAATGTAAGCATTTTTGTTTTCAAAAAACAGTTCTTCCACCAATGATAGTACTGTGGACATTGCGAAAGGTACAAACTTCACACTTGATTTTGCCATTAAAAATGCACCAACAATGCTAGACTAGCACTGGGCCTAACATTTGTTTAGCCAAGACCTAAGATCAGAAATTTCATTAGCCTAATGAGATTTCTTTTACCCATTTTGTTAGGTCAAAACACAATGTAATATTATATAGAATGCTATACATTATTCACTACAAAACACGTAATTTTTATTACCCGAACATTGACAACATAATTAGCATAAAAAGCATATAAAACAAACACATAATATAATAGCCTACCTGGTAGATACTGAAGAGCAACTTATGCCATAATCTTGGGCTATAACTACACAAGTGTCGGAAAGTTTCAAAACAACATATCACTGAACTCAGTAGACTGAATCCCCAGTTTTTTTACTGACAGTTCCAAGTTCAGTGTTCTTACTCAATCCCTTACACAATCCCTTACTCAGTGGACGAGACTATTCACAGAGCAGTGACGTCACTGCTCTGTGAATTAGGGAGACTTGCGGTATTCACAGAGCAGGTAAGAAAGACCGTTTATGAAATACTTGTTGCTATGCATGTTGGTATAATAGTAATAATACACTTGACTTAGATATTAAATATAAAGGAAATATCTGTTCAGTAATGTAGACAATAGTAGTTAAAAATTATAAGAAAGAAATAGTAAAGGGCCATTTCACGGTAATTGTGTAGTGACATAAAAATATTAAAGTCTGAATTTGAGCAAAATACAAAATGTATATGTTAGATAGGTATCTGAAGTTCCTGGAAATAAATTGGCATTTGGGTCAAAAACCAAAGGTGGCATTGTTGTAATTTATATTATGTATTATTGTAGTCAAGAAATAAAAGTATATATTTATATAAAATATGTATTTACTAACTATATAAATACCGACTCATAAATACCATGCCTGCCATGACCGAGGATTGAATGCGGGCAGCAGCCTGACAGGTGGAAATACTAACCACTACACCATCCGCACTTCTCACTACACTATCTGCACTTCTCGCCTCGACACTGTTAGGTAGGACAGTATAGTATTTATACAAATTTTTATTAACACACACCAACTGTATAAATTTAGTAAGCAGCAAATAAAACCTACGCACTGAATTATAATTATCCAATAAGCACCCTGGTACTTTTGCAGTTTAGGCCCGCACCTCGAAAAAACCATCAAAATGTTCACCTACGATGACCAAACTTCGCATGGTGTATCTACTATACCTATACTACGTGTATGCACTTGTCACGTGATCAAATAATAATAATTAATGCCTGAAATCGATCAAAATGTGTACGTAAATAATGCGCTTTCGTAGGTGAACATTTTGATGTTTTTTTCGAGGTGCGGGTCTAAACTGCAAAAGTACCAGCACCCTTTGCTATCTGCTATCCGAATACTAGCAACGGTTTCCCTAATTCGCAGCGCAGTGACTTCACTGCTCTAGGAATAGTGGGAGGGTTACTCGATCCTTACTCCTTACTCAATTGGCCTTACGCCATACGATATGTCATATGCGGTAGCAGTTGAGCAGAAGACAACTCGGTATCTTCTACCGCCTCTCGTATCAGATAAGATCACCACAAGGCACTCACCGAATCTGTTCTAGGACCGCTGCTTGTCATGTTGACGATAATGTGCCAGCAATTTCAAGACAGCTTTCCTATAACATCGTCTATTTTATCTAATTAATTACAACTTTGCACAAAATAAACTGATGAAGCAAGTGCGTTCTACGTCACCAATTTATGTTTGGTGACCTCGGCGGAAGTGTTTCGAAAAGTTCCGGTTTATTCGCCATTTTGAAAGTGTCAAGGAGGGAGGGAAAGTCACATTTATTAACGAAGGGAATGTAATTGTTACGGGCCGAAGACAGCAGTAATGGAAAACCTGATACCGGTGATAAATAAGCTGCAAGATGTGTTTAATACAGTCGGTTCTGATACAGTCCAACTGCCGCAAATTACCGTGATCGGCTCGCAGGTAATGTCAAATGAAAATAGTTGCCGGTTTGGGTTGGGGACAAACCCAGTAGCAGTATATATGCAATTATATTTCGTCGGACGTGCGAGGACATAGCTTTAATATCTGCATCGCTTCCATCAATTGATATAATATATCTTGTTTGCTATCATAACATTTATTATTCTGCCCTTTTCTGGCGTAACCTTGATGAAAACAGTTTATAGTCATCAGGTCATTCATTGCCCGTCCATCACGGCATCACCCATCAGACCAGTCAGTCCAGTGCCATTGCCCGGGCATGGCGTCATCAGACGTCATAATACTGAATTGGCCTTACGTGCCACATCGCTTTTTGTTCGATGGCTAGACTAGAGCTAGACTAAGATCCTTTGGTTAAAATCCTGTGCTCCCACGTCAAACCACGGGCAAGTTTATTCACCCTGACTCTGTACATTGTTCCTGTTCTCTCAGCTGTATGAGTACCATGCTAGTAGATATTTATGTACGAATGGTCTTTGCGCATTAATTGCAGCATGGCTAGATGCTTCCCAGAGTAGTCAAAATGGTGTTTGATTGAACAGGTCTGCCAGAGATTAGTGTAAAGTGCTTTGAGCAAACCTAAGGATTTAATACAGGTGCTATATAAGAACTTACCTTTACTTTTTATTTTTTGGGTTTAAAAACATTTGCTGACATTCACAAAGTGCCAAGGGTTTTTTAAGCTTGCACACCATTCTAAATTTATATTGTATGCACTTATATGTGAACAGACGATTATTGAGTAGATGGCCAGATGAAATGATCCATTAGGTCTAAACAACTACAGAGATCATTGTGCCCTTGTACAAGTCTCTGATAAGGCCACACCTAGAATATACATAAATTGTAATATTACGGGGTCCGTGGAATCACCCTAAACTAGATAGAATCATTCCTCCAGAACCATACCCAAACAGTCTTTGTAAATGGCAAATCATCCAGAGGCCCCAGTCCTACCAGACATCACATATGGCACTGTGTTGGGACCACTGAGCACTGTTTATGACATATGTCATGCCAGACTGTGTAACATATCAGATCAAACTGTTTGCAGATGACAGTCTGTTGTATGCCAGAAGACCTGGCTAATGAATTTTCACCCAGATAAATGTGAAATCCTAAATATTACAAATAAAGTTAAATTCATCAACTCTGACTACTATATTCATGACCACAAGCTATCTTTAGTCATAGACCACATCGCAAAATTGAACCAAGAGAAAGCTATCTAGACAGAGGGCAACTAATTCTGGAGAATGGCTACACAACACTGCAAAACACTTAGGTATGAATATCAATAGCAGATTGTCTTGGAACCATCATGTAGATGCTATCATAAAAAAAGCAAATAGCACCCTCGTCTTTCTTAGATGTAACACCAACAACTGCCCAAGACCAGTCAAAGCATACTCTTACCAAACCTATGTCAGACCAACACTCAAACACTTCTACCGTCCGCGACCCCACCACCAAACAAAACATCAGCAAACTTGAAATGGTGCATAGGCAAGCCATCAGACATGTACACCATAACTGGTGGTGCCCCAGGAGCCCAACTACAGTGATTCAACAGTTGAAATGGCAGTCCCTAGAACACCACAGACACAGCCACACTCACTATGATGTACACAGTTCAACACAGCTTAGTTGACATCCCTCTTACTACATACACCCAGCCAGCGTGCACTCACTGTGCCACATAACATTTAGCTGCTGGGTGCAGAGGGCAACCCTTACAACTAATAGTTCAACGTTCCCGGATAAAAACCCATGAGCACTCCTTTATAGCCACAATAGAACCTTGGAACAACCTATCAGACCAAACAGTAAATGCTCCCTCCATAGAAGCTCTCAAGTAGTGCTTTCAACTTCATATCACTGCCTGTGGCTGTGGCAGGGCTTGAAGTATTGTGACTACTGATTTTAACACACACTTACACTTTTTTATTATACAAATTTCAACTCCATTATTATAAATTTTTAATCAGCACTTGAACATACACACACTATATACGAAATTGACATATTTGGCAGTAGTGGATTACTGGAAGAGAACTACTGTTGTAAGCTTGGAACCCGTATGTCAAAGTAGCCAAGACAAGTGGATCAAGTGCAGACATGAACTACACAGCTCATCATGAGAGTGTCAGGTCTGAGCTGTGAGGACAGACCAAGGGCCTGTGGACGGACCAAGGGCCTGTGGACGGACCAAGGGCCTGTGGACAGACCAAGGGCCTGTGGACGGACCAAGGGCCTGTGGACAGACCAAGGGCCTGTGGACGGACCAAGGGCCTGTGGACGGACCAAGGGCCTGTGGACGGACCAAGGGCCTGTGGACGGACCAAGGGCCTGTGGACGGACCAAGGGCCTGTGGCCGACCCAGTATACACACTTGAAGAACAAGGAGAGAAGGAAAACAAGTGATATGATTCAAACTTTTAAACTCACAACAAAGAATGGGGAGGCTTTGTCAGAAATTGTCTTCTCCCATTCTACATCGAGTAACCAGCGATATTGTCAAGAACATATCCTGCCTGGAATTCTGGAAATCAGAAGAAACTTCTCAGCACCAGTTGTCAGCCAGTGCAATGCACTGCCCTACAGTCATCTATGCAGGAAGTACACACTAATTGAAGACTGACATCACATTGACATGACAAAATGTTACACAGGGGGGTAGAATAAGTCTACTGACTTCTTACTCTGATGCACACACACCTCAACATGGTCATGTTTTGCTGCCAAATTTCTGTTTATTTAATTTCAGCTGCAGCAATTAATTTTATTTTTTTGGTCAATAGCATTTTGAGTTGCCAACCAGCTTACTTTCTACACCTGACTTTCAGATAGGTGACATGATTATCAACTTATCATTACAAAGATTTGCTAACATTCAAATAAAGGTTCCGTGGCTGCAATATAATTTATAAACACAACTATGTGTGGTCTTTCAATTAAATGATCTGCATTCATGTATGTAAAGCTAGTAAGCAATATATCTGAAAATAACATTAATACGTGTAGGTTTCTGACCTGTCAGTTTGGTTGAGCTGCTTGCGTTTGCTACAGAGTTCAGGCAAGAGCTCCGTGCTAGAGAGTCTGGTTGGGCGAGACTTCCTGCCTCGTGGCACTGGTGTCGTCACCAGGCGGCCGCTGGTGCTACAACTCGTCCATGCATCAAAGACAGACACAGAAACCAGGACACAGGAGAATGGAGGTTTGTAGGACATCAATTGTTCTGCTTGCATCATGAGAACTAAGAGGGATCTGCCATGTTCATGTTGCTAATTACATATCATAAGTGACATATCATAAATCGACTGCATCACTCCAGCTAAAGATGTATTTTAATTTCATAATCGTAAACCTGATAAATACATCATTCACAATTAGCAAAATGACTTAATATACTGACTTAATATACTGTCACTGTTAGTTGCACGTTTGCCTGCATTGGTAATGTTTACAAATAATTATATTGTTGGCATTATTTATTTACAATGATTGTCACCGGTTATATCCGACAAAGCACATAACGAATATTATAAAACATTCCGTCTAATTAAGTTCTTACTTGGTAAATCGCCATTGCATTTCACTCTGTGTGCTATATACCAGGTAGTTACGTCGGCAAGAAACTGAATAACATCTAAAAAACACTTTTGTAGCTTTCGTTTTTTCCTAAAATCCACAGCATTTTCACTCCTCCAGATGTTGATAACTTATACCAATTTTGAGATTGCAAATTCTTTTCTTTCTGATGTGCTACTTTAGTTGTTTTGTTGTTGATTTGGTTGTCCTAGAAGTAATTGTATAGTATAGCATAGCATTGCTTCTATTGTAGAAGTGATAACAGCCGATGAATGGGGCAGATTCCTGCATACCAAGAACAGAATCTATACTGACTTCAATGATATTAGACAGGAGATTTCTGCAGAAACAGAACGCATGTCAGGAACCAACAAAGTAAGTTGTATTTGACAGGATCCAACCTGGTCATCAGACAATGGTAAAGTACTAAATGTTCCAGTAATAAACAGCAGTGACTAAGGTCAGTTACAGTCTGCAACTATATAATGACATCCATGATATTGCAGTTCTTTGAAGTAGTTACTTTCTAGTTCAAGTTAAGTTATGAGTAACCTGGCAGAGTCCATATTTCAGTTGCTGTTACATTTATAAGGTCCCACATTTGTTTCTTGCTGCAGGAATTGTACTTGTTTCCTACTGCATAACTATGTAAAAATGGATTAAATTATGTAATGGTACCAACTCACTACCAAGTAAGTACTACCAACAAAGAAGAACATTTGCAAGATGTTTCATTAACCATCTGATCGTAACATTGATACCAGACTTAACGAACAACGTGTCACTTTCCTCCTGCAGGGTATCTGCCCCGAGCCCATCCATCTACGAATATATTCGCCAAATGTGCTGACCTTGACCCTAGTTGACCTTCCTGGCATCACAAAAGTTGCGATTGGAGACCAACCTGAAGACATTGAAGAGATCATAAGAGACATGTGTTTGAAGTACATCTGTAACCCTAACAGCATCATCCTGGCTGTGTCTGCAGCAAACACAGACATGACGACCTCTGAGTCCATCAAGCTGGCAAAGGAGGCTGACCCTGATGGTAACTTATCACTGTCATCACTCAATGTAATCAGCCAGTAGAACTAACACTCTGTTTTGTTTTGTTTTGTTTTGTTTTATGAGTATACTTGGAGCATGACGAACATTAGTGTAATATTTCCAGATCAGTGTAGAATATCGTGATTACTAAATCTGAAATGAAAAGTTAGCTCAATTCAGTATGTTATGTCTGGATGTGATGATCAGAACTGCAAAAATGCAGACTTCAGTACATTTCTTCCGTGGAGTGGGTGGCTTTTTATTGTTGCAATGTCTGACCCTCTTTGTTTATGTAATCGGATGTAATATCACCAGATGTAGTACTCAAGCAGTGTCTTTTCACCAGGTCGTAGGACGTTGGCAGTGATCACCAAGCTGGATCTGATGGACCAAGGCACAGACGCCCTGGATGTCTTGTGTGGACGCATTGTCCCTGTCAAACTAGGCATCATTGGAGTCGTCTGTCGCAGTCAGGCTGACATCAACTCTAACAAGGTTCATACTACTTTACTAGCAACCTTGTGAACACTCACCTGTACAAACTTGTGAACACTCACCTGTACAAACTTGTGAACACTCACCTGTACAAACTTGTGAACACTCACCTGTACCAGAGACACTTGTATGGAAGACAAAGACTATCAGCACATACTTGTGTCTTGAAAGAATCACTTCTCCATTGTTAATGTCAATTTTTGGAATTTAGTTTCTGAAGAAAACTTATGTCACATGTTAACTTTCCTGTTAAAGTGATTATATGAGCCACACCACAGTGATAGTTGATTATTATATACTTGATACCAGGTACTGTGTACATCAATGTGCTCAACTGAATGTTACAATTATCTAGGGTAAATTTTGAACTTCACACAAACTTTTGAAATGCAATGGTTAGAAAAACTAAATTGAGAGAACCTGGTTTTGAATCATGTATAACTCAGTGGCTGTGTCAAACCTTAGGCAGGTCCAGTCATTCTACTGCTGCAGGACCTGGCCAGACATGCAGGTGGATATTTGTGTTTGGTAGTCTTTCTGCATTAATTGCAGCATGGCTGAATTCTTCCCACAGAAGTCAAGATGGTGGGTGGGTGTTCAGTTGAACATGTCTTTCAGTGAGTAAAGTGCTTTGTATAGTCCCAAAGACTGGATGTTACTCTTATAAGAACTTACCATTTGAATGCTCATTTCTTGTTTTTCGAATCTGACAGAAGCTTTGTTTATTTGTTTGATATGATATAGCACAGATATTTGTGAAATGTGCAGATTTCTTTTTGCAGACAATTGAAGAGGCATTGAAAAGTGAGGGTTCATTTCTGCAGAAGAAGTATCCCACAATAGCTAACAGAAACGGCACCGGTTACCTGGCTCGCACTCTCAACAGGGTGAGAGGCTGGCACCAGCACTGGGGTGACTGGACAGTGGCCATGTGGAGGGTGGGGTGTCATAGTGGGGTGTCATAGTGGGGTGTTGGATGAACGTGTGGTAATAAGTATAATAATGTGGGCGTATGCGTATTGCAGTCAGTGTTTTGATGATAATATCTAGACTAGCAGATCCTGTTTGGTGGCATCAGTTGCGAATACTGATACAAGATGATTGCCAATTGTGACCCACACTTGTGGTGAGTCTGAATCACAAGTAAACACATTGAAGTTCTTATGATTCAAACTTCAATGTGTTTTACTTATTGTCAACAGATATACTTGGCCTCAAATTATATTATACAGAAAAAGCAGTCACATGTGTAATTGTTTGTAATGTCTTTATGCTTTTATTTATGAAATGTATTGAAGTATTTCTGTTCCTATTCTCACGACGTTAGAGCCATAAAGATCTGTGCAGCTTCAGTGTGAGGTGTCTGTTTCAGCTTCAGTGTGAGGTGTCTGTTTCAGCTTCAGTGTGAGGTGTCTGTTTCAGCTTCAGTGTGAGGTGTCTGTTTCAGCTTCAGTGTGAGGTGTCTGTTTCAGCTTCAGTGTGAGGTGTCTGTTTCAGCTTCAGTGTGAGGTGTCTGTTTCAGCTACTGATGCACCACATCCGGGACTGTCTACCGGAGCTGAAGACACGCGTCAACGTGATGGCTGCTCAGTTCCAGCAACTCCTCAACTCATTCGGAGATGAAGTCAGTGATAAGGTGATTGACTTGTGCTGCAGAATGTTGGGGTGTACCGCCCAGATGTAGTTCAGTGTGTCAACCTAACGCCTACAGTGTACAGTGATCGTGTCTGAGCTGAGTGGTTGCTGGGTGAAATGATGACGCTGGAACTGAGTGACAACTTGATCAAGAAATAACAAAAACTGAGCAGTTACCTGATAAGGTAATATCTGAGGGGTTATCTGATGAGGTGATAAGGACAGGTCTGAGGGGTTGTTTGATGAGGTGATAAGGATAGGTCTGAGGGGTTATTTGATGAGGTGATAAGGATAGGTCTGAGGGGTTATTTGATGAGGTGATAAGGATAGGTCTGAGGGGTTATCTGATGAGGTAATAAGGATAGGTCTGAGGGGTTGTCTGATGAGGTGATAAGGATAGGTCTGAGGGGTTATTTGATGAGGTGATAAGGATAGGTCTGAGGGGTTATTTTATGAGGTGATAAGGATAGGTCTGAGGGGTTGTTTGATGAGGTGATAAGGATAGGTCTGAGGGGTTATTTGATGAGGTGATAAGGATAGGTCTGAGGGGTTATTTGATGAGGTGATAAGGATAGGTCTGAGGGGTTATTTGATGAGGTAATAAGGATAGGTCTGAGGGGTTATTTGATGAGGTGATAAGGATAGGTCTGAGGGGTTGTTTGATGAGGTGATAAGGATAGGTCTGAGGGGTTATTTGATGAGGTGATAAGGATAGGTCTGAGGGGTTATTTGATGAGGTGATAAGGATAGGTCTGAGGGGTTATTTGATGAGGTGATAAGGATAGGTCTGAGGGGTTATTTGATGAGGTGATAAGGATAGGTCTGAGGGGTTATTTGATGAGGTGATAAGGATAGGTCTGAGGGGTTATTTGATGACGTGATGAGGATAGGTCTGAGGGGTTATTTGATGAGGTGATAAAGATAGGTCTGAGGGGTTGTTTGATGACGTGATGAGGATAGGTCTGAGGGGTTATTTGATGAGGTGATGAGGATAGGTCTGAGGGGTTATTTGATGAGGTGATGAGGATAGGTCTGGGGGGTTATTTGATGAGGTGATGAGGATAGGTCTGAGGGGTTATTTGATGAGGTGATGAGGATAGGTCTGAGGGGTTATTTGATGAGGTGATAAAGATAGGTCTGAGGGGTTGTTTGATGACGTGATAAGGATAGGTCTGAGGGGTTATTTGATGACGTGATAAGGATAGGTCTGAGGGGTTATTTGATGAGGTGATAAAGATAGGTCTGAGGGGTTGTTTGATGAGGTGATGAGGATAGGTCTGAGGGGTTATTTGATGAGGTAATAAAGATAGGTCTGAGGGGTTGTTTGATGAGGTAATAAAGATAGGTCTGAGGGGTTATCTGATGAGGTGATAAGGATAGGTCTGAGGGGTTGTTTGATGACGTGATAAGGATAGGTCTGAGGGGTTATTTGATGAGGTAATAAGGATAGGTCTGAGGGGTTATTTGATGAGGTAATAAGGATAGGTCTGAGGGGTTATTTGATGAGGTGATAAAGATAGGTCTGAGGGGTTGTTTGATGAGATGATAAGGATAGGTTTGAGGGGTTATTTGATGAGATGATAAGGATAGGTCTGAGGGGTTATTTGATGAGGTGATAAGGATAGGTCTGAGGGGTTATTTGATGAGGTAATAAGGATAGGTCTGAGGGGTTATTTGATGAGGTGATGAGGATAGGTCTGAGGGGTTATTTGATGAGGTGATAAAGATAGGTCTGAGGGGTTGTTTGATGAGGTGATGAGGATAGGTCTGAGGGGTTATTTGATGAGGTAATAAAGATAGGTCTGAGGGGTTATTTGATGAGGTAATAAAGATAGGTCTGAGGGGTTGTTTGATGAGGTGATGAGGATAGGTCTGAGGGGTTATTTGATGAGGTAATAAAGATAGGTCTGAGGGGTTGTTTGATGAGGTAATAAAGATAGGTCTGAGGGGTTATCTGATGAGGTGATAAGGATAGGTCTGAGGGGTTGTTTGATGACGTGATAAGGATAGGTCTGAGGGGTTATTTGATGAGGTAATAAGGATAGGTCTGAGGGGTTATTTGATGAGGTAATAAGGATAGGTCTGAGGGGTTATTTGAAGAGGTAATAAGGATAGGTCTGAGGGGTTATTTGATGAGGTGATAAGGATAGGTCTGAGGGGTTATTTGATGAGGTAATAAGGATAGGTCTGAGGGGTTATTTGATGAGGTAATAAGGATAGGTCTGAGGGGTTATTTGAAGAGGTAATAAGGATAGGTCTGAGGGGTTATTTGATGAGGTGATAAGGATAGGTCTGAGGGGTTATTTGATGAGGTAATAAGGATATGTCTGAGGGGTTATTTGATGAGGTGATAAGGATAGGTCTGAGGGGTTATTTGATGAGGTAATAAGGATAGGTCTGAGGGGTTGTTTGATGAGGTAATAAGGATAGGTCTGAGGGGTTATTTGATGAGGTAATAAGGATAGGTCTGAGGGGTTATTTGATGAGGTAATAAAGATAGGTCTGAGGGGTTGTTTGATGAGGTAATAAAGATAGGTCTGAGGGGTTATTTGATGAGGTAATAAAGATAGGTCTGAGGGGTTATTTGATGAGGTAATAAAGATAGGTCTGAGGGGTTATTTGATGAGGTAATAAAGATAGGTCTGAGGGGTTATTTGATGAGGTAATAAGGATAGGTCTGAGGGGTTATTTGATGAGGTAATAAGGATAGGTCTGAGGGGTTATTTGATGAGGTAATAAGGATAGGTCTGAGGGGTTATTTGGTGACGTGATACTGTTACAACTAAATGGTTATTTCATGACGTAATGCTGTCAGAACTGAGTGCTTGTGGTTGTGTGCATTCACGTGTATGTGTATTTACCAGTGTCATATAACATTTGTCACTTTGTCGTTCTGTTGCAGCCCCAACTCCTGCTCCAGATCATCACACGGTTTGCGTCAGCCTACTGCTGCACCATTGAAGGCACATTCAAGAACATAGACACAAAGGAATTGTGAGTGCTCAGTCATAGCAGAAGTAACATAGCTTATTAAAATATAGTTAAAAGTCCAATAACTACATCTTATCATTTGGCATTAGTAGAAGTTTCTGTAAGTTAATCTTTAAAAAATATTGACAAATTCTCTGATTTGTAATCCCCAAATACCTGTGAACATTCCTTGTGGTGGCTCTGAGAGCTGCAGAATAGATCATGTCAACCATTGTTTTGAGCAGTGTTTTTCAACACTTGGAAGCAAGCCATCACTCAGTTGCCATGACTACGGGACGGAGTACTCATGCGTGTTTTGTGTTGACAGATGTGGAGGAGCCCGAATATGCTACATCTTCCACGAGACGTTTGGACGGACCCTGGCGACTGTTGACCCCCTGGGAGGACTCACCCAGATGGACATCCTCACTGCTATCAGGAACGCCACGGTGGGTGGAGCTGTACCACTGCAGGGCAGGGCAGCACCTCCTAGCTCCAGTGTGGCATCTGTAGGACTGTTCAGAAAGAAAACTTCACTGAGAAACCATTTAAGGCCAGCCTAGTAGCAGAATAGACCAAATATTACAAGCAACATTTTGCGATTTTATGAGATTATTTTTAATAGCAACTTTATTTTATTTTTCAAAGGCAAATTGTGTACAGGCTAATAATTTGGGGTTTCAGCAAAGTGAATAATATATTTTTTAAATGTACAATTAAAAGAAATTGTGCCCAAGCTTGTGAGGTCTTAATGAATAAAGGTACATTTAACTATTTCAGTGTTACATGCCACATTGTTGTTTTGCCTCACACCTTAACTAAACAAAATTAGCAGGACTTCTCCACAATCATCACATTAGTGTGAAGTAGTGTCACGACTGGTTGGTTGCAGAATAGTGTTTTTGTGTTGGTATTGACCTGCGATCTCCCTTGTATGGTCTTTATGTCTGATACGTTGACTTATGACCTGCCATATTGGGTCTACGCTTTGCTCTCTTTGTATCTGTTGTGTTGACTTATGACCTCCTATATAGGGTCTACGCTTTGCTCTTTGTATCTGTTGTATTGACTTATGACCTCCTATATAGGGTCTACGCTTTGCTCTCTTTGTATCTGTTGTATTGACTTATGACCTCCTATATAGGGTCTACGCTTTGCTCTCTTTGTATCTGTTGTATTGACTTATGACCTCCTATATAGGGTCTACGCTTTGCTCTTTGTATCTGTTGTATTGACTTATGACCTCCTATATAGGGTCTACGCTTTGCTCTCTTTGTATCTGTTGTATTGACTTATGACCTCCTATATAGGGTCTACGCTTTGCTCTCTTTGTATCTGTTGTGCTGACTTATGACCTCCTATATAGGGTCTACGCTTTGCTCTCTTTGTATCTGTTGTGTTGACTTATGACCTCCTATATAGGGTCTACGCTTTGCTCTCTTTGTATCTGTTGTGCTGACTTATGACCTCCTATATAGGGTCTACGCTTTGCTCTCTTTGTATCTGTTGTGCTGACTTATGACCTCCTATATAGGGTCTACGCTTTGCTCTCTTTGTATCTGTTGTGCTGACTTATGACCTCCCATATAGGGTCTACGCTTTGCTCTCTTTGTATCTGTTGTGCTGACTTATGACCTCCCATATAGGGTCTACGCTTTGCTCTCTTTGTGTCTGTTGTGTTGACTTATGACCTCCCATATAGGGTCTACGCTTTGCTCTCTTTGTGTCTGTTGTGTTGACTTATGACCTCCCATATAGGGTCTACGCTTTGCTCTCTTTGTATCTGTTGTGTTGACTTATGACCTCCCATATAGGGTCTACGCTCTGCTCTCTTTGTATCTGTTGTGCTGACCTGTTACCACCATTTTAAGGTTCGTGCCCCGCCGTCTTTGTAGGGGAGGGTCTGTGCCCTACCCACATGTATCTGGTGTGTTGACCTGTGACCTCTTAGGTAGAGTGCACCCTGCCCTGTATGTGTCTGTATGTTGACTGGTGCCCCCTGTAGGGTCCGCGCCCTGCCCTCTTCGTGCCCGAGGTGTCGTTTGAGCTGCTGGTGAAGCGCCAGATCCGGCGGCTGGAGGAGCCGAGTCTACGCTGTGTGGAGCTGGTACATGAGGAGATGCAGCGCATCATACAGCACTGTGGCACACAGGTGGGACCACACCTCACATACCACAGGCCACACCTCATACATATCACAGTCCGCACCTCAGACAACTTACCACAGTCCACACCTCAGACCATATGGCACAGACACTACTTCATTTAAACATCTGGTCTCTCGGTACAATACAACATGTTTAATTGATATTGTGTATCATTATATACAATAAAAAAAGTAGGCCCGCTCCCGTTAAAGTTGGACCACTGGAGTTATCTCAGCAACTCTTTAAAATGTTCTAGAAATGTTCACTCTTTCAAAAAAAGTATACTGATCATGTTTGGCTTATTAAACATATATTGTTGCATGATGTAAACTATTTTTAATTGTAACTATACACTAAGTTTTAAGCCACACACACCTGTCCACATCAGACCACACATACCTCTCACCACAGTCCACACTTGTCCACATCAGACCACACATACCTCTCACCACAGTCCACATCAGACCACACATACCTCTCACCACAGTCCACACCTGTCCACATCAGACCACACACACCTCTCACCACAGTCCACACCTGTCCACATCAGACCACACATACCTCTCACCACAGTCCACATCAGACCACACATACCTCTCACCACAGTCCACACCTGTCCACATCAGACCACACATACCTCTCACCACAGTCCACATCAGACCACACATACCTCTCACCACAGTCCACACCTGTCCACATCAGACCACACACACCTCTCACCACAGTCCACACCTGTCCACTTCAGACCACACATGCCTCTCACCACAGTCCACACCTGTCCACATCAGACCACATATACCTCTCACACCTGTCCACATAAGACCACATATACCTCTCACAATAGTCCACACCTGTCCACATAAGATCACATATACCTCTCACAACAGTCCACAACAGTCCACACATACCTCTCACAACAGTCCACACCTGTCCACAACAGTCCACACATACCTCTCACAACAGTCCACACCTGTCCACAACAGTCCACACATACCTCTCACAACAGTCCACACCTGTCCACAACAGTCCACACATACCTCTCACAACAGTCCACACCTGTCCACAACAGTCCACACATACCTCTCGGTCAGTGGACTGTTCCAAGTGACCACTGCTTTATACTCGTTTCCAATCAGACACTTTTTCTTGCAGCAAGAAATGTTGCGGTTTCCCAAGTTACATGAGAAGATAGTTGACGTGGTGACGTCACTGCTGCGCAGACGACTGCCGGTCACCAACCAAATGGTAGGACTCCAGCAGCTATGCCTTCTGTGCAACACTTGTCACAGATGTTGTTTGAACACTTGTCATGTGAACAATGCTAGAAAATTACAGTTGCTCAGGCGTGTGTAATACTGTGTATACAAATTATGTAAATGTGGTGTTGGTCTTATTGATGGAATACTTAAAATATCAAATGTAATTAATTGCGTGATTAAGTCATGTTAGAAAATTGAAGTAAGAATAACAAAATAATTGTTAGCATATTATTAGGTGGAGAACTTAGTGGCAATAGAGCTGGCATACATCAACACAATGTGTATTATTAGGTGGAGAACTTAGTGGCAATAGAGCTGGCATACATCAACACTGTTTATTATTAGGTGGAGAACTTAGTGGCAATAGAGCTGGCATACATCAACACGAAGCACCCAGACTTCACTGAGGCGTCCTACATCCACAAGTCACTGACAGAAGGCATTGAGCAGGACAAGAGAAAGATGCAGGTGGTGAAGCCAGAACCACCACCAGCCCGCCAGGCCGTCCCAGACGAAAGGGTCAGTACCTGCATCATACAGATTCCTATGAAACGTGCTCATTTTGTGGATTTGACTTGATGTGTAATCACAGCCGCGGTTTTAAACCATGGGCAAGTTCAATCATTATACCAATTTATTTGGCTATAGACAGTGATGAACAGGTATTTGCAGCATGACTTGATGCTTCCCAAAGAAGTTGGGATGGCGTTTAATTAAACAGATGTGAAATAAAATATAAAGCACTTTGAGCAATCCTAAGAACCATATACTGTGCTGTATAAGAAATATGTTTTCTCCAGACACCTGTAGTTGTATTTGATGTGTGTCTAGTAGTATTTGGTGTACTTTAATGACCAAATATCAGCTAAATATAGACCCTTAAATATCAATGAATCTACCTAAACTAGTCCAGTTAGTTTTCTCCATTTAATTCACCAGAAAGTTTCAGTCTGCAGTGGTCTTCAAAAGTACCTGAAAGTAGCATTTAATTGTTTGCAAGTTTACGTAGTGGCACTGTATCACAGACTGATGGTGTGTTGTGCAGCCAAGGTCTGTCATCCTGCCTGAGAATGGTGGGCCATGGAAGCTGTCTGACTGGGTGAAGGGAAGCAAGGCTGAGCCACGGGATCACCTCAGGTCGTCACAGTCCACCGGCCGCCTCGGCAGTGCTCCCACCAGTGTCCTCAGTTCTCCTGCTCACAACACCATGGAGCCGTCATCTACGTCATCGCCATCCCACGGCCTCAATCTGCTCGACGTCGTTGTAAGTCACCTCACATGTGTGTACATCTCACTGCTTTGTTTTCTTATTTAATAATACTGGTATGCATATTTCCACATCATATCTGGTGAATGCTTGAGACTAGAAATGGTATGCTGCTGGACTTTCTCGTGTTCTTGCTCTTGTTTTGAAAACAGTGCCATTGTCCAAGATATGTGACATTAACAAATTAAACAGTACCACAGTGCTTGATCTTTGCAGCAGTTGATGATTATCCAGAGCTTGCTATAAGTTACAACAGACACAGGACAGGACAGGACAGGACAGGACAGGACAGGACAGGACAGGACAGGACAGGACAGGACAGGACAGGACAGGACAGGACAGGACAGGACAGGACAGGACAGGACAGGACAGGACAGGACAGGACAGGACAGGACAGGACACCATTTGTGCTAGTAACTAAGCTTTATTATATAAAAGTTAAGAATTCGCAGTTGCATTTTATTGCAACAGTTGTTTTCTGTGTGGAGCTGTTTATTGCCAGGTGATTGTGAGTGTTTGTGCTGAGAATGAGAAGCCTGTGTGTTTGCAGCCATCCGTGCCCTACACCAGGCGACTGTCCACCCGAGAACAACTGGACTGTGATGTCATTGGTGAGTGACTGTCATGTGCCTACATGAAGTCTGTTGACGTAACTCAGCTGTTGCTCCAGCTGTTGCTCCAGCTGTTGCTCCAGCTGTTGTTTCACATGTACAGATGGAACAGCATCCGTTTAACCTTTGTACAAAATTGAGCACATAAAATTTGTATTTATAAAACTACTTATATTCTTTTTGTGTCTTGAAGAAAAGTCTATGAAATACAAAAAGACATTTTAACTGCCCACCACAAGATGATGTCTTATTCTGAATTCACTATGTGTGTGTGTGTGTGTGTGTGTGTGTGTGTGTGTGTGTGTGTGTGTGTGTGTGTGTGTGTGTGTGTGTGTGTGTGTGTGTGTGTGTGTGTGTGTGTGTGTGTGTGTGTGTGTGTGTGTGTGTGTGTGTGTGTGTGTGTGTGTGTGTGTGTGTGTGTGTGTGTGTGTGTGTGTGTGTGTGTGTGTGTGTGTGTGTGTGTGTGTGTGTGTGTGTGTGTGTGTGTGTGTGTGTGTGTGTGTGTGTGTGTGTGTGTGTGTGTGTGTGTGTGTGTGTGTGTGTGTGTGTGTGTGTGTGTGTGTGTGTGTGTGTGTGTGTGTGTGTGTGTGTGTGTATTGCCGCATCACTACATGGATGGCTGCCAGTTTACATATCTACATGACCAGAGTGATGTAGACCACTATCCATTAGTTGCTATGTTCCAGTATAATGCCTCCAATTCATTCACTAGATGTTCTGGTATAATCCCTCTGATTCACTCACCAGGTGTCGCAGTGTTTCAGTAAAATCCCTCTAATTAATTCACCAGGTGTCACTGTGTGTCATTACAATCCTTCGTAGTCACTCACCAGGTGTCACTGTGTTTCATTACAATCCTTCGAAGTCACTCACCAGGTGTCACTGTGTTTCATTACAATCCTTCGAAGTCACTCACCAGGTGTCACTGTGTGTCATTACAATCCTTCGTAGTCACTCACCAGGTGTCACTGTGTGTCATTACAATCCTTCGAAGTCACTCACCAGGTGTCCCTGTGTTTCAGAGCGACTTATTAGGTCGTACTTCCTCATCATTCAGAAGAACATCCAGGACTCTGTGCCGAAGGCGATCATGCACTTCCTGGTGAACTATGTGAAGGACAACCTGCAGAGTGAACTAGTGAGTTGTCTCTACAAGACCGACGGCATAGACAGGATGCTCGAGGAATCAGAACACATTGCAACACGACGCAGGGAGGCTTCAGAAATGCTCCAGGTCAGTCTCTACATCACTTGTTATCTCTTGCTGTCATAGAAATACTCAGGTTGTTAGATACTGTAGGTGCTACACCTCATCTGGTATGTTAATATTTCCTCATAGACAGTACAGGTGTCAAACTTTCAGGAAAACAGTCCATGATCCATGGATCTAAAGTAAAAAAAAAAAATCTTCAAAATTGGACATTGGTTTAGGTTTCTTACCAGCAGTTTGTTTGTGTTCTTGTTTCTGGTCTGTGATAGTCTTGTACTAAACCTGTGTGCACTGTTTGTAGGCACTTCAGAACGCAAGTCACATCATCAGTGAGATCAGAGAAACACACTTGTGGTAGTGCACTGGTGCTCACATACATTGGGAAGCTACACACCTGTAGGACTGCACTGGTGCTCACACTTACTGGCCAACTACACAACTGTAGTAGTGCGCTGGTGCTCACAAAGAGTTGGTAACATTGCATTGCAACTTAGATGCACCTCAGGATAATGGCTGAGTGCAGGTCCACCTCAGGATGATCTACCACTGTCTTGGCTGAGTGCAGGTCCATCCTGAATTGCAACCATGGCATTGCTCTCATTGCTGCTATCAGTCACATATTTGACATGTGTCAATTCTTTGGAGTGTTTGCAGTCACAGTTTGCAGTGTGTAGGACGTTAGACAAGATGTGACTGACAGGCATGCTAAAGTAGTTTCAGTGTTGAAACAAATACAGAATCACACATTTTGGTGCATTTAGCACCTTGTTGGCATTCTGCTCCATCTGTCTCGAGAGACCATGACAGTGACACTCCAAGTTCATGCGACAACAGTGCATTTATTGTTGAACCAGAGGGAGTTGTGTCCTACACATTCTTCCACGTGCAGTGTGTGCGAGTCTGTGTTTTATGTGTATGCATATGTACTCATGTATGTAAACAAATTGTGTTGTAAAAAATATGAAAGTTTTCTGCTATGTATTTAGAAAAACATGCACTACACGTGGAGTTTCACCATGACACATTGTTTCCGGTGGTATGTAGATCAGCTCTATAAACAAGAACAGTATGAAATTCAAGATGCAATTCTATTTAATATGATTTAAGGGTATGTATAAGAGATTGAGACTGTGATAAACCCCAGATAAAATCCTGTGGATGTGCAAAGATTTTGGGGATAGACTAGTATGTAAGTAAGAAAACAGTTGGCAAGCACTGTACACAATTCTGTGGGAAGGAATTATACAGGATGCTGTTGGAAGTTCCAGTTTGCTGTTAAATAAATTCCAGTTATGTTTCAGTGCTGTGTTTTTACACAGCTTTCTAGTTAGGAATTGACAGTTGACACGATTATATAAACATTTAACTTGTTAACATTTGGCATGACAATTTAAACGGTAAATATAAAAAGGAATTTGGATGTTCTTTTTGTAATTAGACAATGTGAATTTGTCACATTGTATTAGAACAAAAATGTATACGTTTTGTGCAGCTTTAAAAATGTTACTGTTGCAAACGTGTTGATCTAGACCATCTCGACAATTGATGTACTAGGTATTCCAACTTTTTTATTTGGAATGGGTGCTTGTTTACCTGCATTTATTTACAAGGTGTTTTGACAGAAACCTTAAAAATGTTGTGAAATTCACATCCCATGAAGTTAATTGGGTAACTTACCTGCTTTAGTTTTAAACTAAGGTGTACTTAATGAAACATCAAATGTGATTTTGACAGCTGAGCTGCTGAAAATAAACAAAATGTAAGCCAGGCATGGGGTTGTGTGCATTCTCTGACAGCTACGATAAACGAAAGCTATGTACGTAGATAACTACTGAAGTGAATAGTCAACCGCATTGTACCTAATAGAGTGCACAGCTATATTAGGTGTGGCTCACAATGGATGTGCTAGGTATAGGAAAGCTGAGAACTGTCGACAACAAGTAACTTCAGTTAGAGCTCCTTACACTGTGAGTCTTCTGTGAGAATATTTGTTCTTGTGTCAAAGTGTGTAACTGTGAGAAATGTATTCCTTGTTCTGTCAGTGCTAAGTGCTATACAGACGTAATACAGTGTATGCGAGTGTTGACAGGTGATCGTCGTGATGCTTATGCAAGACTGCTGGAATGGAGAAGTTTAATTTTTTGACTGTATATTGAATTATTAAGAGTTAATTGTATTTCTGATTATCCAGCATCACTGCAGTAGTAAACGTGACTCAATGAACTCAATTCGTACCTTGCTAGGCTAAAACAATGTCACTTATGAGCCTCCACTGACTGGAGAGGACAGGTTTCTCTTGATCTGCTTGATCTGATTAATTTAACATTTTTACTTCTCATCTGATATTTAGCATGAATTAGCATAATTCCCACATTAGGAGATTCTGACAGTGTTTCTGTGATGTATATTTTGACTTGCAGTAGTTACTCACCTACCTCTGACTGTGCTATTACTTACCACAGGGAAAACGGGATATTGCAGAGGTTCTATTTCGTTCCATGCTTTGTCATTAGGCAACCAATTATTGGGTTGTTGCTGTAAATCCAAGATAAAGATGTAGTCTCCACAAATTACTATTGATGGTTGAAAAATTCTACCTTGGTAGCAAATGTATCAACAAACTAGTGAATTTGAAATATTAAGTGGTATTCACACAAGAACTCATAAGAAAGAACTCCTACCCTATCAATGATCATTTGTGGACTACTTTTGTAGTTACGGACACTTGATGTAAGCGATATTAAGTTAATTGCTGTAAATGTGAAGTATGTAATAAAACTGACTGATAAATCAGATGTGTTGTATGTAAAAAATTGGAACATTGTTTATTGACTCAGATTGAGTAACCTATTGTGTTGATGCACCTTTGTTATTGTCTGGTTTGCAACGATTTAGGCACATTATAAATTACAGAGACAGAGTGGAACACATGAATCAAAACATGCCAATTTTTTCTATATGTAGAAACATTTGCAAATTATACCGATGTTCAAAATCTGTAACACTTATTTTATTTCACTTGTGTAAATGAATGGTAAAAAGGGTATATTTGGGCGAAATAGTTACAAAATATACATTGCGAGACGAAGTCAAAATTTCCATTCCACGAGTTGAAAATGGTAGCGCGTTAGTGGTAATAATTACATGATTTAACAAACAAGATTGCCATCCGAGAATGAACTCCGGATGGCAAGTGGACAAAGAAACCTTTGGCATATCCAATCCATATTATCTATGTCTATTACGCCCTTCTGAGGTATTTGTTGGTGTTTTTAAACACGCCACAGGGACCATTATGCAATGGTCAATGAATATTTCATGTTATTTTTCAAAATTTACATTAACTCAATTTTTCGTCGTCAACAATCAGATTGTGTAGATGCCAAATGTAACTGTTTTGCATATATTCTATGTTACATCTTGTGTTAATTACAAGTAAACACATATACATATGCAAGCACACACACACACACACACACACACACACACACACACACACACACACACACACACACACACACACACACACACACACACACTACAGCAAAGTGCTGCCACCTCACGAGGGCTGGTTAAACGTGCTGCCATCTCACGGCGTCTGGGTAACTGACGCTAGGTATTATCGCCCGGCTGTGTTCTTAGATGTTAGGCGGTGTTATTATCAATTTAAAGAAGTGTAAGTGCATCAGTCTAGGGCTTCCACCGGTTACGAGGTTTAATACATAGAGTCGAATGATTGATTTCCGTAATTATAAACCCAACAACGTTAGAGCCGAACTCGAGGACAACGGGCACCGAATCGGCGAAGAATGTACAGAAACTCGAGTCAAGCCGATTGATGGTGTGGACCCCTGCCCTAGCCCCTAGCCTAGTCCTAGACTGGAGCTAGTAGTATTTATTATCAACCCTCAACCGTCGTTTAGAATTTTTGGCAATTTCTTTCATCCCGCGTTGTCTTTTTGTTTTGCATAGATTCTATGAGCAATTACTCCTATCCAGGGCTGGGGTCAATTCCATTCTTTCAATTCCGATTCATTGCAATTCCTTTTATTCAATTTCGTTCAATTCCAATTCAATTTCTTTCAATTCCAATTCCATCTATAATCGTTCAATTCCAGTTCCTGCTCCAATTCACATAACAAGCATTAACCATAAAATTATATGATTAATGTACATAGAGGGGGTGATACTATGTGTAACTTATGCATTGAGGTATTTATATTAAAAATATTATATAATCATTATATAACCTACACATATGCAATCAGCAACACCAAAATAATTCATTCCCATACCCTCCAACTGGGGAGATGTTTCAACTGGGGAGACTACTCCTACTCCCCATCACCTTAAATCTGCTTATATTGCATAACAGTTGCCTATAGAGCCCTTTTTATGATGCGAGGCTTCCTGTTCATTCAAACTGATCTCAAATCGAGTCCTTGACCAATCACTTGTTATGGGTGTGGGTGTTATATACTTAGATCAATAGATGCAAACAAAGCATTCTACCCAGCCAAGCAGTCATATAAACCAGCAATAAAAAAAAGTGATTAAACAATCATGATTTAATTAAATCAAATCATTTAAATCAAAAAACCCTGACAGCAATACACCCAATTGTCTGTAAAATATCCTTTGCAGCATCACATAAATAGCACGTGTTCAATTCCTTTTTATTCAATTCCAATTCATTTCAAAATCTTTCAATTCCAATTCTGATTCAATTAAAAATCTTTCAGTTCCGATTCCTATTCAACTAATTGTGTTCCAAATGTTTCAATTCCAATTCCTGCTCCAATTCCGGAATTGAATTGGAATTAAATTGAACAATTCCAATTCTTTTTGAATTGCCCCCAACCCTGGTCCTATCTCTCTGGTGTCTTCATCTCCATGCCAGGGCAGGTGAAATGTGAGTGGTAAATGACAAAATGTGGGCATACTGTCTAGGGCAGTGGGATCTTCTGTTTTTAATCCACTACCATCAAATATACTGATTTTGTAGATACTATATAGAATCGGCAGTAAAAATCATGCATCAATAACAATGTTCTATCTATGGCTGTGCCAATAATTTTAATGCAAAAGTGTTGTTAAAATGACCAAGCAGAGGTAAGTGCAGCTTCTACACAGGCTCAACCACTAAGCCGTCATCGTCATCAGTGATAATCACAATCCTAGGTGTGCATGTGCCAATGAATGCATGTATGTAACATTACAAACTCACATTGCAGAGATTCTGGTTGTAGACCTGCAGAGATGCAGCTACAGAAGAGAACAAGATGAGACGACTGTGACTACTGCTCTACATCAGCTGACCACAGTGTAAGACACACAACAAGAAGTTGGAACTATGTCTTTCCCCCATTCCCACAAGACTGTCATAGTGCTGGACCGTAGTCCACACTTCCTGCGCAGCAGTAAGCAGAATGTAGAGTTTGACGTCTTCACCAAGTCTCGGGTCCCGGGCATCATCCCTCTGGCTCCCATTGTCAAGTCCCTGTGGACATGCAATGTGGAGGCAGCCATCGAGTACTGCCGCATCGTCTATGACATCTACCCACAGAATAAACTTGTGAGTACTGACCACCGACCAGTCATACATATGTATTTTAAATGGGTATTTTGTAGAGCTGAATAACCTGAACATGTTGATCATTACCAACGTCTAACTATTATTACAGACTTCCTGATTATATTAAAATCTTGCTTTGTAGTAACATGATGGTATATTTGAATGATAGTAATATTTGTATATAAAGCTAACAGAGTCATACATTGCTGGGATAAACAGTTGTATTTGTAACTTGTTGTAATTGAGACCAAATAATCTGTTGTCATCAAAGCAAATTATGACATCTGGTATTTAATATTATACATGTTTTATAATTCATATGTGTGCATTACAGATTCAGCTTGTGTTGAGTGACACTGTCGCAACAACAGTGAACAGTTGGGAGCAACAGGAACAGAACATACAGAAGGTGGGTGTCTGTAACAGTAGAAGGTGTGTGTCTGTAACAGTCGGCCACTCAGGTCGACTCGACGTTTGGCGTAATACAAATAATTCTCAAATAATCATCATAATATTGAAAACAGCACCCATAGCTGTGTCAGTAGTCTCAGTACGTTAAGGTGGGACCACACACAGACTGGTTACACCGCAAATTACAATTACTATAACAAATTGAGTGTAGATATGACTGCATTCAAATACTGTTAATTATCAATACATTTATTAAAAATTATTTATTCAAATGAACCAGGCAAACATGTTAACATTTCACAGTTTTGTTCCAAAGACAAAGAAATATTCCTTCTATTGGTTGTTGCACAAGCTCAGTTAAACTGATTTTCTCTTCATGTTTGAATATTACCTTTGAATAGTAAACAGCAAAGCGTTTTTATGAGCTATATATATATATATATATATATATATATATATATATATATATATATATATATGTATATATAGCTATATATAAACATTCTAAACTGTATCAAGTTGGCACACTTCAAAATGTGTACTACATACATCATTTGAGCTGTGGTCGTAGTATTGTGCTTGGTGCGTAAGCCATAATACCGTATTTTGTGATGCGATTAAACTATGTAAATTTAGTTGAGTACATATTTCCACACAAAACAATCAATATGGTAAAACTTGAGTGGAATACACTTGTAATATGTACATATTATGGCGGCTAAGTAGTTTGCTGCATCTACACACGATACCAACACTGATTGAGAGTTCAGATTATATTCAACTAAAATGGTATTTCCAATTTAATGGATCATCAATAAGCAATCCTAGACATTTTTGCATGTACCCACGGTACTCTTGATATCTGTGTAATTTTGATATTTATATTAGATAGTTGTGCTTGACCAGAGAATAACATGTAGTCCATTTTTGCTGTGTTCGATGACAGTTTGTTGTCAATGAACCAGAATTGCAATATACATGTGATTTATGTAGTTCATTGCAGACACAATTTTCAAGCAGTCTTTTTGTCTTGCTGAACAGAAGATGTTCATGTCAACTGAAAACTAAATAAATGTTATCAGTTTAGAAACATTACACATGTCATTCATATAAAACTTCAGTCCAACGACTCCAAGTGTGGAACCACTCGACACCACATGTTGTTCTTTCAGTAGCTGACCAGTGTACAAACTGATCACCACTAGCTAAGTAGCTACTAATCCATTTATGTACATTTCAAATCGAGGACTTCTATCCTGTTCACATAATCAGTTTCTAAATATACTGTAGGTTAAAATAAATCAAGTTAATTACCTAATGAGTGTGTACATTGAGTGAGTGTGCCCCCCCTTGCTGCCCCTGCACCAGTTGATGCTGACACTGGCGAGACAAGGGCCTCCCTCCCAGGCTGGTGCACGGTCCGATGAGAACAACATCATTTACGGCCTGACAGAGGCTGTAGAACTGCTGTGTCAGCCGACTGCGACACAACACGCCCGGCGCACCACTCTCTCCGACTCACCACTGTCTGTGGCCAACCGCGGGCGTATCATCTGTCTCACAAGTCTCAAGAGGTCAGCACTGCGTTATGTGACTTTATATGTATATGTATATATATATATATATATATATATATATATATATATATATATATATATATATATATATATACATATATATATATATATATATTATACTATATTTTTAATATATACATATATAATGTATAAATCAAAATAATATATATATTGTATGTTTTTCTCTGGTTAGACAAAGCAACATTATCCTTTTTTTGTAATAATTTTTGGTAATTACCACTACCATGTTTTACATAATACATCTGATTACTTCATTTCTTTTGATGAATGTCACAATCACTGCTCTGACTGCAGCATTGTCCCTCAGATGTGACACTGTTTCACATGTGTGGCACTGTTTTACAGATGCGACACTGTTTCACAGATGCGACACTGTTTCACAGATGTGACACTGTTTTACAGATGCGACACTGTTGCATTGATCTGACACATATCCATCATGTCAGATTTATTCAATATCCCACACACGTGGAGATTATTAGAAAGAATGTGTGCTGTTTTTACACAACACAATGTTAGTTGTAAGGCACATCATTGATTTCTTGCCAGTTGGTAATTATTTGATCAGCCAAATATTGATGGTGTTTATTGTGATGACGATTATGTGTTGCAGTGAGTCACATATCCACGTGATAGAGGAATGTATGCAAGATGTCCTCACCCAACACAACAGTCTGGCCGCCAGCACAGACAAGTAGGTGTCTCTCAGCCCATCCACTCACCACTTATAGGTGCACAGACAAGTAGGTGTCTCTTAGCCCATCCACTCACCACTTATAGGTGCACAGACAAGTAGGTGTCTCTTAGCCCATCCACTCACCACTCACAGGTGCACAGACAAGTAGGTGTCTCTTAGCCCACCCACTCACCACTCACAGGTGCACAGACAAGTAGGTGTCTCAGCCCATCCACTCACCACTCACAGGTGCACAGACAAGTAGGTGTCTCAGCCCATCCACTCACCACTCACAGGTGCACAGACAAGTAGGTGTCTCTCAGCCCATCCACTTACAGGTGCACAGACAAGTAGGTGTCTCTCAGCCCATCCACTTACAGGTGCACAGACAAGTAGGTGTCTCTCAGCCCATCCACTTACAGGTGCACAGACAAGTAGGTGTCTCTCAGCCCATCCACTTACAGGTGCACAGACAAGTAGGTGTCTCTCAGCCCATCCACTTACCACTCACAGGTGCACAGACAAGTAGGTGTCTCTTAGCCCATCCACTTACCACTTACAGATGCACAGACAAGTAGGTGTCTCTTAGCCCATCCACTTACAGGTGCACAGACAAGTAGGTGTCTCTCAGCCCATCCACTTACCACTCACAGGTGCACAGACAAGTAGGTGTCTCTTAGCCCATCCACTCACCACTTACAGGTTCACAGACAAGTAGGTGTCTCTTAGCCCATCCACTTACCACTTACAGGTGCACAGACAAGTAGGTGTCTCTTAGCCCATCCACTCACCACTTACAGGTGCACAGACAAGTAGGTGTCTCTTAGCCCATCCACTCACCACTCACAGGTGCACAGACAAGTAGGTGTCTCTTAGCCCATCCACTTACCACTCACAGGTGCACAGACAAGTATGTGTCTCTTAGCACATCCACTTACAGGTGCACAGACAAGTAGGTGTCTCTTAGCCCATCCACTCACCACTCACAGGTGCACAGACAAGTAGGTGTCTCTTAGCCCATCCACTCACCACTCACAGGTGCACAGACAAGTAGGTGTCTCTTAGCCCATCCACTCACCACTTACAGGTGCACAGACAAGTAGGTGTCTCTTAGCCCATCCACTCACCACTCACAGGTGCACAGACAAGTAGGTGTCTCTTAGCCCATCCACTCACCACTTACAGGTGCACAGACAAGTAGGTGTCTCTTAGCCCATCCACTCACCACTCACAGGTGCACAGACAAGTAGGTGTCTCTTAGCCCATCCACTCACCACTTACAGGTGCACAGACAAGTAGGTGTCTCTTAGCCCATCCACTCACCACTCACAGGTGCACAGACAAGTAGGTGTCTCTTAGCCCATCCACAGGTGCTCACTGATATACATCTACTATCACATTACTTATTAACACATGTCTGTTATGGAGCTACCCCATTCACTTATAGGTGTCTCCTATCCATTCAGTTTCTGACAGATTTCTGCTACTTCATCCACCCACTAGCAGATGTCTATCACCCCATCACTTACTGACAGATGTCATATATCTGCTAGCCCACACACTTTCAGTTGCCCACTGGCAGATGTCTATCACCCCATCAGTTACTGAGAGATGTCTGCTAGCCCACACACTTTCAATTGTCCATTGACAGATGCCTGGTATGCCAATACATCGGCAGAATTATTCTATAAAACATAAGATTTCACGTTAAGCTGATACCATATTGAATGTTTTGTATAAGTTATTTAATTATACTACTGTGTGAATGTGGCTACAGTGGTGTTTGTGTGATGCCTTCCAGTCTGATGCCTCTCAGTCATCTTGAGTTGGTGCTGGTGCATGTAGTGCCTGTCTCCCATGAGAGTGCCATCTCCCACAAGCCTGGCAGAGAGGTGAGCACTACACACACACACACACACACACACACACACACACACACACACACACACACACGCACACACGCACACACACACCCACACACACATGCACGCACACATATGCACGACATTAATTACACAACATATGTTTCGTTTGACTTTTTTTCAAGTCAGTGCTATTTTGGTGTTTGAATAATGGTTTAGCCATTATGTGAATATATACAACATAAAGTGTATTGAATAAGCTAGACATTGGATTAAGCAGGGTTCTAATATCCAACAAAATCAACAAAATGTTGAGACAAACCATCTACCCCATGACAACCATTATATGAACAAGGAACTTATTGTTTCTGTTATGATCTTTTTATGTTAATAGTTATACAGTGGTAGTCTTCAGAAGCATTACATATAACAAACCTACACTTAACACTGACAAAATTAGTTGTCAACACATGTCTTCAGATCTCGTCCCATCTGTGGAGTGAGGTTCATGTGAGTCAGTCGGGGCGGTTCATCGCCACCAAGATGGTGGAGTTGTCCATGCAGCACTTCCAGCTCTCTTGTACCACAGTCACAGGCATACCCATGAAGGTAGGTCACTGTCACGTCAACCACATCAACCTACATCAACCTACATCACTCACATCAACCTACATCACTCACATCAACCTACATCACTCACATCAACCTACATCACTCACATAAACATCCATCACTCACATCAACCTACATCACTCACATCAACCCACATCACTCACATCAACCCACATCACTCACATCAACGTACATCATTTACATCAACCTACATCACTCACATCAACCAATACATATCACATCAACCTACATCACTCACCTAAATATACATCACTCACATCAACCTCCATCACTCACATCAACCGACATCACGCACATCAACTGACATCACTCACATCAACCTCCACCACTCACATCAACCAACATCACTCACATCAACCTACATCACTCGCATCAACCTACACCTCTCATATCAACCTATATCATTCACATCAACCAACACCTCTCATATCAACTTACATTACTCACATCAGCATACACCATTCACATCAACCAACATCTCTCATATCAACCTTCATCATTCACATCAACCTACATCATTCACTCACATCAACTTAGGCATACCCATGAAAATCACTGTGGTATCAACACACATCACTCCCATCAACCTGAATCAATCACTCTAAGAGACATACACAGATAGGTCATTAACATACATCACTGTCACCACAAACATAGGTCACTGTGATAATAATGATGTCACATATGTTTACACCATGATCTCATGAACATAAGTTTACACAATGATCTCATGAACATATGTTTACACCATGATCTCATGAACATATGTTTACAGCATGATCTCATGACAAGTTTACACTATGATCTCATGAACATATGGTTACACCATGATTTCATGAACATAAATTTACACCATGATCTCATGAACATAAGTTTACACTATGATCTCATGAACACAAGTTTACACCATGATCTCATGAACACAAGTTTACACAATGATCTCATGAACACAAGTTTACACCATGATCTCATGAACACAAGTTTACACTAAGATCTCATGAACACAAGTTTACACCATGATCTCATGAACACAAGTTTACACCATGATCTCATGAACACAAGTTTACACCATGATCTCATGAACACAAGTTTACACCATGATCTCATGAACACAAGTTTACACCATGATCTCATGAACATCAGGTTACTCCATGATATCATGAACACAAGTTTACACCATGATCTCATGAACACAAGTTTACACCATGATCTCATGAACATCAGGTTACTCCACGATCTCATGAACACAAGTTTACACCATGATCTCATGAACATCAGGTTACTCCATGATCTCATGAACACAAATTTACACCATGATATCATGAACATCAGGTTACTCCATGATCTCACGAACACAAGTTTACACCATGATCTCATGAATACAAGTTTACACTATGATCTCATAAACACAAGTTTACACCATGATATCATGAACATCAGGTTACTCCATGATCTCATGAACACAAATTTACACCATGATCTCATGAACACAAGTTTACACTATGATCTCATGAACATCAGTTTACTCCACGATCTCATGAACACAAGTTTACACCATGATCTCATGAACATCAGGTTACTCCATGATCTCATGAACACAAATTTACACCATGATCTCATGAACATCAGGTTACTCCATGATCTCACGAACACAAGTTTACACCTTGATCTCATGAACACAAGTTTACACTATGATCTCATGAACACAAGTTTACACCATGATCTCATGAACATCAGGTTACTCCATGATCTCGTGAACACAAGTTTATACCATGATCTCATGAACATAAGCATAAGTTTGTGTCATGCATGAGAGATGTTGGTTGTTGTGAATAAGAAAATTTGACATTTGCAGTCAGGAAAATATGTCAACCTAACAGGTGGAAGTGTGAATCCATAAAAAAAACTTTCACAACCGTCAAGTTTGCTTAAAGTATTGCACATGCTTGTGACATGGGAATGTTTCTTGTCTCAGTGAAGTGTAATTATATACTTGGTTTGTTGTTACAACAGGAAGAGCAAAATGCAAGTTCCTCAGCCAACTATGATGTAGAGCTGCTGCACAGTCGACAGGCACATCAGGAGGTGTCTAGAACAGGTACAGTAGATGGTCTCATCTGGAGGTGTCTAGAACAGGTACAGTAGATGACACATCAGGAGGTGTCTAGAACAGGTACAGTATATGGTCTCATCTGGAGGTGTCTAGAACAGGTACAGTAGATGGTCTCATCTGGAGGTGTCTAGAACAGGTACAGTAGATGGTCTCATCTGGAGGTGTCTAGAACAGGTACAGTAGATGACACATCTGGAGGTGTCTAGAACAGGTACAGTAGATGGTCTCATCTGGAGGTGTCTAGAACAGGTACAGTAGATGGTCTCATCTGGAGGTGTCTAGAACAGGTACAGTAGATGACACATCAGGAGGTGTCTAGAACAGGTACAGTAGATGGTCTCATCTGGAGGTGTCTAGAACAGGTACAGTAGATGACACATCTGGAGGTGTCTAGAACAGGTACAGTACATGACACATCTGGAGGTGTCTAGAACAGGTACAGTAGATGACACATCTGGAGGTGTCTAGAACAGGTACAGTACATGACACATCTGGAGGTGTCTAGAACAGGTACAGTAGATGAAACATCTGGAGGTGTCTAGAACAGGTACAGTACATGACACATCTGGAGGTGTCTAGAACAGGTACAGTAGATGGTCTCATCTGGAGGTGTCTAGAACAGGTACAGTAGATGGTCTCATATGGAGGTGTCTAGAACAGGTACAGGAAATATGTCAGTGTTGTTTGTTGACTTCAGGGGTGGGAGCTGTGGAGGGGATGATCATGTTGTTGTTTGTTGACTTCAGGGGTGGGAGCTGTGGAGGGGATGATCATGTTGTTGTTTGTTGACTTCAGGGGTGGGAGCTGTGGAGGGGATGATCATGTTGTTGTTTATTGACTTCAGGGGTGGGAGCTGTGGAGGGGATGATCATGTTGTTGTTTGTTGACTTCAGGGGTGGGAGCTGTGGAGGGGATGATCATGTTGTTGTTTGTTGACTTCATGGGTGGGAGCTGTGGAGGGGATGATCATGTTGTTGTTTATTGACTTCAGGGGTGGGAGCTGTGGAGGGGATGATCATGTTGTTGTTTGTTGACTTCAGGGGTGGGAGCTGTGGAGGGGATGATCATGTTGTTGTTTATTGACTTCAGGGGTGGGAGCTGTGGAGGGGATGATCATGTTGTTGTTTGTTGACTTCAGGGGTGGGAGCTGTGGAGGGGATGATCATGTTGTTGTTTGTTGACTTCAGGGGTGGGAGCTGTGGAGGGGATGATCATGTTGTTGTTTGTTGACTTCAGGGGTGGGAGCTGTGGAGGGGATGATCATGTTGTTGTTTGTTGACTTCAGGGGTGGGAGCTGTGGAGGGGATGATCATGCCATCGAAGGAGGGGCTCTTCATAGACACAGTCACCCTCAAGTGGTGCACTCCTCGCACCAATGCAGTTGGTAAGGAATAGACACTCACTCTCAAGTGGTGCACGCTTCGCACCAATGCACTTGGTAATGAATATAAACAATCACACTCAATGGTGCACCAATGTTTTTTCAGCCAAAATTAGATTGTCACTCTCAAAGCACCCATGCCTTTGATAGGAAATAGACATAGTCAGTGACAGTGACTCTCCAGTGATGCACT
>OZ024854.1:40410074-40477574 GCA_964017155.1 Oasisia sp. SBJ-2009
ATCACTAATCATCAAGGAAACGATGTCAGAATCTGAGTCACTAGAATGCAAGAAAGCCATCTATCGACTCGTTTCCATGGAGAGTCACAATGAACCACTGCCAGTGCCACCTAGTGGTACACGCGGGAAAGGACCTAAGCGGTGAGACAGTTCAGAAAATTGATATATCTCTGTTGGGGTCATGGTGGGTATGTAGGAAACAGGGAACACGTCCTACCAGGGGAGTAGGTGGTCTGAGAGAGGCCGTAGCCTCATGCTGGGTTCATGGCCATGTCTTGGCTTGTGACTTTGTACTGAACTCAGGGCCTTATATTGAGCTCAGCCTTTACTGGACTCTGTCTTGGCTTTGGCTCATGGTCTTGTCAGAGCTCAGGGCCTTATGTTTGGGTAATGGCCTTATATTAACTGATGGTTTTATGTTTGAGCAATGGTTGTATGCTGGGCTCAAGGCTAGGACATGAGATAACACAAATTTTCATTGTTTTCAGTTGTGACATCAACATTATTACTTTAATGTTGAAAAAAAATTGGCATAGCATTACATATAGGCACATTATGGATTGACAGCAATGTATTTAGAACAACATATGACAACTGGTACCATCACTATTATACATGGAAAATAATTATGTAATAAAACGTAATAAAAAGTACCTGAAAGAATACTGTGATTGGTTGAGCTGTCGTGACAATCACTGACACTTAATGTTGAGGTTCACCATTACTGAGACACAGTACATGAACATGAGGCTCTCTGTGTTGCCAGAGAGGAGCAGTACCGCCAGATGTGGAGTGAGCTGGAGAAGTTTGTGCGTGTGCATGCCGGCTCCTCCAGCATGCACCACAAGGTGCTCGAGTGTGTGCTCGACTGCAAGAAGCCGTCTGTGGACGACAGCCACGGAGGCTCACCCACTGGGGAGGACAGGAAACCATCACTCCTAGAGCTGGAGCAGGCCGCATGGAAGGAACTGGACAGGTGAACAGTCTCATAGTGTCACAGTGTCACCAGTGTCACAGTGTCACCAGTGTCACCAGTGTCACAGTGACACAGTGTCACCAGTGTCCCGTGCACTCTTGCACAACCATAGTGGTTTTACTCAGTTTGACTTGTTGTATCAAAAGAAACAAATTAATTAGTGGTACAATTTGAACCACTAAACACACACATACATACACATAATTTTATAGGAACATATTATTATGTTTAGCATTGAGAAGCATGTGAAAGGAGCATTTGACATCATAGTGAAAAGGATGTAACGTCACAATGTAACAATTTTTATTATAATTTTGATTACAAAAATAGAACCTGCAAAGTGTCTAACTAATCAATATTTGACATCAGTCTTTAGTGTTGCTCATATCGTGTTGTGAGAGTGTATTTCTGTTGGTGGCAGGTATGAGAAGGCACCAGACAGGCGGGACACCCTGAAGACAGACACGCCAGAGTCTCCGCCACCTACCAAACGCATCAAGGCAGAGAAACCACACGCCATCAGTCGCACCACAGGTAAATACAGTCACACTTACATGTGTCAGTCACACCACTGGTAAACACAGTTACACTTACACGTGTCAGTCGCACCACTGGTAAACACAGTCACACTTACATGTGTCAGTCACACCACTGGTAAACACAGTCACACTTACATGTGTCAGTCCCACCACTGGTAAACACAGTCACACTTACATGTGTCAGTCACACCACTGGTAAACACAGTCACACTTACATGTGTCAGTCACACCACTGGTAAACACAGTCACACTTACACATGTCAGTCGCACCACAGGTAAACACAGTCACACTTACACATGTCAGTCGCACCACAGGTAAACACAGTCACACTTACACATGTCAGTCGCACCACTGGTAAACACAGTCACACTTACACATGTCAGTCGCACCACAGGTAAACACAGTCACACTTACACATGTCAGTCGCACCACAGGTAAACACAGTCACACTTACACATGTCAGTCGCACCACTGGTAAACACAGTCACACTTACACATGTCAGTCGCACCACAGGTAAACACAGTCACACTTACACATGTCAGTCGCACCACAGGTAAACACAGTCACACTTACACGCATCAGTCACACCACTGGTAATCACAGTCACACTTACACGCGTCAGTCACACCACTGGTAAACACAGTCACACTTACACGCGTCAGTCACACCACTGGTAAACACAGTCACACTTACACGCGTCAGTCACACCACTGGTAAACACAGTCACACTTACACGCGTCAGTCACACCACTGGTAAACACAGTCACACTTACACGCGTCAGTCACACCACTGGTAAACACAGTCACACTTACACGCGTCAGTCACACCACTGGTAAACACAGTCACACTTACACGCGTCAGTCACACCACAGGTAAACGCAGGCACACTTACACGTGTCAGTCACACCACTGGTAAACACAGTCACACTTACACGTGTCAGTCACACCACTGGTAAACACAATCACACTTACACGTGTCAGTCGCACCACTGGTAAACACAGTCACACTTACACGTGTCAGTCACACCACTGGTAAACACAGTCACACTTACGCATGTCAGTCACACCACTGGTAAACACAGTCACACTTACACGTGTCAGTCACCACTGGTAAACACAGTCACACTTACACGTGTCAGTCACACCACTGGTAAACACAGTCACACTTACATGTGTCAGTCACACCACTGATAAACACAGTCACACTTACACGTATCAGTCACACCACTGGTAAACACAGTCACACTTACACATGTCAGTCACCACTGGTAAACACAGTCACACTTACACGTGTCAGTCACCACTGGTAAACACAGTCACACTTACACGTGTCAGTCACACCACTGGTAAACACAGTCACACTTACGCGTGTCAGTCACACCACTGGTAAACACAGTCACACTTACACGTGTCAGTCACACCACTGGTAAACACAGTCACACTTACGCGTGTCAGTCACACCACTGGTAAACACAGTCACACTTACACGTGTCAGTCACACCACTGGTAAACACAGTCACACTTACACGTGTCAGTCACACCACTGGTAAACACAGTCACACTTACACGTGTCAGTCACCACTGGTAAACACAGTCACACTTACACGTGTCAGTCACACCACTGGTAAACACAGTCACACTTACACATGTCAGTCACCACTGGTAAACACAGTCACACTTACACGTGTCAGTCACCACTGGTAAACACAGTCACACTTACACGTGTCAGTCACACCACTGGTAAACACAGTCACACTTACGCGTGTCAGTCGCACCACAGGTAAATACAATCACACTTACATGCGTCAGTCACACCACTGGTAAACACAGTCACACTTACACGTGTCAGTCACACCACTGGTAAACACAGTCACACTTACACGCGTCAGTCACACCACAGGTAAACACAGTCACACTTACACATGTCAGTCACACCACTGGTAAACACAGTCACACTTACACGCGTCAGTCACACCACAGGTAAACACAGTCACACTTACACGCGTCAGTCACACCACAGGTAAACACAGTCACACTTACACGTGTCAGTCACCACTGGTAAACACAGTCACACTTACATGTGTCAGTCGCACCACTGGTAAACACAGTCACACTTACACATGTCAGTCGCACCACTGGTAAACACAGACACACTTACACGTGTCAGTCGCACCACTGGTAAACACAGTCACACTTACACGCGTCAGTCACACCACTGGTAAACACAGTCACACTTACACGTGTCAGTCGCACCACAGTCACACAAATGTCAGTCACACACACACATCATCTTGAAGCTCCTTAGTCTCGTAAGGTCTAGTTTCCCTGGCACCTCAAGTCAAGGGGTAGATTGTGTGGCAGCGTTGAGTGTACCTGGTTGAGAGCCTTCACTGTTAGATTCAGGTCCTGTTGCTTATGGCAGATTTCTTTCTTTGCTTTCTGGTATAGTACATCCATCGTGGAAATGTTATAGCATCCTGTTGCTTGAAGTTAATGTCCAGAGAGGTCTTCACTGGTCTGAGGTCACTTCCCAAGCTGATTTTGGACTGGTCTGGTGATCCTTTGGGATATAATTATCAGTGACAAATGCCAAGTGAAACGTAGTGTTTGTCAGCCATCTCCTTGACAACCATGGAGGGTGTCTTCTGAGTCGTTCATCAGCTCAAGGTTGTTTTCAGCTTGTCAGTGACAATATGTTGTTGTTGCCGTAGGTCATGAGTCACTGTTGTCAATGTGGACAAGTAGACTAAAGGCGCAACATTCAAATCGTCATGCGGAGTTTGCTGGCCGGGCAGAGAGCAGCGGCCACAAGGCAGACCTGTACATACATCTCAACGACAACCCTAAGGGGTAAGTACCAATCATTTTACATTCTGACAGTTCCTACTAGATTGCTTAACAGTATTAGAATAGAACAGTAAAGTATCCAGTTTTTACATCTATTTATGCTGTGGTACTTAGAGTAATGCAAATATATTTATATATTACCAGTGAAATGATGTAATGTTTTATACTGAAGTACAAGCTTAATCAATATATGTGAAACAGTTCACTAAAGACTCAGGTGCGAGGCAGTGATTGGTCCAAGAATGTTTTGTATGTACAAAACCAGCATTTTGGTCACTTGTGACAGTGTGAAATTATAAACGTGACTGTAATGTTCATTGTAATTTATGTTACAGTACTGCTAGACTGTAAGGTGCTACCGTCTGGCATGCGTAATTACGGAATAGCGCATTATATCTAACTGATGTAATCGCAGTAGGTTGCCGCAGTGAATACAGCTAGTTTTCATTCAAGTCATGTGCTCGAGTTAGCTGTCTCTTATAAAACCTGGCAGCGACATGTCTACCCACCTGCCACCCTTTAAACGAAAGCTACCACTTGTAACATGTTGTATTACAAAACCAAAGTGACACCTGTATCATTACATATGCTCTCTTTCTTTCAGAAACAAGAAAAATGGTGGCATGCCAGGGAAGACGAATGGCACACAGTCGTGAAAGCTGGCCGAGGGTACAGCATAGTCACATGACCTGAGGAAATACTGAGAAGTGGGAGAATAAAACAGCAAATTGCAGACATGACAAATATTGAAAGACAATTTTATATGAAATTGTGTCAGCTGAAGCAGTTTGTATGAATTGTACGACTTATGCGACAAACCGAGATGAAATCGCAATGATACTACATCATTGAAGTGTGTGGTACAACCAGTTTTATTGCGGAAATCTGCCAACTTTAAAACATTATTTTCTATGACAAAGGACCTAATGAAGTCAAGGAATAAAGTCAAATGGTTTGTTTAGTTATTGATGTTCTGTACAAACAGATTTGTTTCTTTGATAATAAACACATTCGTACTTTTAACATGTTCTTTGTAAATAAACATTTTATATATTCTGTGTTTGTTCTAGACAAATAAACTGGTTGAAAATTGTTATAAAAAATCTGGATTACAAATTATGTATTCACATGGCCTAAGTTGACCACAAATAGATATGATAATGATTCTAGTTTTGTAGGAACAACTACCAGACCATATTCAGTTCTAGATGGAAAATACTTGTTCAGGATGTTGGTGGTTTATTTTAAAACATGCTATGGGCACTGTCATTAAGATCTTCCCCCAAAGCTTGGCGCCACATGGGCCTTACAAGCTGTATTTATTGTGATGACTTTCATGACTATCTGTCTCCTTAAGTTAAATGTGTTGCCTTGTTATGGTTGCTGTGTTGACTGACACTGATAGCTGTTGGGGTAAGAACCGTGTCATTGCAAGTGGCAACAGTTATCTTCATTCAGTGGCAGAAGAAACCGAATTAGTTGTATTGCTAATATTTGGTAATGTAACAAGTGCAGTGCATATAAATATCATACAACAGCATACTGGCATTTAATACATCATCAGCAATCACAGACAACTTTTTTGTAAAATATAATATTACTATAATTTAATGATTTAAATGCATATTTATTATGGTCTATATTTTTTAGCAGGGAACATCTTCTGTTCCCAAGAGTATATGGGGGGATTTCCACAGACACATGTAAAATACTTGTTCATGAAGGATGGATGCTTGAAATATTGTGTAGCTGCCCTGGTTTTTTTGTAGTAACCACTTCTGTTAATAGTATAATGAAGAAAAAAGTTAAGAAACCAACTGACATGAATGATAGCCTTAATTTAACTTGTTGAAGAAATCTTACAGGGCAAAATGAAGTGCCATACTTTATTATGTCTTATATAATATTTACTATTTCCTGAAATTAAAACAACAACAATTGAGGCAATCTGATCGTTTTTATTATGAAATCATATATATATATATAATAGATCAATCAGGCCTAAGACCACATTTGCATTTTCCATAGGCGACCATTATAACGTTTCCTTCATTTCCTATTAATCTTGATCAGCTCTCTTATTGACAATTTCACAGCATGTTTACCCTCCACAGACAGAGGTTCAGTGGAAAATTCGTGAACTTTTAATACCTCAGGCTCCCACAAAGTTCATTCAAACCTTACACCCCTCCATTTCTGCTTGAGCCACCCACGGATTGCCCCTGATTACATCACCAAGCAAAATGACAAATGTATTAATACGCAGAAATGCACCGAGTGACAGCGGTCGTAATTTGACAGCTCTGATGTCACGCTGCACAAAAACGTCATTTATAATCACTCCACACTACATATGTGCTCACAGAAATCCAGACAACGTGCATAATGCTGCTTTTTTAAGGTACTCTGCGGGTAATGGCGGACGTGCACATTTTGGTGGTCTTACGTCATCAACAGCCATGCCCATGGGCCATGGCATGGCGCGAGAGGTTGATGTTTCCGAAAATCGCGCGCTGTGTCAAATTCACGACAATCTCGACCAGTGGTTCCATCTGGCGGATATGTTTCTGGGTCATGTGATTTGTCATATGGCCTGTTCCCGACAAAATACACGAGAAATACATAGCGTACGACGGAGAAAGAATGGGTCGTTCATCTCAGTGTCATGCATTTTAACAAACTTCGATTGCGACAGTTATGACTGTGACGTGATACAGCGTCCTAAGATAGTGAACGTTGTAGAAGACCCGTAGACGCCGCTGTGGTTGCATGTTTACAACGACGAGCTGATCCTCGGTTACTGCCGACTGACAACTCCCACTCATTACCGTGTGTACCACTATTAGTCACTAGACATCGTCGGTAATCGCGTCGATTCTGGTTGCCCGGCTGATTCCACATTTCTCCATGAAATAGATTTGTTTTTATTTAACAAGTGAATACTTTAAATAAAAGGTTGGTAGCTTAATTGCACTACTGAAAAATTATTAAACCAACTACTACTGAACTAGTTCACGCTGTCGTTTTGGGCCTATGGACGTTATGTCCCAAGTCACATATGTCCTAGACGATATGTCCTAAATTTATTATTAAAATGTTTATGTTATTTTTGCACTTTACTTTACTCTTTAGTCTTAACATCAATCTGTTGATATATTAACACTAATGCTGGCACTCTTTGTAGAACATTTCAAGTCCATTGCATATTTTAACTGTTACTTAGCATCTTGTTTTTGGGACATATCGTCCACAATATTTGGGACATAAGTGACTTGGGACATAAGCGACTTGGGACATAACGTCTATAACTCTCGTTTTGTGATCTCCGGTCTCAGAGACTCAGGTGGTTTCCCGTTCCTCCAAACAGTCCAAATGTGAGCTAACGCAGGTTCATCTTCTTCTTCTTCCGAGTACCGCCTAGCTTCAACATGCTGAAGATACAGGCGGGCAAACAGGAAAAATCAGAAATATATATATATATATATATATGTATATATTTTTTTCCGTTTTGGGCAATTCCATTATTGGAGAGCCTAGACTGCTAAAAATTAAATCTTGTTGAAACAGTGTAAAAGTTGTACCACTGATGTAAAACATACGTAAATTTCAGGCCCAAGTAAACAAATTGTGCCGTCAGTTCACAATTTTTTTTAATTGCGTTTCTACTGGAGTGAATTCTTAGCAGTCAAACTAATGGAAAAACAAGGGCCAACAGAAACCGATCCCAGAAACCCCTCCCATCTTACCATTAACTCTTGGACCCGTTAACTCTTACCTAATTTACCTTTGTTTTATAGATTTTCAAAGTTCATACTGTACGTGTTCAAAATTCAGAAAGCAACTTGTACTGCATAAGCTGTATTTTGATATGGGTAGTCACACATTTTCATATATTTATTATGTAATTCCGTTACCGAAAAAGTACATAAAGTTTTCCTGAGAGCCAACAAGTGATCAAAATTAACAGTTACTTGAAATTCTCTTATTAGATACACCCACGAATAGGTGAGAGTGCACAATTTATGTGTGTCTTTTCTCATCTTGTGGGAATCATGGTAACGGAATTACATTTTGGTAACGGAATTACAATTAATAACAGAATTACAAGTTTTTTTCTCTTGCACTATAAATCATAATAAGAAACTAATAATGGGACCTAAGTACATTAGAGGTCAGCACAGGCACTGGGACAATGTTTCAGTTAAATATGAATGGAATCTTTGGACTTTATGAAAACTGTCCATGGATTCAGAAACATGCACTATTTGTAACATGTACTATCTGTAAAAAAGCGTGATACTACACGGAATGGCAGCAGTGATCCATATAAATCTACAAGATAGGCCAGATTATCTATCAAAGATCAGTTGCAGAATGTGTTCATGGACTTTCAAAGAAATTCTACACAGTATTTCTTTACCACATGGCTAAGGTTTATTGTCCAAGACTATGACTGCAATTGTTCTCTGGAGTGATATCGAGTGATCACATCCAATAAGTTTAACAAAGTTGCTGCCAGGACCTGTCAGAATATTTTACATGGATGCATTAACTATGCCATGGTTGAATTAAAAATGATAAAGCTCATATGACTGGAATGAGATCAGTCTAATTCCCAACATTAAGCAGTTGCAAAGAGTCAGAGGGTAGTCGATTACGTTGTTTGTGACTGTTATACAGAACCATGTCAAATAATAATCCATGAGGAACTTCTTAAAAATTAAAACACTGAAATAATGAAGATGACAAAGAAGACAACAGCATGGGTAATCAAACTTGAGAATACAAAAAAGACCTTGCCAAAATGTCTGGGCTTAAAGTAGATGGTTGTAAAAAAAGCAAAAAAAGTGTCTTCCCGGGTTTTTTAAACTAAGGTGACAAATTACTTGAAGTGTGTTGAACTATGTAAATTTATGTGGCCTGATGTTGAAGATATATTGACTGCCTCTACTGATAAAGATTGTGACATTAACATCCTCCCTGACCCACAGATGGACTGGAGTTCAATAACTGCTTTCGACTGATTTTGAGTTAAATGTGAAATACATCGCTGTACTGTGTGAACAATTATTGGCCAGTACAATTGTTATTTTTAGTAGAACATGAAGTTATGGTGTTCTGTAATCTTGCCGAAAAGAAAAAATTAGCATCAATTATTATTTGATGTTTTATTCCAAAAATAGTCAGACTCGTAATTCCGTTACTATTGCATGTAATTCCGTTACCGATCAAAACCAGCTCACTATAAAAAACAGTACATATATCATGAGTAAAATTCTATCCAATACAAGGTCATGTTATATGTCTATTTATTAATGCTAGTTGTTGGCCCTGCTAGATTGCAGATTTCAGACGATATGTCATGACATTTAATAAAAACTGATGTTCAAATTCTCTGAGTAATTCCGTTACCAAAATTAAAACAGCCATAATTTTGTAATTATTTTACATTTCTTAACAGGTACGACTGGTACTTATAGGGTGTAGTGTGGACTTCAAACCATGTTTAAGTTTCTTTTGTAGATACATGCTGAATGGGAAAATATAACCATTTTAAACCAAAAAATATTGTGAATTGTAATTCCGTTACCGTGGAATTGCCCTTTTGGGTGCATTGCAGTGTATCAGAACAGTAATTTCGTGCAAAAAAACTAGTTATATCTAAAAGGTGGAATAATGGAAAGTCTGGATATTGCTCTTAAAGGAATCAAGGCTGTTTTTATTTACAATATGTTGAGGGAGGGAGTTCCAAAGTCGAATGGTATTTGGGAAAAAAGAATACAAGTGGTAGTTACATCTGGAGTGAGGGATAAGGTAAGACAAGGAATGTTGCTTTCTAGTGACTGTGTTTGAAGGAATTAGATATTTATTTGCAGGTATGCCCACTAGGTCATTTGATATTTTATATAACATGCATAGTTTTGCATCTTTTCTACGGTCTGCTAGGGATCTCCAGCCTAATGACTGGAGCATATTGGTGACACTTGACGTATTATGGTGGCGATGTAAAACATATCGAGCTGCCCGGCGTTGTATCATTTCAAGTTTATTTATTTGTGTAGCGGTGTAAGGGTCCCAGACAGTACAGCTATTTTCCAGGATAGGTCTAATAAAGGTGAAATAAGCAAGAGTTTTTATTTGGATTGATGAGACTTAGATTTCTGCGGAGGAAGCCTAATGATCTATTTGCTTTTGAAGAGATGCTATTTATGTGGGCATTCCACCGAAGGTCAGATGTTATGGTTAGGCCAAGATATTTAGCTTGTGAAACAGTTTGAAGTGGTTGTCCGTGGAGAATGTACTGGGTCTTAGTGATAGTTTTATTTCTTGTTACAGGGATGACATGGCACTTTTCAAGGTTGAAACTCATTTTCCATTTTTTTGTCCATTTGTCGAGTGTCTTCCTGGAGTGCAGCTGTGTTTATCTTAGGCTTAAGAGCTATATACATTATGGTGTCATCAGCAAACAGTCTAACTGTAGAAGTAATATTGTCTGGAATGTCATTAATGTAAAAAAGGAATAGGCAGGGACCAAGTACAGAACCTTGAGGGACTCCAGATGTTACATGGACTTCAGAAGAAGCCTCGCCCTCTATTAGTACTCTTTGTGATCGATCGGTTAAAAATGCTTTAACCCAGGAATTTGTTTTGCCTTGGATGCCATAGTGATGGAGTGATGTTATTCCATATGCGGATTGCTCTGGGGTAGAAAGAGAACACATGCAGTGTTGATGCGGCATCTGGTGGCTATGAAATATGGCCACATTTTTTTTGACGGTTTGCAATTTGTGGGACCTTGTTTGTTGATGCGGCATCTGGTGGCTATGAAATATGGCCACAGTTTGTTTTTGACGGTTTGCAATTTGTGGGACCTTGTTTGTAGTTTGATCAGGTCAAATTGGAGGATGTTGCTATCAGTTTCAGATGCGATTTTGCAATACATGATGCTGTCATCGGCAAAGAGTATGGGGGATTGAATGTTGTTGTTTATATCATTTATATATTTAGAAATAGAACTGGTCCTGATTTGTGGAAGAAAATATGTCAAGCAGTTAGATTCCCAATTAATTTATGTAAGCTGACATAAACAAATTAAATTTTAGTCAATTTTACTCATGAATATTGTTGACTTTGTCACGTCAGCAGAGGACATGATTGACACATAACAGTTTCAGTGACAGACACTTTAAGGCTTCTAGTTCTAGTTTTGTTTTAAGCACTCAGGTCTCAGCAGGGTTCTATTAGAATTGCTAAACTCCGCCTTCATTTAAAGACTTTTAGGCACAATATGAGTTACCTAATTATATTTAATGACTAGTCTGTATTTTTATTCTGGTTACACTAATATGAGGTCTCATTCAACTTCCTCTGCTGGCACTGATGATGGTGGTCACTGCCGCCAGTGGTCACTGCCGCCAGTGGTCACTGCCGCCAGTGGCTCTTTTTCATCCCAAATTGACAAGGCACTGACATTAACATGATTCTCTGATTCACGAGGGATATACAGTCCCCAATGTTGAGACCAAATATACCATGCCTGCTATGACTGAGTATCGACATTCCAGGCAGATGTGCTAACGCTGTTACCAGTCAAGCACAGTTGGTCAGGCTTATCGTATATGGCCGTCATGACTCATGATATGTCCTAGACGACAAGCTCTCATTTTATTTATGTGTTGTTATGATTTGTTCTTACATACACAACTCAGTAGTTATTAACACTTCATATGTTGGCACTATAGTTGGCTTTGCAGAATTATTTGAGAATATTTACAATAAACACCTATATCTACAATTCTACTTATTATAAAATTAGAAGAATCTTTTTGTCATAGAATGTATGCCAAATGTAGTGTACAGATTGAGATCACCTGTGTGGGATCGTTAACTTGATCAGGTAGAAGGCACAAACACCTTACAGTGCTTTATTATGGATAAGACTGGCCATAAACAATAAATTATTTGTTTTGTGGCCTATTTCCTTAGCTTCTTTACAACTGTAAGCATGAGACAAGTGCTGGAAGGACGCCACCTGGCCGAGACTAGTGCAAGACAGGTCTGGTCACAGCGGCTGCATGCGGAGGTCTGGACACATATCACTGGCTGTACAGTGGTCACTAAGGATGAATAAATGATAGCAGTGTATACATGGTATTCACTTGCATTTCTACACATGTTTAATGGTAACATTGTCATTTTTGTTTCAGAGCAGTGAGTCATGGACAGTCGGAATTATGAGGATGTTGGTGCTGAAAAGCCTCTTTTTGGTGAAGCTACTCGCAAGGTAAACTCATTGTGTTCTCACCCACTTCAGCAACAACTCACTTGGAAATGGACACTCCATTACACACCTGACCTGTAGCAGATGAAAGTGCTCATGATAATTAGTCAACAGCTGCTTCAGTTGTCACATTGTTTGGTGCAGAATGCTGTTTGGTCATGAAGCATTTACAACAGCTGAATGTATACTAACAGAGTTACCAAGTGCTGCATGGGATGGGTGAAAAGTTACTCACTTGCACCAAACACCTTTTTTGGGTGGACTTATTACAATGCTGCCTCTGTTTTCAGGACCGAGTGCTCAACCTGGTTGTAGGGTCCTTCACTGCCTTGCTCGTCACTGTGAGTAGAACAGCTGCCTCCTGGCCACAACACACCTACTGTGACACACCACAACACACCTACTGTGACACACCACAACACACCTACTGTGAAACACCACAACACACACATGGCCTACTGTGACACACCACAACACACACATGGCCTACTGTGACACACCACAACACACACACATGGCCTACTGTGACACACCACAACACACACATGGCCTACTGTGACACACCACAACACACACATGGCCTACTGTGACACACCACAACACACACATGGCCTACTGTGACACACCACAACATACACATAGCCTTCTGTGACACACCACAACACACACATGGCCTACTGTGACACACCACAACACACACATGGCCTACTGTGACACACCGCAACACACACATGGCCTACAGTAACTTCAAACTAAATACCAAGCCCATCACTTGCCTGTTAGCTAGTCAGCTGGTGCAATCTTCACTTGTATGTTAGCCCATCAGGTGGTGTTGGCATTCACAGCAAGTCACAGTGACTGAGTGAGGCTGTTGGTTGTGACATAGCTCTACAGGCAACACACCCAGGACTCAAAAAAGACAAAACTGTTAGAAAGGAAAGAGAGGCTAGTTGAGGAACAGCTGTGCTCACTGTGACACTGGAGGAACAGCTGTGCTCACTGTGACACTGGAGGAACAGCTGTGCTCACTCTGACACTGGAGGAACAGTTGTGCTCACTCTGACACTGGAGGAACAGCTGTGCTCACTCTGACACTGGAGGAACAGCTGTGCTCACTCTGACACTGGAGGAACAGCTGTGCTCACTCTGACACTGGAGGAACAGTTGTGCTCACTCTGACACTGGAGGAACAGCTGTGCTCACTCTGACACTGGAGGAACAGCTGTGCTCACTCTGACACTGGAGGAACAGCTGTGCTCACTCTGACACTGGAGGAACAGCTGTGCTCACTCTGACACTGGAGGAAAGCTGTGCTCACTCTGACACTGGAGGAACAGCTGTGCTCACTCTGACACTGGAGGAACAGCTGTGCTCACTCTGACACTGGAGGAACAGCTGTGCTCACTCTGACACTGGAGGAACAGCTGTGCTCACTCTGACACTGGAGGAACAGCTGTGCTCACTCTGACACTGGAGGAACAGCTGTGCTCACTCTGACACTGGAGGAACAGCTGTGCTCATTCTGACACTGGAGGAACAGCTGTGCTTACTCTGACACTGGAGGAACAGCTGTGCTCACTCTGACACTGGAGTGTGGAGAACCACATCTACTATGATCTGGGAGTTGATGATATGACCACTTGATTAATCGATGCTATGCAGATAATTTCAATCCGAGCAACACTACACTGGGCATACACTATGTATACACTGTGTGTATGTGTACACTGTGTGTACACTGTGTGGTTTGTTTCAGATCACACTGATCAGTGCGTTTGCATTCCCCCACTGGCCCCCGCGGGGAATCAACGTGTACTTCGCCTTCTGCATGGTTCTCATCCTTCTGTCTCATCTCATCCTGGTCAGTCTCACGGCACTCACACACCAGCTCACATTTTATCACTAATGTATTTATACATTTTATAGTTTTGATTATAAATTAAACAGTCTTGTTAAGAAAGTGTTGTTAAGTGTATTTCTAGCATCAAAAGTTTCTTATTAATTTTGATTTTATTATTTTGTGATGAACACCAGAAATATATGGGTTTTTTTCCATTTGAACTGTGACATGTCTTCCATAAATAAAATATGAATAATGGATAATATATGCAGTGGTATGCATATGTTAACAGCTTGATTAAATGTAATGTGTTATGAACAATACCCATTTGTGCCTCTTATTTTGCTGCACAATCTCGCAGGAAGATGTGACATGTACGAGGTGATGTAAATATACACTGCTATTGTTTCTGTGTTTGTAGATCTACTGGTACAGACAAGGTGACTTGGAACCACGCTTCAGAACACTCATCTACTACAATGCTTTCACAATTATACTGCTTTGTATTTGTGCCAACATCTACATCCATGCAGTTCACTAGCTACTGCTTCCAGGCACCTCTCACACAGGCTGCCTAGCAACCACTCCCAGACAGTGCTCAGCCAGGCTGCCTAGCGACCACTTCCAGACAGTGCTCAGCCAGGCTGCCTAGCAACCATTTCCAGACAGTGCTCAGCCAGGCTGCCTAGCGACCACTTCCAGACAGTGCTCAGCCAGGCTGCCTAGCAACCACTTCCAGACAGTGCTCAGTCAGGCTGCCTAGCGACCACTTCCAGACAGTGCTCAGTCAGGCTGCCTAGCGACCACTTCCAGACAGTGCTCAGCCAGGCTGCCTAGCGACCACTTCCAGACAGTGCTCAGCCAGGCTGCCTAGCGACCACTTCCAGACAGTGCTCAGCCAGGCTGCCTAGCGACCACTTCCAGACAGTGCTCAGCCAGGCTGCCTAGCGACCACTTCCAGACAGTGCTCAGCCAGGCTGCCTAGTGACCACTTCCAGACAGTGCTCAGCCAGACTGCCTAGCAACCACTTCCAGACAGTGCTCAGCCAGGCTGCCTAGCGACCACTTCCAGACAGTGCTCAGCCAGGCTGCCTAGCGACCACTTCCAGACAGTGCTCAGCCAGGCTGCCTAGCGACCACTTCCAGACAGTGCTCAGCCAGGCTGCCTAGCGACCACTTCCAGACAGTGCTCAGCCAGGCTGCCTAGCAACCACTTCCAGACAGTGCTCAGCCAGGCTGCCTAGTTGTTGTTTCCAGACAGAACTATGAGTGTTAGATGCATGGGATATGTGTGTTGTTGCATGTAAAGTCATCTGGTAATAAGCATTGTTATGATCTCCTACTGAAAAGTTTGGAATTTGTTTTCTTTTTTCAACAAACGTAATGTAAATTATTACATAGTAAATGAATGAAGACATAGACTGGTTGATTACTCTGGTGACAGGAGTCACCAGACAATGTGAGATTATGAAGTGTACATTTGTGCCAAGTTAAAACATTGATGGAACACAACTAATACAACTATATTTGGCTCATGCTGTGTCGGCCTGTGACTTTCCATCCAGCTGACTGTGACAGTTGACACTGTCCTTGAGTGTCACCAGTGACAGAGGAGTGGAGGCAGGTGTGTCAATCTACGCTTGATCTTTGAGTAAGATGTGTTCTTGTGACGGCTTACACACATTGGTTGACATTTTTGAAATGTCAACTATTTTATGATGACACCAACAAGTACATTGACAGCCTAGCCTAGCCTAGCGTGGTGTCTGCTAGAGGTGTCTATAATCAGTCGGTGTTCATCTCTGTTTTCTACACTGATATGCCTTATATATATTATTTTCTGTTTTGAATATTTTTCATACATATGAAGTTAAGTTAATAAACAATACATTGCATAAAATTATAATTATGTACTTCAGGTGTGTGCAGTGTTCACTGCAGTGTTCACTGTGATTAAAGTAAATTAATAAATTATGAAATACAGGTGTAGTAGAATTTAACTTGGTTATGAGGTGTCAATATGGTATGTATGTTTAACATATATCACATTTATGTATGTATATATCTAGTTACATATTTTTTACATTTCTCACCTTTCCCTGTCTTCTGTCTGTGTGGAGTCTGTCTGTATGTATACATAATCACACATACACACACCCACACCACACACACCACACACACACACACAGGGAGAAGACGGGAAATGTGAGAAATAGATATCTATATGAAATCATACAGCTGTATTTATACAACTAGAGGCAGGCTATACATAATGAATCTTGAGAATGTAGGAGCGTATGTATGTCATGAGGACGCCAGTTGATGTTACATAATCTTTCTTCTGAATGTCTTTGGCCAGTTGTGAGCCGATGCAGTGGTGTATGCGAGTACTCAATAAAAGTTGACTGGTAACTAACTGTAAGTGGATCACTGAATATGGTATGAGCCACTGTGACCAGTGGTCATATTGTGGTCACTCTCAGTCCACCCACCTCAACAAACTTAGTCGAAAACATGGTTTATGCTGTGTGTTGATGCACTGAATCAGTCAGATGGCTGCCCACTGAGAGACAAATATGCAAGTTACGTGTGTGTGTGTGGTGTGGTGTGTGTGTGTATGCAAGCACAGGACACTGCACGTCCAAATGTTCAGTGTAAAACTAAATAAAACTGGTGCACACAATATCTGTACACACAGCCCAACTTATATAAAAACATGTAACCAAATAATAACTTTATTGCCAAATTAGTTAAACCTTCTAGGTTGTAGATTAATCACTTTGATATCATATTTTCTTTGGTTGGCTGATAGTTTTATAAACAGAAAATGATATATGTATGTACATCACACAACAAATGTATCTTTTGTAATTTCACAGTAAATTTATTTTGCCATTCACACTACAGAGTAACAGAATGAACAATTTTCTCACCAGAAACATTGTGCTTTGCAAAATGTATTAAACAGATTGTGTCGCAGTGAACAATAAGAATCGTTCATAAGCAGATATATATATATATAACATCCTTTTAGCAGTTATTATCCAGTTATACACAATAAGCTTTCAGAACGTAGCAGTGCAGTGGTGGCACATTTGGGAAGGGCATTTGTCTGTCAGGTTTCCTCTGTGACTGCAGTTTAGCATGGACGCAGTACTGGGCAACTAAGCTCGAGGTTTCCCTAGATACAAGACACATTGCAGGAGTGAGCAGTGAATAGATTTCATTCTTATTGTGTTACTGTTGCATTCACAGTGATGGGCAAACAATATAAAATTAGTTTGTACAACTGACCCAAATGCGGTATAACAGTACTATATACAAAGTTACAAACATGCAGACAAACATCTGAAGTCACAATGACATATGCACGTAGACCAAGTAAAAGATAACACACATGAACAATACACTTGCTAAAGTACAACAATTATGAGATTGTTTAAGAATTGTTAATCTAGCTATATATTTACATGATAATATATCATGTTTGGGATATCAGAGAAATGTTTGTTGTAATGCCCAACTGAAATCAGTTATGATTCATCAGTATCACAAAATACACATACAAGAGATATTTTCTGTCTGATAAATATCTGTTATTAATAACATAGTGCCATCTTCTTGCGTGTTTCACCCTGTAATGCCTATCAAAACAATTATCAGGGATTTCTGCTTCTTATGAAACATGTTATGAATTGTTACTGTTGACTCCACAGCTGAATATTAACTTATCTTTAAAAATGAAAACTACATTCTGTCTTGGAAGCATATTTTCTGCAACATTTTATTACAGTCTATGAGAGAATGAGAATTCTTACATCTTGACATATTTAAGAAATATTCGAGCATTCACATGTTACTTTCAGCAACATGACATATTCACATAGTATTACGACTGTGCATTGGGTGAGCTGGCCTCATTGGATTGGTTACTTTTATCAACTTCAACGTCAGATGATGGGCCAATGAGATCAGTGCTGTCAGAGGATGTCAACATCGGGTCTGAAGTCAAAGACGTCATATGTGTTTCGCATGTAAATAGACTAATAATATTACTTTTAGTATTTTAGTCATCGACATTACTTATTTACAACATTTAATTAACAGTTTTAATATGACTAATTTATCGTATATAAATGTTTTATCTGAACGTAATTTTTACAGTTGTATTTATCATTATTATTTTATAACACATAATTAGAAGTTTGATATGTTACTCTACAGGTTTGAGCATGTTGGATATTGCGCTTTATAAATAATAATAATTATTATTATCACAAAGCCCTTTTTTGTACTGAAGCTGAGGGCGAGTCCCCTGGCATGACAACTGTAAGAAGTGTTAGGTCGTTCTGCGATTTTAATCATGGATGGTTCTCTGAATCAACATGTCCGATATGTATTCTGGTTCATGACAGTGTGAAGAATTAAACGTGAATAGACATGCATCTGTATCTTGTAAACCGCCATGTGCTTTTTAATTTATTCACGACGTAAAAGTGAAACCCCGAATTGGTGTTGGTTATGCTATGGAGTGAAGAATTGTTAGAAAGCAGCTATGACATTTGACACTCTGTAAAGAGAGATTATGGACACGTCTGCTGGCAAACAAAGCATGACCCAGCAATTCTGAATATTTGTATTTACCCAACTTAACCCATTAGCACGCAGCCGATTTTAACGTGATGTCTGTGGCTCAACTATTTGACCTAGATGTTTAAAAATGTTGCTTGCGCCATTGTCTTTGCTCTAGCGCCTTTATTATTAAATTTTCGCAATTGCATGTTGTATGCATGTTGTAGATAATAACATTGCCTACACAGTGGTGTCAAAACTGTTGTTATGACGTTAAAATATGTTGACCATTTCTTGGTTGACACTATGACATTTTGAAACTTTTTGTAAAATAGCTACTTTGTTGCGGTGTAACCTTTTTATGTTTGGATTTCTACTGCTACAAGTTGGGTTTATTTAAAAGCACATTAAATTATCTACACACTGGTATAAATGTTTGTATAATATATTACACATTTTAGCTGTACACGTGGCCAACCCCTGGCTGGAGGACATTTTAAAATGTCCAAAAACAACAAATATTGCTGTTAAATTTCAAAAACGCGGTAAATATTTTTGAGAACAGAAGTATCCAAAATATTCACAATGTAATGTTATATGTCTAGATAGGTGTTGCATTTATTGCATCTCTTAGTCACTAGATGCAACCACGTAAACCGAATTCAATCGCTATGATGTATTCGCTGGCTGGCTATGGCCGACCTGAGGAGATTTGAGGTTTTGAGGTGACCGTCAATGCCCGACTTGAGTGCTAATCGGTTAACCAATAAAACATTGCACCACTATATTTATTATGTTGGCATGTTATTGATTTGTAATTTTCCATAACATAATCTATGATAAAATAACTTATTCCTGCAGAGCAAACCTGGCATATAGTTTCAACACACTTATTTCTCACAGACATATTCAAACTTGCATCCTAACTTATTAATAACTGTCACAGCAATTATATCTCCTGATAACTGTTGCTGTGAAATATCTTTAGGGAAATCGAGAACAATGCATTTAAAAGGAATATTAAATAACATAGATGTAGGGTACTTTGAGAATTATTGACTGTATATTTGCTGACCTGAGAGAGATGACATGAGGATGAGGTCCCCATCACTGGCAGTGGACGAGACGAACTCAGGTGGTGACGAGGCTGAGATGACAAGGTGGGAGGTGACAGCGGTGGCGTCCATGTCCGACTCACTCACCTCCTCCGTCCCGTCAATGGTCTACACACAGCAGTTCTCAGTCAGTTCATAGTTCAGTTCACCAGTATCGGGAGAACAACTTGTCAACATATGAGATGCTTTGCAAAACCTTACTTTATTTGATCATTAAACCTTAAAACACACCTAGAAGAGGTCCAGACCATAGTGACATGTTATGATGTTCTTTAAAACCTTATTTGACCAATAATGACACAGATAGTTAGCAGTCATATTTCTACGTGTAATGTTGTTAATTTCAAGCATGTTGAAAAGACAATTGTTGCCTTTAGTAAGATGTTGTCCTGCTCTGTTGTTGCTATGTATCCACCCAGTCTTCACTGGACCATCACAACACTGGGCATTTGTCTCACCTCGATGGCAAATGCATCCTCCACTTTGATGTGCACCTCTCCACCCATGTCTCCAGCCTCCTCCGGCACCTCCCCATCCTCATCCACCTCCTCCGTGAAGGACGACAGCTCATCCACCTGACAGGTGACGCCTACATGTGACAACTGGTCGACCTCACAGGTGGCCCCGGCAGGTGACATCTGGTCACCCTCACAGGACACGCCTGCATGTGACAGTTGGTCGACCTCACATGAGATCTCTGATTGTGACAACTGGTCGACCTCCTGTGAGACCCCCGGCTGTGACAGCTGCTCCACCTCACACGACCCCCCCGGCTGTGCCTCTTCCTCGCTAGCCATGGCCTCGAGGCCTGCAACAACAGCACGGGAACCTCAGACATGTCCTCATCTCAACTCACATATGCCTGATCCAAGTGTAATGTATAAAGCGTATATAATTTGACAGCATTTCCAGAGAACTGTTTTAACGCATACCAAATATGTAACACCGGCATAAATTTGACTAAATCAAAACTAAAACTGAGAAGTACTCATATCAATAATGGTTAGTATACATGTTGTTACTAAATATGTTTTTATATACTACCTATAAATAATGAAATGACAAACATAAATTACAATTATAAATTTTGTCTGCTGTTAGTGTAAAGTTACAGCCACAAGAATACTACGGAGTTGACAACATACTCTCTGTGACGCCGCCCTGGTCTGACATAGTCTCATGCAGCTGCATCAGAGTGGCCGTGTCGTCCGGGCCGCTGCTGTGTTGGTCGTCTGTGGCCTGCAGGACGACGTGTTGTGGGTTCATGCGCACCATCACATTGGGAGTGGCCTTGAGAGATGGCTGTAAACACAGGGCCAAGTCAAGTGTGTTCATGTACACAGTAACATTGGGAGTGGCCTTGGGATATGGCTGTAAACACAGGGCCAAGTCAAGTGTGTTCATGTACACAGTAACATTGGGAGTGGCCTTGAGAGATGGCTGTAAACACAGGGCCAAGTCAAGTGTGTTCATGTACACAGTAACATTGGGAGTGGCCTTGAGAGATGGCTGTAAACACAGGGCCAAGTCAAGTGTGTTCATGTACACAGTAACATTGGGAGTGGCCTTGAGAGATGGCTGTAAACACAGGGCCAAGTCAAGTGTGTTCATGTACACAGTAACATTGGGAGTGGCCTTGAGAGATGGCTGTAAACACAGAACCAAGTCAAGTGTGTTCATATACACAGTAACATTGGGAGTGGCCTTGGGGGATGGCTGTAAACACAGGGCCAAGTCAAGTGTGTTCATATACACAGTAACATTGGGAGTGGCCTTGGGGGATGGCTGTAAACACAGGGCCAAGTCAAGTGGGTTCATGTACACAGTAACATTGGGAGTGTTGGTGTATATGCATATCCTTTGTCAACGATAGGATGTGGATTATGATGTGGTCAGACTCACCTGTGTCAGGGATAGAGTGTGGACTATGATGTGGTCAGACTCACCTGTGTCAGGGATAGAGTGTGGACTATGATGTGGTCAGACTCACCTGTGTCAGGGATAGAGTGTGGACTATGATGTGGTCAGACTCACCTGTGTCAGGGATAGAGTGTGGACTATGATGTGGTCAGACTCACCTGTGTCAGGGATAGAGTGTGGACTATGATGTGGTCAGACTCACCTGTGTCAGGGATAGAGTGTGGACTATGATGTGGTCAGACTCACCTGTGTCAGGGATAGAGTGTGGACTATGATGTGGTCAGACTCACCTGTGTCAGGGGCAGGGTGTGCACTATGATGTGGTCGGAGGTCATGTTGGCGGTGGTGAATGAGAGGGCGGGGTTGCTGTGGGGCTGGGTGATGAGGAAGGTGCCCTGTGCCTGGGTGCTGCCTGTCGTGGGGTTGTAGCCCTGCACCACCTCGTACGTCTGGTAGGTGCTGCCACCCCCCTCATCCAGGGCAGGACTGCCATCTGGAGGGAGAGAGAGACATGTGAGAGACTAGACAGTGTTACCTGGCCACAGAGTGCGTCACTACCACTGGTAGCACCTGCATGACAACAGTTTGTGAAAGGATTCCTTCCAAATTAGTCAGTACGATATAAAGCGTCATCAGATGAGAAATAATTATGACATGTCAAGCATCCACACAATACAACAGGACAGCAAAGAATCATATACATTTACGACATGCCAGATATATCATTTATGAAACCAGTTACAATATCTTGATATAATGTTAATTTAACTGTCATTTTGTGTTATCATATGTATGTGACACAGTCTCACCTGCAGTCAACATGGGGATGGTGATGATGTTGGGGACAACATTGACTTGTGGGAAGTCGATCTGCTGCAGCTTGAGCAGGCCCCCAGCCCCCTTCACCCCCCGCAGCTGGTTGTGGGCATTGCGCACATACTCCACAATCTCTACAACACCACCAGAAATAATGGCCAAGACCAGTGGTCAACTTCATGGGAATTAAGCCACAATTAACATAGAACAGTGTAATGATGATGTAATGTAGAGTGAAGAAGACCTAAGACTGATACAAAATGAGTGACAGGGTGATGGAGCAATCATCTATTTGAAAACAGAAGCCTGCAAATTTGATGCACAGATCAGGAGGGAGAGAGACACTACAAAGAGCTGGAAATTAGAGACACTAAACATAGCTGGGAATTAGAGACACTACAAAGAGCTGGAAATTAGAGACACCACATAGCTGGGAATTAGAGAGACTACACAGACCTAGGAAGGAGAGAGACTACACAGACCTGGGAAGGAGAGAGACTACACAGACCTAGGAAGGAGAGAGACTACACAGACCTGGGAAGGAGAGAGACTACACAGACCTGGGAAGGAGAGAGACTACACAGACCTGGGAAGGAGAGAGACTACACAGACCTAGGAAGGAGAGAGACTACACAGACCTGGGAAGGAGAGAGACTACACAGACCTAGGAAGGAGAGAGACTACACAGACCTAGGAAGGAGAGAGACTACACAGACCTGGGAAGGAGAGAGACTACACAGACCTGGGAAGGAGAGAGACTACACAGACCTAGGAAGGAGATAGACTACACAGACCTAGGAAGGAGAGAGACTACACAGACCTGGGAAGGAGAGAGACTACACAGACCTAGGAAGGAGAGAGACTACACAGACCTGGGAAGGAGAGAGACTACACAGACCTGGGAAGGAGAGAGACTACACAGACCTAGGAAGGAGAGAGACTACACAGACCTGGGAAGGAGAGAGACTACACAGACCTGGGAAGGAGAGAGAAACACAGACCTGGGAAGGAGAGAGACTACACATATCTGGGAAGGAGAGAGACTACACAGACCTGGGAAGGAGAGAGACTACACAGACCTGGGAAGGAGAGAGACTACACATATCTGGGAAGGAGAGAGACTACACAGACCTAGGAAGGAGAGAGACTACACATATCTGGGAAGGAGAGAGACTACACAGACCTGGGAAGGAGAGAGACTACACATATCTGGGAAGGAGAGAGACTACACAGACCTGGGAAGGAGAGAGACTACACAGACCTGGGAAGGAGAGAGACTACACATATCTGGGAAGGAGAGAGACTACACATATCTGGGAAGGAGAGAGACTACACAGACCTGGGAAGGAGAGAGACTACACAGACCTGGGAAGGAGAGAGACTACACAGACCTAGGAAGGAGAGAGACTACACAGACCTGGGAAGGAGAGAGACTACACAGACCTGGGAAGGAGAGAGAAACACAGACCTGGGAAGGAGAGAGACTACACATATCTGGGAAGGAGAGAGACTACACAGACCTGGGAAGGAGAGAGACTACACAGACCTAGGAAGGGGAGAGACTACACAGACCTAGGAAGGAGAGAGACTACACAGACCTGGGAAGGAGAGAGACTACACAGACCTGGGAAGGAGAGAGACTACACAGACCTAGGAAGGAGAGAGACTACACAGACCTGGGAAGGAGAGAGACTACACAGACCTGGGAAGGAGAGAGACTACACAGACCTAGGAAGGAGAGAGACTACACAGACCTGGGAAGGAGAGAGACTACACAGACCTGGGAAGGAGAGAGAAACACAGACCTGGGAAGGAGAGAGACTACACATATCTGGGAAGGAGAGAGACTACACAGACCTGGGAAGGAGAGAGACTACACAGACCTGGGAAGGAGAGAGACTACACAGACCTAGGAAGGAGAGAGACTACACATATCTGGGAAGGAGAGAGACTACACAGACCTGGGAAGGAGAGAGACTACACAGACCTGGGAAGGAGAGAGACTACACAGACCTAGGAAGGAGAGAGACTACACAGACCTGGGAAGGAGAGAGACTACACAGACCTGGGAAGGAGAGAGAAACACAGACCTGGGAAGGAGAGAGACTACACATATCTGGGAAGGAGAGAGACTACACAGACCTGGGAAGGAGAGAGACTACACAGACCTGGGAAGGAGAGAGACTACACATATCTGGGAAGGAGAGAGACTACACAGACCTAGGAAGGAGAGAGACTACACATATCTGGGAAGGAGAGAGACTACACAGACCTGGGAAGGAGAGAGACTACACATATCTGGGAAGGAGAGAGACTACACAGACCTGGGAAGGAGAGAGACTACACAGACCTGGGAAGGAGAGAGACTACACATATCTGGGAAGGAGAGAGACTACACATATCTGGGAAGGAGAGAGACTACACAGACCTGGGAAGGAGAGAGACTACACAGACCTGGGAAGGAGAGAGACTACACAGACCTAGGAAGGAGAGAGACTACACAGACCTGGGAAGGAGAGAGACTACACAGACCTGGGAAGGAGAGAGAAACACAGACCTGGGAAGGAGAGAGACTACACATATCTGGGAAGGAGAGAGACTACACAGACCTGGGAAGGAGAGAGACTACACAGACCTAGGAAGGAGAGAGACTACACAGACCTAGGAAGGAGAGAGACTACACAGACCTGGGAAGGAGAGAGACTACACAGACCTGGGAAGGAGAGAGACTACACAGACCTAGGAAGGAGAGAGACTACACAGACCTGGGAAGGAGAGAGACTACACAGACCTGGGAAGGAGAGAGACTACACAGACCTAGGAAGGAGAGAGACTACACAGACCTGGGAAGGAGAGAGACTACACAGACCTGGGAAGGAGAGAGAAACACAGACCTGGGAAGGAGAGAGACTACACATATCTGGGAAGGAGAGAGACTACACAGACCTGGGAAGGAGAGAGACTACACAGACCTGGGAAGGAGAGAGACTACACAGACCTAGGAAGGAGAGAGACTACACATATCTGGGAAGGAGAGAGACTACACAGACCTAGGAAGGAGAGAGACTACACATATCTGGGAAGGAGAGAGACTACACAGACCTGGGAAGGAGAGAGACTACACATATCTGGGAAGGAGACAGACTACACAGACCTGGGAAGGAGAGAGACTACACATATCTGGGAAGGAGAGAGACTACACAGACCTGGGAAGGAGAGAGACTACACAGACCTAGGAAGGAGAGAGACTACACAGACCTGGGAAGGAGAGAGACTACACAGACCTGGGAAGGAGAGAGACTACACAGACCTGGGAAGGAGAGAGACTACACATATCTGGGAAGGAGAGAGACTACACATATCTGGGAAGGAGAGAGACTACACAGACCTGGGAAGGAGAGCATCTGGTACTCTGGCACATGCCTCTTCATGGACCACCACTTGCCTCGCAGCCACTGGGGGGACCTGACACTGCAACACATCACACAGAGTGAGCACCACACCCAACTGCTCACTATTTAACACATCAATGAGTTTAGAAAATTGAGTGTGAGAACGCAGGGAAAGAGGCACCGACCTGCTCCAGTCTTTGGCAAGCTGTGCCCAGTCAATCTGAGTCTCATCCACCAGCCCAGTATCAGCAATTCTACAAACACACATGGTCTCTCAACACTCTACATAATCTCTCAACACTCTACATAATCTCTCAACACTCCACACCATCTCTCAACACTCCACACCATCTCTCAACACTCCACACCATCTCTCAACACTCCACACCATCTCTCAACACTCCACACCATCTCTCAACACTCCACACCATCTCTCAACACTCCACACCATCTCTCAACACTCCACACCATCTCTCAACACTCCACACCATCTCTCAACACTCCACACCATCTCTCAACACACCACATGATATCTCCACACTCCACACAATCTCTCAACACAACAGCATTAGAATGTCGTGTAAAGTGTAAGTACTGATGTAGGTGAGTACTTATTGAGCAGCAGAATGTCATCGTCCCGGGTCCACTCTGAGCCCCCCGTCTGCTTCCAGTTCAAGTAGTTCAGCCACTTTGTACGACACTGCTTCTCTGACCGCGTTGCAACCTTCTCCGCTACTGATGCCCAAGACAGTCCACTTGTAATGTTTTCCCCTAGAAAAAGGAACAAAGCATGTTTCATTAGGCATCATGATCATATACAAATATAGTTATTCTGAATTTCAGACTTCTGTTTACCAACAAAATAGTACATTGTAATGCGACATCTGTCTTGCCTGGCCACACTCGACACAACTCGTACACTATCTTACCTGGCCATACTCCACACAACTTGTATACAATCTTACCTGGCCATACTCCACACAACTTGTATACAATCTTACCTGGCCATACTCCACACAACTTGTACACACTCTTACCTGGCCGTACTCCACACAACTCGTACACAATCTTACCTGGTCGTACTCCAGACAACTTGTACACAATCTTACCTGGCCATACTCCACATAACTCATACACAATCTTACCTAGCCATATTCCACACACCTCATACACAATCTTACCTGGCCGTACTCCAGACAACTTGTACACAATCTTACCTGGCCATACTCCACACAACTCGTACACAATCTTACCTAGCCATATTCCACACAACTCATACACAATCTTACCTGGCCGGACTCCAGACAACTTCTACACAATCTTACCTGGCCGTACTCCAGACAACTTGTACACAGCTGCAGCAAGCCTTGTCTCTTCTTCAGGCAGCCATTTGCCTGTCAGACAAACCATGAATATGTCACATATAGATAATCTGATACAAAACACTCAAGTGGTAATAGTTGAGGATATAGAACTACTTTATATTACCATGATCACAATGATAATTTTGTTCATTTAAGTTGATCATTTCTATACAGACTGTATCTCATATCATGTGGTTTATAAATTTCCAGAGATGTAAAATTCACAAATACAACTGATGATGACTGACATAATGTTTACTTCATATGTGAAGCCTGACTGTAGAGACAGCCAGTGATGTGCATTACCATTATTAAATGAAGATCAGCTGCTCTGCATTATACACTAGTCTACGTTAGATATTAACATGCAATTGACTAATTATGAATCACATACCAGACAAATGTTCATGATAAATGCGTTTGCTTACGAACTATCGTGGCCACCACGATGAACATTTACGTTACAAGATACACCTAAATGTAGTAAATCAGAATTCCATATAATTTGATACTTACATATCTTGGAATTTGTTTTATAGTTTGTTTGTAAATACCATGCAGCCATGACTGGAGTGTCATGACCTACCTGAGTTACACGTGTCTTTCATGAGTCGACACCTGTCTTTGACTGGAGTGTCATGACCTACCTGAGTTACACGTGTCCTTCATGAGTCGACACCTGTCTTTGACGGAGGAGGCACTGCGGCCGAGGGAGGCTCCAATACTGGCCCAGTCGCTGCCGTGCTTTGTGCGCAGTCTGAAGTCACACAACCAATGTACATTAAGTCACATCAACATCACCCCTGGTCAGGACATGTAGCTGGTGCTACATACACCATTGCCAAATCATTATTACAGTGTGTGTTACTACACAAAGTATTACAATACAATAAAATGTACATATTTCTATTGCATTCCGTTTTGACTAAACTGTTAAAAATTCGTTAAAACATATCATGCATACTAAAAAAACTAAAAACATAAAAAACTAGGATATATTTCTCTATAAACAAACTATGGAAAATGTAAACTAGATGTCTCCTATATGATAAATTCATATAAAGAAATGTTTTTAAATAAACTATTAATCGCTGAGCCATAGGACATACATTACTGTATCTAAACAGTTTGTTTGCAACTCACAGTTTGAGTTGCATAATCTCCTCCTGTGAGTATTTGCCGATGTGGTTCTTCTGGTCATACATGCGAATCACTCGACGGTAGACAGAGAACAGTGGCCTCTGCAGGCCACGAGCAATAGTACGGTAGAAATCTTTGCGTTCATCTTTCGACATCTCAAATACAATCATTGTTGGATCAGTAATTGAATTTTGCTGCAACAGATAGAAAAAGGAAGCTCTAGATAATAATTTATATATACCCTTTTATTAGAACCCTGATGTAGTATTAACGAGATGCAGACACAAGTGATGGCTGATGATGCCTGGGTTAAACGTACAAGTGCTTGTGTCTCTTCTAGCACAGCTTTCTCTTAAAATGTTTATTTAAGAAAGATTTCTTTCTTATATTGCCTCCTACTACGGTATTCTATTTAAGTCAAGTAATTGCACGCCTGATGCAGTGAAACATGGTTAAAGGCATAATATACAGTTGTCATCACTTAAAATATGTCATAACTGTAGAGAGTAGAGACATGTTTGATTAGAGAGACACAGAACTGAGGCAGTAAATAGAGCTGACGGTGAACTCACTCGGTGCACTCACTTTGCAGTAGTTGGCAATGTTGGCCTGGAGTAGCTCAACCTCCTCCTTGGTCCATTGGCCTTGCTTCCACTGGTGACCTGTGACATGACAACAACACTGTCTCTGTCACCAAACACTCAGTCATAGCTATGACCTGGTGACACGTCAATACCTCAGCCTGTGTCACCAAACACTCAGTCATAGCTATGACTTGGTGACACGTCAATACCTCATTGTGTGTCATCAAACACTCAGTCATAGCTATGACTTTGTGTCACCTCAACACCCCATTCTGTGTCACCTCAACACCCCAATCTCTGTCACCTCAACACCCCAATCTCTGTCACCTCAACACCCCATTCTCTGTCACCTCAACACCCCATTCTCTGTCACCTCAACACCCCAATCTCTGTCACCTCAACACCCCATTCTCTGTCACCTCAACACCCCATTCTCTGTCACCTCAACACCCCAATCTGTCACCTCAACACCCCATTCTCTGTCACCTCAACACCCCAGTCTCTGTCACCTCAACACCCCAATCTCTGTCACCTCAACACCCCATTCTCTGTCACCTCAACACCCCATTCTCTGTCACCTCAACACCCCAGTCTCTGTCACCTCAACACCCCAATCTCTGTCACCTCAACACCCCATTCTCTGTCACCTCAACACCCCATTCTCTGTCACCTCAACACCCCATTCTGTGTCACCTCAACACCCCATTCTCTGTCACCTCAACACCCCATTCTCTGTCACCAAACACTTAATATAAGCACCACAGCTTCACCAAATGTTCAAGTGTAATTCATTCATTTATCAAACATATTTTACTTACATCACTATATTTTCATAAGTATAATGTTTATAAATACAACCAAATGCCAGAAATGCGTCACGTGATATATGACACGAGCTGTGAGTGACCTTCAGTGTGGGTGTAGCTACCTTTGCTCTGTAGAGCGGCCTTGTCGTCGCGTGTAGTGAACCAGGCCTGTGTGACGTCCAGCTCCTGCCCCTCCACCCCCGCCTTCACTGTCTGCAGGCACACAACACACAACATGTCATCTTGGTGGAGAACTCACCACAGCATCACATCATGTCGCTGTCACTAAAGTGTACTGTACGTATGGACATCTCATTTTCCTCCAGTTCAATTCAACTGTTCAAGTACATCACATGTTTAGAGCAATTAATATAAATGATTGAAACAGACAGTCATTATTTTTACAATTATATTTATATATCTATATGCAACTGAAAATTACAATGCTAGACAAATGATTGAAAAAAAGTCAAGATGGTCTTAATATAGTGCACAGTATACACGGGTGTGGCTGATAACACAGCTTGTTCTGATTGTGGAAACTCAAGGATAAGGGTGATGTCAACACTCCTTGAAGTTGGTGATAACACTGTTTTGTGTCATCTCCCCTTACCTGTGTCATCTCCCCTCACCTGTGTCATCTCCCCTCACCTGTGTCATCTCCCCTCACCTGTGCCATCTCCCCTCACCTGTGTCATCTCCCCTCACCTGTGTCATCTCCCCTCACCTGTGCCATCTCCCCTCACCTGTGCCATCTCCCCTCACCTGTGTCATCTCCCCTCACCTGTGCCATCTCCCCTCACCTGTGCCATCTCCCCTCACCTGTGCCATCTCCTCTCACCTGTGCCATCTCCCCTCACATGTGCCATCTCCCCCTCACCTGTGCCATCTCCCCTCACCTGTGCCATCTCCCCTCACCTGTGCCATCTCCCCTCACCTGTGCCATCGCCAGGTGTTCCTCTTCAGCTTCCCCTGTCTCCAGACTCACGGCCTCACCAGTGTCTTCACCTGTTCCAGGGGATGCAAGAGCTTGTTATGACCTGTATACATGGGATGTCTACTCCTGCTAGTACATCATTCATCCTTGAATACACTTAAATATACTTATTGACCATTCACTACATACTTTACACACCCCTCCTAGTACCAACCAAACTTCACACTCTTCCCTGGAAGGCTGGAACCAACCAAGTTTCATTCACCCCTCCTTTGAACCCACCAAATTTAATTCGCCCCTCCCTACCATATTCAGACATGGGATATAAAAAAAAATTAATCTCAAAACACAAATTATGTGTAGATGTATTGAAACACCACACCACAAATAAAAACTGAAACTTTACAGTACTCTGCACACATTCACATGTCCTAAGATCCTCAAGATCACTGTCACACTGAAGATGTGATGTTATATAAAATAAAATGTTGCTACGTCCAATGGTTCCCTGGTATACCCCGGCCTCAAGTCAGTAAGTACTTTTAGTTCATTGTTCAATCTAATAGATATTTCCTCAGGGGATTCCTTCCTTCATTTGCTTTCTAAAAGGTTATATTTGACACAGCATCTCGAGTGTTATGTTTGCAGTGCAATGCTTGTAAATGTTTTGCAGATTTATGGGAATCACAGGCAAGCTCACAAACATTGTATGTGACATGTACCAGTATTTATTTTTAGATTGCTTCATGCAGAGCATTACATTTTGCATGTCATGGCGATCTTTCCCGATCCTATTTTATAATCATTGTCCACTAAACTACTTGCAGTCACCTTTCAGTTGCAGCTTGGCGATTATGTCAACCATAAAGTAAATACTGTGATGGAAACGAAATAAAAATAAACGCTATGGACAGTAGCGGGCGAGTAGCCAGACCTGCGAAGAGTGCATCTGATTGGCAAGTGGTCAGACATGTAACGAGAGAGCACTTCTGATTGGCTCACGTTCGAGTGGTGACATCGAGCGATCGTGCTCATGACTAGTCCACATGTCTTCTAGCGAATTGTGTTACTGCCATGTTGTTTATGCCAAATATTACTAAAATCCTTTCGTCGATGTGTGTGATTTCATGACGCTCTTCAAGAACATTCAGTGAAATCCAAGAACATTCCCGGGAACTCGAACGAAAAATCGGCAATGTGTGGTGACCTGGCCCCAGCAATGTCCAGGTACACCTATGCCACGGCCGCCATGACCCATATTACTCACTGGCTACTTGCTGAAAGTCCACTTAAAAATACCTCCCAAAGTCAGTCTAACTGCCTCAATTGGTATAATGACTTTACTCATGGCTACGGTAGGGCATTTTGGCAACACGTTGACGCGGAATCTTAAAATAAGTTTGACTTATATCATTCAAGCGATACATAACAAAAACAGCCTGACCGGTTCCGTGGAAAACCCGCAACAACATTGGCTGAACATGTCGTAATATATAATATATTGAATGAACCAATCTGTAGGTTTTCCACTATCCCGATTCTGATCGTATGAATGGGAATGTAAATTTCTGACTCAGACCATAGTAAAATTGGCCTTATTTGGTCATCTACTATATAACGACATGCAGTTTTTCCAGTGGTATGCGTATGCAAATTGTAACTTGTGCCCTGATTTGCAGTTCCTAGCTAATCAAAATGCAGTATACTTTTAAAAGGACGACATTCGCGAATGCGGTCTACGGCGTGCCAGGAATCAACACAAATGTTTTATTTGTTATCCATTTCTGACCAGTTTTACATATTAGAAAAATAAAAATTCAGATTTGGATGAATCACAGAAATAGCCAAATCGGGTTCACGAACCGCAGAATTCCATGGATGTTTCTCATGCCTGCATATTTCAAAAACTTCTCCCTCGTATCTTCAACAAGAGAGCTGGAGGGCACTACTGATACTCAACATCGTAACTTTATGTGTCGGCTGATAATCTAAATACACAGCACTGAATGAGAGGGGCTGTTACTAACTACTCCCAGTCACCTACCCACCTGTAATGTTGACAAGGTATGAGCCATCGCTACCATCCATGTCTGTCTTCTGTCTTTTTGCAGGATGCTGTGAGGGAATGGTAGCAGTCACCGGGTGCACTGCTACAACAACATGTCACAGTTGAACACTGAGGGCACCGCTACAACAACATGTCACAGTTGAACACTGAGTGCACCGCGACAACAACATGTCACACAGTTGAACACTAAGTGCACCGCTACAACAACATGTCACAGTTGAACACTGAGGGCACCGCTACAACAACATGCCACACAGTTGAACACTAAGTGCACCGCTACAACAACATGTCACAGTTGAACACTGAATGCACCGCTACAACAACATGTCGCACAGTTGAACACTGAGTGCACCGTTACAACAACATGTCTCACAGCTGAACACTAAGTGCACCGTTACAACAACATGTCACACAGTTGAACACTAAGTGCACTGCTACAACAGCATGTCTCACAGCTGAACACTGAGTGCACCGCTACAACAACATGTCACAGTTGAACTCCAAGTGCACCGCTACAACAACATGTCTCACAGTTGAACACTAAGTGCACCGTTACAACAACATGTCTCACAGCTGAACACTGAGTGCACCGCTACAACATGTCACACAGTTGAACACTAAGTGCACCGTTACAACATGTCACACAGTTGAACACTAAGTGCACCGCCACAACAACATGTCTCACAGTTGAACACTAAGTGCACCGTTACAACAACATGTCTCACAGCTGAACACTGAGTGCACCGCTACAACATGTCACACAGTTGAACACTAAGTGCACCGTTACAACAACATGTCACACAGTTGAACACTAAGTGCACCGCCACAACAACATGTCTCACAGTTGAACACTAAGTGCACCGCCACAACAACATGTCTCACAGTTGAACACTAAGTGCACCGCCACAACAACATGTCACACAGTTGAACACTAAGTGCACCGCTACAACAACATGTCTCACAGTTGAACACTAAGTGCACCGCTACAACAACATGTCTCACAGTTGAACACTAAGTGCACCGCCACAACAACATGTCTCACAGCTGAACACTAAGTGCACCGTTACAACAACATGTCACAAAGCTGAACACTAAGTGCACTGCTACAACAACATGTCACACAGTTGAACACTAAGTGCACAGCCACAACAACATGTCATACAGTTGAACACTACGTGCACTGCTACAACAACATGTCACAGTTGAACACTAAGTGCACCGCTACAACAACATGCCACACAGCTGAACACTAAGTGTACCGCTACAACAACATGTCACACAGCTGAACACTAAGTGCACCACTACAACAACATGTCACACAGTTGAACACTAAGTGCACCGCTACAACAACATGTCTCACAGTTGAACACTAAGTGCACTGCTACAACAACATGCAACACAGTTGAACACTAAGTGTATCGCTACAACAACACGTAAGACAGTTGAACACTAATAAGTGCACCGCTACAACACCATGTCACACAGTTGAACACTACCCAGTAAGAACACTAAATGCACCTAAATGCACCATACAACATGTCACACAGTCCACTAAGTGCACCTCTACAACATGTCACACAGGCCACTAAGTGCACCTTTACAACATGTCACACAGGCCACTAAGTGCACCTTTACAACATGTCACACAGGTCACTAAGTGCACCTTTACAACATGTCACACAGTCCACTAAGTGCACCTTTACAACATGTCACACAGGCCACTAAGTGCACCTTTACAACATGTCACACAGGTCACTGAGTGCACCTTTACAACATGTCACACAGGTCACTAAGTGCACCTTTACAACATGTCACACAGTCCACTAAGTGCACCTTTACAACATGTCACACAGGCCACTAAGTGCACCTTTACAACATGTCACACAGGTCACTAAGTGCACCTTTACAACATGTCACACAGGTCACTAAATGCACCTTTACAACATGTCACATAGGTCACTGAGTGCACCGCTACAACATGTCACACAGGTCACTAAGTGCACCTTTACAACATGTCACACAGGTCACTGAGTGCACCGCTACAACATGTCACATCTTGCATTTAGTGATTTGTTGTCACTGGCTCAAAAAGGAGATGGCTTTGTAAAGGAGAGACCAGTCCTGAGATACAACAAAGTTGGCAACAAAAGAATCCAAGTGTGAAACTTGACACCTCTCTATCCTGTCAGTTCCCCAGTGACACAGTTGACTGTCTAAGTGAGTGACTTACATGCGAGCGTGCCGTCTGCAGACAGGATGATCACTTGATGTCCATTGAGGTTTCCACATGTGGCTGAGTTGACAGTAGATGCTAATGCTTCTGTGCTGGCAACTAACACCTGATTCATTACAGCCTCGCTCACTTGTATCTGTTCATCTCCCTTCAACCCATCCTGCTCTCTGTCTATCCCTTCCTCCACACAGCTCACATCTTCCTCCATGGCTGTCACAACAACAGTGTTACTCATCCCATCTTCTCCCATCATCGACAAACTTCCATCATCAACGATGTTGTTACCTGTTGCAAGTGACAACACACTTTGTTTGAAAGCCTCTGCAGACACAATACCGTCATTGTCAGGAAGGAGAATGATTGCAGGACTCCCATCATTCACTTGCTGTATGATGACTTTATTCTTGTCTGTCAGCTCTGTTTCTTCTGAGATGTCATGCAGTAATGTCTCGTCATTCTCCTCAACAGTGACAACGTCACCAGACACATCTGGAGGGGTCTGAGTGTCAACATCAGCTGTCTCTATCTCTGTCATTCTGAAAAGAAGTAATCACTTTGTTGAATAAGACGTATACAATTCATATGACATTTAAACAAGACAGGGGGCCGACTTTGAGTCCTTTACTTGAGTAACATGGGTACCAATCGAACAACCAAGTTCATGTGACAATTTTTGACCTAAATTAGCAAGGTTTAGAGAGGATTCACTCAAATAAGTGAGGTCAGTAGCAATGACAGGGTCAGCCAACTGGCAATTTAGGTCCCATATGCACAAGAAATTAATGAAATATTACATGAAACAATCATTTAAATATCTATTTATTATGCTACATTAAAGTCACCACTATCTATGGATTGTGATGTAAGACTGACAAGAAGGTAACTATCATGTTTACACACTGATTATTTTATTTATAAGGGGGTTTATGTCTGTGATCATGATCTTTGCTGGTCGGTTGGTTTACTCGTGTAGAATGCATGCACATAATAAATTACTCTAAACAGGATTCTTCATTAGATTTATGCATCACAACCCTTCTTGGTGAGTGAAAATCCAGTGCCTAAGCTAACCACTGAATCACAGAGTTCCTCATAATTTGCAGTGCAATTTATTGATGTTCATTTATTCATGTTTATATATCAACTAGGACTATTGGCTATAAATAGATAATGTAGTCCACAATTTGTTTATTACAATTAATACATAGATCTTTAATGTTTATATAATGACTCCAGTATTGCTGACTGAAGAAGTTATATAATATTAAAAACAGAATAATACACATATTCTAATACAGTTCAGTAGTTGTTCATCAATTTGCTTGTTTTTTTTTCTTGAAAAAAAGTGTATAATGATATGCATATGATATGGCCTATACAATAAAAAAAAGGCAAAAAATAATATTTGTAAATATATTATTGTAAATTTGACCTTTTTGGAAACGCACCCTTTGCATAAATTATACCACTCGTAATTAGATTAGTATGGCATAGGCATTCTATAATTTGTTGTTTTATTAACGTTAATTTTAGCTGGTGAATTGGGATACACGGTGAATGTGTGCATTTGGCATAAATTGCACCTGGTCAGGCTGATGAATATTAAATGTATAGACTATCGTCCATGACTTGTTCCCTTTGTGAGCTGCTCGGGTATGTGAAACACACTGTTCTGAAAACATAGTTAAATGTGATAAACATCGGGCGTCCCAAGAACACTGATGCGGGTTTTCATACAAGGCCCGGCACGGGCAATTGCTTTACGCACGTGTTTGGCAGAAAATTGCTATGTTTTCGTCCGGGTGTTTCTTTAAGAACCAGGATGACTAAAGACCAGGATGTCACCTCCACCAGGTGCGCTCTCCAGGCGTAGTGATACAAGATAACATTATTAACTTTTATTAATGTTTTCATTGCCAACGACATATTATAACATACTGTAATGTATCTATGACATGAATGTATGTCCAGTATATATTGACATAATAAATAAATGCATATTTAATTTGTGCATATTCTATGCGCGGATTATACAACCTTTATACAGAGTGCAAGGGTTGCAATCACGCGACCGAACACGTGAACGAGACTTCGGCTAACATGGCAGCTCTCAGTAGAAACGTGACTTTAGCGGCACGTAAACATTTGCTGAAACAGGTAAACACCGCTAGTGCATTCTTAATAATTTTATTTGTTGCATGTCATTTAAAATACACTGACTTTGAGCAATGTAGTTGTCAAAATATGTGGATGACATTTGGCCTTCGCCTTGGCTTAGGCTTCCACGGGCCCATGTTAATGTGCGCCGTCGTCTAGAAACCTTGGCCTTGGGGCTGGAGCTGGGGGTCAGCTGCTATTGAGTATTCAGAGGCCTTGAGTATTTGATACAGTTCTCAGCCAGCCTTCGACATATGGTGCAGTCGTCATCGATCATACGCCTTTAAATGTATATTTACAACACAGCGATAACATATTTTAAATACTTCAAAATATTTTCTAAAATAAATATTTATTTAGATTTTTTTTGGCATTTTACACTGAGTAGTTTTGCAATTTAGTTGGATAATTCACACTAACCCTAATCATTCAGCATATCCAGGTATATTATCTTAAGTTGGCATACTGGCTAAATGTGTGGGCAGTCGTTGTATAGTCTCGTTACACTTGTGTCTGTATGGTATTTGTTTCACAATTATTCCTAATCACAATAATTATTAACTTCTATAACATTATTTAATAATGTATTTATCTGTATTTTTTATATTGTTTTGCTAATGCATTTTTTTTTACGAACGCTGCGCGCACTCAAATTTTCCTTCTGGACAATATAGTCTTATTGTATTGTCCCAGCAAACAAGGATCTGAACCAGTTGGCACAGGTCATACTGGTTCATAATTGGTACCGCTCCACCAGTACGTGTTTTCATGTGTTGTCACGAGTTTGACACGAGTCGTACTGGGTCAGAACTGGTACAGTTTCATTGGTACGTGAAAAACTCGTGATTTCGCGGTAAACACATGTCGACACACTAAATTTGTTCACAGAATCCGGTGAATTCACATACGGAAACACGTGAATTGAGCCAGTTGAACTCGTGAATTCACTTACAGAACATGTGAAATCACGGGTCGTTTGCTGGGGATATTGTTGTATATATTGAAATGCCTTGAATTATAATTTTCTACACCCATTAATTTATATTTACATTTTAATTGTTATATATTTAATTATGTTAATGTCTTAACCCATTAGACCCCAGCCGTTTAAATTGACTTGTGCTCCTGTTCCCCAAGCTGCAGCCACTGATTTCACCAATTCGGGGTGCTTGCACATTTTAAGCTGTATCTTCAAAACTACTGATTTTCTATAATTGCAAGTTGTGTTTATTTTGATGTTCATTTAATTATCTTTAAAATGGTGTAATTATGGTGTATGTTGTAAAAAAAAATATTGTAATATGAAGGTGACAAACATAGAACATTATTATTCTGGACAACAATATAGTAGAATATCACGTTTTATTCACATAAAATGTATTATAATTGTTCTATTTGCACATGCTCTGCCTTGTTTAGACATAGTACTATATAAATCAGTTCATTTTGTCTGAATATGGACAGGAAACACAGCTTTGCAAGACTTCTATCTTGGTTGTCCTATATGTGACGTCTGTGTCATGCCAATGTGTATGTTGACATCGTGGATCACTGGCATTTTGAAACCTGAAACAACGAAATGTCAACCATTACGAAAATTGACAATGTTACCTAATGATTTGTTATAATAAAACACCTAATTGTCATATATCACGACATAATCAACAGTTTCGGTGCTAAAAACCCGACTGGTGTTCACCCAACTTGGACAACGAAACATAAACAAAGCTCCGATCATTCATTTTATCGCTCATTCAGTTGTATTTCGAACGTAATGTAAACTTACCTTCAGTTCAATGCCAGAAGTGTCCAAATCCAACGATATATAAGCACAAACTTAATCAGTAGTAAACAGCTACGATGTCCAAGACGCCGCCATTTTTGGAGATCCACAGATGATGAACTTCAATCACGAAAAACTCGAATTTTTTCAATGTGAACCCATGTCAAAATTACCCAGGATTCATAGCTAAGATATCAAGGAATCAGTGGGAATTAGTCTCATAAGTATCCGCAAGATGGTGCCACCGCTAGAGGCTTTTTCCGTGTCGGACGCTTTCGGGCGCTCTGGGGAGGAGCGACCCGGACGCTTTCGGACGCGTGGGGTCTAATGGGTTAAATTATTATTATTATTATTTTGTAATATGTTTTAATCAAAAATGCATAGATAAAATGTTTTAATGTCATAATTACATTTTTTATACTGGTTATATTATACATTTATGTTTGGAATTATAATTATATTATTCCCTTTTAGTTTTAACAAATTGTATACTTTTTCATGTTTTATGTATCCATTTCAGTCTATATGATTACCAAGAGAATTAAATTGTGACGTGTTCTAACGAAATGAGTCGTATGTCTAAAAATTGAGTTAGTCACACCAGTGGAAAGAATATGTATTAATCTTTCCAACGGTGTAAAAATTATGGACATATCTCTCATACAGCCAAAGTTATTGGATGCTGAACATGCCTAGGGTAGAAAGTTTCAAACAGAGAAAAACGAACTTGAAGTTCGCGGTCAAGTAAGCACACGGTCAAGTACATTGTCGATCTAAAATCGGCCGTTTTGCTTCTATTACTCCATTTCATACATTCGAAATAAACTCCAAAGGCATGTTCACTTTTGAGGATATATCATGCTAACTGTGTACTGAAATTATTACAACATAATCCGAGTATTTAACAATGTTTTGTATAGCAGCGACCCGATCGATTCCACGTTGTTTACGCTAGCGAGATCGCACTGCGCCTGCACGGGCAGCTCTAAGCCAATCAGCGGCGTCTAGTGACGTTTATTCACAGACAGGGCATTCGTATTAAGCGCTATTATTAGCTTACACTGATGTCAGTGGGAATTTCTACTACGAGAATCCAAAAGAAGGCACCATGGGCTTTCTTGTAGTACCAAATAGTCCGCCATGTGTTGAGGGAACCCCCGAAGAATGCGGCATTAAACTAGTTTTTTTAAACTAGGTTTTGTTTTACGAAATTCATGCGTGAAATGTTACGTAGTGTGTCTAAAAAGGCTATAAAATGTACTAAATAATAATATAAACGAGAAATAAGCATTGCCAATGGACAAAAAAGATACCAAAGTATACTTTGGTATACTTTTCGAAATCGGCGAAAATCATCGTTGCATGTTTATGCGCTGTTTTCGCGAAATCAAGTTCCATGACATACGACTCATTTCGTTAGAACACGTCACAATTATTTTATAAATAAACTGCAGTAGTCTTGCTTTTGTCTCGGGTGCTGTTTTATGGAGACGTAGCTGAGTGGTGTTTACATTACATTGATGTGTCATTTTCTAAACATTATATTATGTTCTAGCATCGGGCTTTTGCTTGAAATGTTCATTTTCTGTTGTGTGTAAAATTGAACTGGAGAGTCATTGAATTGGAGAGTAATCGAACTGGAGAGTAATCGAACTGGAGAGTAATCGAACTGGAGGGTAGTTTCCTTTCAATAAGTGATATGTCAACGAGTCAAATACTTTAATCAATTACTAGAATAAACAGTATATATTGCAGGTTTTTTTTGCAACTCAGGTTGTGCAATTGGAAATGTGTCCTGGACTGTGTACTGGATTAATGTTCAACATTGGACTGCTTATCCCAGACAAACACACTAGTTAGTGTTAAAGTCAAACCCTGTAGATCACTGCAGAAACACCATCTCATAATCTGATGTCACAATATTCGAGACCCTTTAAATCTTGTTATTTCAATATAATAAATTTATGTGGCTGGCATTATTATGATTATCGTTATCACAACTGATATGCAGTATGTGTAATATGTGTTGTTTTATTTCCAAACATTAAATCTGTCAAATAAAAAATGCTTTACTGTCTGCCCTAAAATAATACATTTTAAAACATGCAACTTGTTGTGGAGTAAAGATGTTGTACAAGTTATATCTCTAAAAACTTTAAATTTACCTCAAAAGAAAAATAGACATATCACATAAACAGATCATTAACTAAATTTAAAGTTTATCGAGATATAGCCAGCCAGTCTTAATGTTTGTTGTTTTAGGTGTAAATGTATAATAGTCAGCAAATGCAGTGTCTCCGAACATTTTTTTATTTTTATTTAAGTGTGTAGTCAGCCAGTGCAGTGTGTTTCCATGTGTGTTGTAGGTGAGAATGTGTAGTCAGCCAGTGCAGTGTGTTTCAATGTGTGTTGTAGGTGAGAACGTGTAGTCAGCCAGTGCAGTGTGTTTCCATGTGTGTTGTAGGTGAGAACGTGTAGTCAGCCAGTGCAGTGTGTTTCAGTGTGTGTTGTAGGTGAGAACGTGTAGTCAGCCGGTGCAGTGTGTTTCAATGTGTGTTGTAGGTAGAGTGAGAACGTGTAGTCAGCCAGTGCAGTGTGTTTCAATGTGTTGTAGGTGAGAACGTGTAGTCAGCCAGTGCAGTGTGTTTCAATGTGTTGTAGGTGAGAACGTGTAGTCAGCCAGTGCAGTGTGTTTCAATGTGTTGTAGGTGAGAACGTGTAGTCAGCCAGTGCAGTGTGTTTCAATGTGTGTTGTACGTGAGAACGTGTAGTCAGCCAGTGCAGTGTGTTTCAATGTGTGTTGTACGTGAGAACGTGTAGTCAGCCAGTGCAGTGTGTTTCAGTGTGTGTTGTAGGTGAGAACGTGTAGTCAGCCGGTGCAGTGTGTTTCAATGTGTGTTGTAGGTAGAGTGAGAACGTGTAGTCAGCCGGTGCAGTGTGTTTCAATGTGTGTTGTAGGTAGAGTGAGAACGTGTAGTCAGCCAGTGCAGTGTGTTTCAATGTGTTGTAGGTGAGAACGTGTAGTCAGCCAGTGCAGTGTGTTTCAATGTGTTGTAGGTGAGAACGTGTAGTCAGCCAGTGCAGTGTGTTTCAATGTGTTGTAGGTGAGAACGTGTAGTCAGCCAGTGCAGTGTGTTTCAATGTGTTGTAGGTGAGAACGTGTAGTCAGCCAGTGCAGTGTGTTTCAATGTGTGTTGTAGGTGAGAACGTGTAGTCAGCCAGTGCAGTGTGTTTCAATGTGTGTTGTAGGTGAGAACGTGTAGTCAGCCGGTACGATGTCTCAACCTGCAGGAGTTTCAGAGCAAGAAGCTGATGGCCGACAATGGCATCGCTGTACAGAGGTTTCAAGTGGCACAGACACGCAAAGAGGCAGAGGACATCTCCAAGAACTTCAGTATGTGCAGCTGCAATGTGATTTGTGCCAGTATATTTGTTACTTTTATTTAAATATTATTTGTATGAATGGCATCACATGACAGCAAAGGATCATCTTAGATCGGCGGTGACCAGGGCGAAAGACTTCTAAATTCAAAAAATATTTTATATAAAAAATATACTGTAGTATCACATCATGGTCACATATCTTGTAAAGAGGTGTGTTCTTGTGTTTGGGCGTCAGTTCGTTTTTCAACCGTTTTGGTCCCCCTTTAATATTGGTGCAATTTTTCAGATGTGCGTGAATATGTGATCAAAGCCCAGATTCTGGCCGGAGGACGTGGAAAGGGGGTGTTTGACACAGGGTTCAAGGGAGGAGTCCACCTTACTAAAGAGTATGTTGTTTATATAGCAAACAGTCACAGAGAGACTTCAAATAATCCTCTTGACCACTGTCATACTCAAACTCTAAGTAATTACCTTGATAACATTAATCCTACACTTCAGTCTGTTTGACAAGATCACACCCCATACAAGTGTATATGTTAGGCACCTTTGCTTGATCTGTGCAAACTGATTCCTCACCAAAATGTCTGGCATTCAATTGACAGAACAAAACAAGGTACACAAGAGGAACACATGGTTTGACACAAACATGCACGCATGCACACACACACACACACACACACACACACACACACACACACACACACACACACACACACACACACACACACACTAGCCAGAAGAAATTGTTAGACAAACCTCATTGAACCGTACATGGTATGTTCTGTCTGTGCTGAATCAGTGCACAAAGACATAAAATATCCCAATATTTCAACTCTGCGTCCCAGAATGGCTGGCCTTAGTTTCACTGTCTCTTAGACTAGTAAGTTCAAAAGGATGGTAGAACAACAATTTGTTGTTGAGGTCTCCGTCTGTGGACTGTGGTGCAGTGTGGAGTAGCACAAATATTGTGACTTTATTGTCTACCCGCCAAATACAATCTTGAACACTTCTTGCATACCCCTGGGGCATATGTACCCCAGTCTGGTACTACTGATTAGACAAATTAGTAAATGCCAACATTTTTATTTAGCTATACACATGTTTGTACTAACATTTATATTGTACTTGTGTAATACACACACGATGGATGTAAGTAGCGCAATTTTGAGGTATATATTTATAAATAATAAAATTGGTTATAAATGTTCTAAATATGGGTGTATGTTTACCATATGGGTGCTGCTCCGAGACTACAACTCATCTGGGAAACGGTGCTCCAGTGGCATCTACACACACACCTACCCACACCTACACACACACCTACATGCATGGCCACACGTGCCTGCATGCACACACACAGACAGGTCGATCTGTTTGTCGTTATTTATGCACTGTACATTTGTTTTCTAATAGGCCAGAGAAAGTGTCTGACATTGTGGCTGACATGCTGGGGAACAAACTCATCACTAAGCAGACTCCAAAGGGTGGTGTCAAGGTCAACACGGTGAGTCTGTGAACAATGTGGAGACAAGAGAAAGATGGCCAGAAGGGGAAGTACACTGTGATGGTGGAGCTCAGAAGTGCCTTGTTGATGCTGGAGTCAGGGGCAGACTGTTTTTAATATGTGAATTACCTCTGTAGTGCTGGAGATGGGTGCAGGGGATGGGGAAGTACCTTTGTGATTCTGGAGATGGGTGCAGGGGGTGGGGAAGTACCTTTGTGATTCTGTAGGTGGGTGCAGGGGGTGGGGAAGTACCTTTGTGATTCTGGAGATGGGGGTGGGGAAGTACCTTTGTGATTTTGTAGATGGGTGCAGGGGATAGGGAACTACCTTTGTGATTGTGTAGATGGGTGCAGGGGGTGGGGAAGTACCTTTGTGATTCTGTAGGTGGGTGCAGGGGGTGGGGAAGTACCTTTATGATTTTGTAGGTGGGTGCAGGGGGTGGGGAAGTACCTTTGTGATTCTGTAGGTGGGTGCAGGGGATGGGGAAGTACCTTTGTGATTGTGTAGATGAGTGCAGGGGGTGGGGAAGTACCTTTGTGATTGTGTAGATGGGTGCAGGGGGTGGGGAAGTACCTTTGTGATTTTGTAGATGGGTGCAGGGGATGGGGAAGTACCATTGTGATTCTGTAGGTGGGTGCAGGGGGTGGGGAAGTACCTTTATGATTTTGTAGATGTGTGCAGGGGATGGGGAAGTACCTTTGTGATTTTGTAGATGGGTGCAGGGGATGGGGAAGTACCTTTATGATTATGGAGATGGGTGCAGGGGGTGGGGAAGTACCTTTGTGATTTTGTAGATGGGATGCACAGGGTGGGGAAGTACCTTTATGATTATGGAGATGGGTGCAGGGGGTGGGGAAGTACCTTTGTGATTTTGTAGATGGGTGCAGGGGGTGGGGAAGTACCTTTGTGATTTTGTAGGTGGGTGCAGGGGGTGGGGAAGTACCTTTGTGATTTTGTAGATGGGTGCAGGGGATGGGGAAGTACCTTTATGATTATGGAGATGGGTGCAGGGGGTGGGAAAGTACCTTTGTGGTTCTGTAGATGGGTGCAGGGGTGGGAAAGTACCTTTGTGATTCTGTAGATGAGTGCAGGGGGTGGGAAAGTACCTTTGTGATTCTGTAGATGGGTGCAGGGGGTGGGAAAGTACCTTTGTGATTCTGTAGATGAGTGCAGGGGATGGGGAAGTACCTTTATGATTATGGAGATGGGTGCAGGGGGTGGGAAAGTACCTTTGTGATTCTGTAGATGGGTGCAGGGGGTGGGAAAGTACCTTTGTGATTCTGTAGATGAGTGCAGGGGTTGGGGAAGTACCTTTGTGATTCTGTAGGTGGGGGTGGGGAAGTACCTTTGTGATTCTGTAGGTGGGTGCATGGGGTGGGGAAGTATCTTTGTGATTCTGTAGGTGGGTGCATGGGGTGGGGAAGTATCTTTGTGATTCTGTAGGTGGGTGCATGGGGTGGGGAAGTATCTTTGTGATTCTGTAGGTGGGTGCATGGGGTGGGGAAGTATCTTTGTGATTCTGTAGGTGGGTGCATGGGGTGGGGAAGTATCTTTGTGATTCTGTAGGTGGGTGCATGGGGTGGGGAAGTATCTTTGTGATTCTGTAGGTGGGTGCATGGGGTGGGGAAGTATCTTTGTGATTCTGTAGGTGGGTGCATGGGGTGGGGAAGTATCTTTGTGATTCTGTAGGTGGGTGCATGGGGTGGGGAAGTATCTTTGTGATTCTGTAGGTGGGTGCATGGGGTGGGGAAGTATCTTTGTGATTCTGTAGGTGGGTGCATGGGGTGGGGAAGTATCTTTGTGATTCTGTAGGTGGGTGCAGGGGGTGGGGAAGTATCTTTGTGATTCTGTAGGTGGGTGCATGGGGTGGGGAAGTATCTTTGTGATTCTGTAGGTGGGTGCAGGCGGAAGTCAGGTTGGACGATGTAGTTATTGCTGTTGTATGTTGCCCTACAGGTAATGGTGGCTGAGGCCCTGGACATTGAGCGGGAGACATACTTTGCCATCCTGATAGACCGGACCTACGGCGGCCCAGTGCTCATTGGCAGTCCCCAGGGGGGCATGGACATAGAGGAGGTGGCAGCGAGCAGTCCAGACGCGATATTTAAAGTATGTCATTATTATACAGTTTACATGTCATATATTCCTTATCATTATTAAAGTATGGTAAATCTATTAATCATTTTATTTTTCTTGCCGAATCCACAACTTTATGAATATTTATTTTATCCCATAAAAACTCATAGTTTTGATATTTTGTTATTAACACATTTTACTGCAAAATTTAAAATGAATGGATGGATGAATGCAGAATATCTTATAAAGGATACCAATTTATTCATTACATCAAACATATTATTACATTACATAATTTTAGTAGCTGTTTAGTTAAAGTGACACTTGAGGTGAAATTGTTCATAATTTCTTATTTCAGCAACCAATTGATATAATGACAGGTTTGCAAGAGGAACAAGTGAGTGACTTGGTGAAGAACCTGGGCTTCACCGGTGACAAGGCTTCACAGGTGACTCTGTCACATCAATATTTCTCATCATATGTCGGTCGCCCTGTGCTTGTTGTAGACTGGCGCAAAATCAAAAGTATTTTTTATGGAAACCTTTGAAAAATATAATGAAAATAGTGACAATTTGCTGTAGAAAACATGTCACTTTGGGATACGTTAATAAATATGAGGGTGTTTATGGAATAGCATTCAGTCAGATCCACATATTCTGTGAACTTATTGAACTTAAGATATTCTGTTTTTTCATGTGTCAAATTGAATGAGCTCTCTGTCAAAACTTATGAAATGTAGAATGATTGTGTGAATCTATTGGCAGCCTTCACATTGCCCACAAGTGTGTTTGAGTGATAGATGTTTCCTGTAGTTCCATGATAGATGTTTCCAGTAGTTCCATGATAGATGTTTCCAGTAGTTCCATGATAGATGTTTCCAGTAGTTCCATGATAGATGTTTCCAGTAGTTCCATGATATATGTTTCTAGTAGTTCCATGATAGATGTTTCCAGTAGTTCCATGATAGATGTTTCCAGTAGTTCCATGATAGATGTTTCCAGTAGTTCCATGATAGATGTTTCCAGTAGTTCCATGATAGATGTTTCCAGTAGTTCCATGATAGATGTTTCCAGTAGTTCCATGATAGATGTTTCCAGTAGTTCCATGATAGATGTTTCCAGTAGTTCCATGATAGATGTTTCCAGTAGTTCCATGATAGATGTTTCCAGTAGTTCCATGATAGATGTTTCCAGTAGTTCCATGATATATGTTTCCAGTAGTTCCGTGATAGATGTTTCCAGTAGTTCCGTGATAGATGCTTCCAGTAGTTCCGTGATAGATGCTTCCAGTAGTTCCGTGATAGATGCTTCCAGTAGTTCCGTGATAGATGCTTCCAGTAGTTCCGTGATAGATGTTTCCAGTAGTTCCGTGATAGATGTTTCCAGTAGTTCCGTGATAGATGTTTCCAGTAGTTCCGTGATAGATGTTTCCAGTAGTTCCGTGATATATGTTTCCAGTAGTTCCGTGATAGATGTTTCCAGTAGTTCCGTGATAGATGTTTCCAGTAGTTCCGTGATAGATGTTTCCAGTAGTTCCGTGATAGATGTTTCCAGTAGTTCCGTGATAGATGTTTCCAGTAGTTCCGTGATAGATGTTTCCAGTAGTTCCGTGATAGATGTTTCCAGTAGTTCCGTGATAGATGCTTCCAGTAGTTCCGTGATAGATGCTTCCAGTAGTTCCGTGATAGATGCTTCCAGTAGTTCCGTGATAGATGTTTCCAGTAGTTCCGTGATAGATGTTTCCAGTAGTTCCGTGATAGATGTTTCCAGTAGTTCCGTGATAGATGTTTCCAGTAGTTCCGTGATAGATGTTTCCAGTAGTTCCGTGATAGATGTTTCCAGTAGTTCCGTGATAGATGTTTCCAGTAGTTCCGTGATAGATGTTTCCAGTAGTTCCGTGATAGATGTTTCCAGTAGTTCCGTGATAGATGTTTCCAGTAGTTCCGTGATAGATGTTTCCAGTAGTTCCGTGATAGATGTTTCCAGTAGTTCCGTGATAGATGTTTCCAGTAGTTCCGTGATAGATGTTTCCAGTAGTTCCGTGATAGATGTTTCCAGTAGTTCCGTGATAGATGTTTCCAGTAGTTCCGTGATAGATGTTTCCAGTAGTTCCGTGATAGATGTTTCCAGTAGTTCCGTGATAGATGTTTCCAGTAGTTCCATGATAGATGTTTCCAGTAGTTCCGTGATAGATGTTTCCAGTAGTTCCATGATATATGTTTCCAGTAGTTCCATGATAGATGTTTCCAGTAGTTCCATGATAGATGTTTCCAGTAGTTCCATGATAGATGTTTCCAGTAGTTCCATGATAGATGTTTCCAGTAGTTCCATGATAGATGTTTCCAGTAGTTCCAGTAGGTTATTACAGAGAGTTTGGTGTGACTTGTAGGCTGCGACACAGATAAAGAAGTTGTACGAGCTATTCCTGAAGGTAGACGCCACACAAATAGAAATCAACCCATTCGCTGAGACACCTGATGGCCAGGGTAAGTCTTGTCTAAATAATATTTTTTTTTAGACTTTTCCTACTCAAAAAGCTGAAAAGTTTCGATGTTAGCCAGCACATTCTCCAACTTGTTTACAGAGGTTTAATAGAGAGCGTTCTATCTTTTAACATAATCACGTGGTATGGCAATGTCAGTGCCAAGAATAAAAGAAAGCTTGCTTGTGTTGTCAACACAGCTAGCAAGTTGATTGTTAACGAACAGAAACACCTGTCCAGTGGATACAATGCTGCACTGAAAATGAAGGCTAGACAAATATTGTACGATCCTACCCATCCTCTGAATGACGCTTTTCAGAAACTTCCATTAGGGAGATGTCTAAAAGTTCCACTAGCTAAAAAGAACCTAAGCAAGAAATCGTTTATACACTCTGCCATTTTAATTTTGAATGCTAATTTTAATGTATTGTATACTTCTTTTATTCCATAGACTTATTGTATTGATTTATCTAATCTTTTTTATTTACCAATTTTAGTACATATTATTCATGTTATCACATTGTGTCATCAAAGAACCTTTTAAGGAATATTGTTAGCTTATTTATTTACTAATTAGAGTACTTATTTATATACTTAATTTATTTACTTTGCCAATTTTAATGCTGATTAGTATTATTACAATTTTAATCTGTCTTAGTAACCGTATATATTATGCCTCACCAATCTTATTACTGTCATTTTACTGTGTAACAGAAGAACAATTTCCGTTTTTAATGTGATGTTTTAAATTGACAATAAAATCTTTTGAATTTTATTGAGTATTAGAAATAAGTGGAGTAAGTTAATTCATTATCAACATTTCACTTTGCTTTCTCTGCCAAAGAAATTATCTGTAAATCTATAGTTTTATTTCCATTACATTATGTTTTTGTGTAATAAATTTAAAACAATAATAACTGTTTTTACCTTTACTTTTCCAGTGGTGTGCTTTGATGCAAAAATCAACTTTGATGACAATGCCGAGTTCCGACACAAGGACATCTTTGCCCTAGATGATGAGTCGGAGAGTGATCCTCGCGAGGTGGAGGCCGCTCGCCTCAACCTCAACTACATTGGCATGGATGGCAACATTGGCTGTCTAGGTACGACCTCGTGTCTGTAGCACAACATTGGCTGTCTAGGTACGACCTCATGTCTGTAGCACAACATTGGCTGTCTAGGTACGACCTCATGTCTATATAGGCAACGTTGGCTGTGTAGGCTCGACCTCATGTCTGTAGGACAACATTGGCTATCTAGGTACGACCTCATGTCTATAGCATGAATGGCAACATTGGCTGTCTAGGTACAACCCCATGTCTATGGGACAACTGGCCTGTGAGTGCTTAGAAACACACGGAAATGAAAGGAGTTTATAACATGAATATATTTGGACTATGTAGAGACGCTTCCCACTGAACGAAGCCAATATTTGATGTTGTGGTGAATGGCGCTGTTCTATATAGATATGACTCTGGATGACCTCTGTGTCATGTTGCAGTGAATGGTGCGGGCCTGGCCATGGCCACCATGGACCTGGTGCAGCTGCAGGGCGGGCGGCCGGCCAACTTCCTCGACGTGGGGGGAGGTGTGACCGAGACACAAGTCTGCTCCGCATTCAGGATCCTCACCTCTGACAGTCAGGTGGGTGCATGTTGACAGTCACATGGATGGGTGCATGTTGACAGTCACATGGATTGGTGCATGTTGACAGTCACATGGATGGGTTGGTGTGGACAGTCAGGTGGGTGGGTGTTGACAGTCAGTTGGGTGGGTGTTGACAGTCAGGTGGGTGGGTGTTGACAGTCAGGTGGGTGGGTGTTGACAGTCAGGTGGGTGGGTGTTGACAGTCAGTTGGGTGGGTGTTGACACTTGACAGTCAGGTGGGTGGGTGTTGACACTTGACAGTCAGGTGGGTGTTGACAGTCAGGTGGGTGGGTGGGTGTTGACAGTCAGTTGGGTGGGTGTTGACAGTCAGGTGGGTGGGTGTTGACAGTCAGATGGATGGGTGTTGACAGTCAGGTGGGTGGGTGTTGACAGTCAGGTGGGTGGGTGGGTGTTGACAGTCAGTTGGGTGGGTGTTGACAGTCAGGTGGGTGGGTGTTGACAGTCAGTTGGGTGGGTGTTGACAGTCAGGTGGGTGGGTGTTGACAGTCAGGTGGGTGGGTGTTGACAGTCAGGTGGGTGGGTGGGTGTTGACAGTCAGTATATTTGTTGGTCTCTGTGTATCCAGGTGAAGGTGATCCTGGTGAACGTATTTGGAGGTATTGTCAACTGTGCCACGATTGCATCAGGCATCATTGAGGCGTGTCGGATCACTAGCCTCGACCTCCCTGTTGTCGTCAGACTTGAAGGTACATGTGTTTCCTGTCTGCTGCAACAACATCCTTAATTCTATGCATCAAAATAAATTGGTTGTCTGTCGGGAGTTTGTTTTGACAAAAACCTATTCATGTTTACGAATGTTGTTTTTCGTCTTGCTCAAGAGACAACAATGTAAAATGTTTACACTCGTGTTGTTGCAGGCTCGAATGTGGACAAAGCCAGACAACTCTTGGCTGACAGTGGACTCCCCATTGTCACAGCCGGCAGTTTTGAGGACGCAGCAATTAAGGCAGTCGAGTGTCTCAAAGCTGAAAAGACACGCCAAGTAGCATGAGACCGTGTCACCTGTATATCTGGTGAAAAATTTAAAAGCTAAACTGGCACGAGACTGTGTCAGCTGCATGCTTCATGACTAAGCAAAAGGCTGAATAGATGCATCAAATGGCACAAGACGTTGGTTGCCAACACAAAACAAAATGACATGCACAAAACTGTGGACATCACAAATGTTTTAATCTCGACTTTTTAGTGCCCTGCTGAAGACATATTTACATGTATGTGTGATTCTCTCTGTACTTGCAGAATCTCCCTCTCTGGTGCTGAGTGCACCACAAATAGCAGCCTGCAGTATTTATACATCCTCACATAAACATAATATAGTTATCATCCCACTTACTGTATGCATATGTTACTTTAATCATTTGATTGATGATATTACTGGCACATTAATTTACTATCTCTGTTGAGAATGATTTAGCATGTACATCAAATATATTAATGTTTGTATTTATGGTTTTACCTTTAGTGACTGTTCACTTAAGGTTAAGGAAGGTGTGAAGGTTCACGCGAGGAAACTGGCTGGGATATGGAAACGTTTCATGAACGAAACTAGGGAAGTGACAGAAGTTTCAAATGTTAGGAAATGTCAGAGGAGTTTTACAGGGTGAGACTAATTAATGTTAGGTAATATTTCTGGAGTTTAGCATTGTAAAAATCAGGTTAGGAAATGACATGCTTCACGTGCCGTCTGCAAGTATACATGCAGGCATGTGTGCGTGCATGGTGCATGCGTGTGTGTGTGTGAGACTCATGTGGATGGTTCCTGTTGGAAGAGTTGGAAACAATTGCTCATAAGGTGTATATGTTAGAGATTATACAATTGTCACAGATTGCTGTTGACCTACTAATGTATGACTGGCTCAGTTTCACAGAATCCATGTGGTTGTGTTAACAAATGTAAATTCAACTGTGTCAACATAATACAATGCAATCTGACCTATTTATTCAGAATATGATCATATGTAAATTCTGCTGTGCTATCATCATGTCAGTGAGTAATAATGTGTAAATAAGGATTGTTGAATCCATGCAAAGTTTATTTTGTGAGATACTTGGCAAAAGCAAAGTTAATCTTGCAGTCATGTGTCCATCTCAGGACAGTATTTTGTATGTGTGAAGTTGACAGTGATAATGTTGGTAAAGTAGTGTATGTAGAAACGCTGCTTTAAAGTATTTACCATGATTCTGGAACATATCTAATTTGTATTTGATATGAGTTCATCAGCCCCTCGTAAAGATATATTTTCTTTGTTTTTTTTGTATTTACTTGTTTCTCAAAACCGTAATATCAAGGGTATTTTCATAATGTTCATCTACACATTTTATATACTTTTGCCAACAAATGATACCCATTTTCCATAGAGAACATGAACACATGTTTATGTGTGGCTTGCTGGCAGCACCATAGTTGTGTCATTGTGTGATTCTCTGCTTAGTTTACATAGTTTATTTGCACATTCAAATATTTATGTTCATATGAGAGATAGCAGATCACACATTGGTATTATAAATCATTGTAAGATGCATGATAATAAACACACACTCTTCATCACATCAGGTTGTTATTGGTTGAAGGATCAACATGAAATGAGCTGTTACTCAACTTACTGAATCTATGTCCCAGCTAGGACAACCAGGGTGTTCTGTTTTCACAAGTACTTTAATTAGTCGAGGTGGCTAATAATTTAACACATCATAAAACAGAATCTATCTTGCATGTGGATGTGATACATGGACAACACTGATCCAGAGATATGGAATGCTGTGTGTTTTGTTTCTGTGCTGCTAGGCCATTCCTGACAAATGAATTGGTGATTTAACACCAATAACTATTGCACAGCATATCGGTTATTAGGAATTGAAATGACAGACACCTTTAGACTGGCCCATAACACATTAACTTGGAGCACACAGTTGCCTGGCCCCAGAGTGACAACTTGTTGAGAGAAACTGCAACAGTACATAAGTTTGACCATGGAAATGTCTCCATAGCAGTGTTGGGATTTTTCACATGGTAACACTGGTGATAAAACGCATCCATGTCTAGATACATGGAGTCTCATATAAATTAATCCATTTTATGTTGCACGCCGCATCTTCATACATTGTGCTGCGGTTGTGTAAGATAAATGCAGACATTCAGACGACCAAACTTATGGCACAACCTGTAGCAGTACACATCACACTGAAGCTCCTACAATACTAAAATGTTGCTTCTGAGATCTTGCTCTTTTGTAATCATACCAATGAACACGCAGTGAGGTCGCATACAGTGTGTGATCTTGTTTCTAATTACTCATGTTGTCTGACATGGAAGCACTTGGACCATTGTGGTAGTTGTAAATAAACAGTGAATTTGCATAGTGACAACATAGCACAATAGTAGGCCTAAGTTACACAAACTGGCACTGATAGCGACATAATAAAAGGAAGTCAGGCTTCTACGAAGTACAACAACCCTAGGTAGGTGTCATTCACATATATATATATGCAGTGCAAACCATTGTCTTGCAAGGCAGAATGTGTGTGTGTGTGTGTGTGTGTGTGTGTGTGTGTGTGTGTGTGTGTGTGTGTGTGTGTTGTGTGTGTGTGTGTGTGTGTATACAGCCTATATATATAATTCATAGAAAAATCTATTTCTGTATAAACTTGTTGGTCGAATGCCCCGGGTTCAGATGAGCTGTAGGACATACCAACTTATGTCCACAGAAGAAACGAGTCACTTTTGCGCTCTCCGCAGATTTATTCTGGGAAGATATAAAGTTGAGCCCGTGAACAAAATGAATTCCACTTCAGAGTCTTGGGAAATTGATGACTAAATGTCATGTTTCATACAGCATTTATAGCAAAGAATATTTTGAATTAGAAATAAAGTTTAAATTGTTGACTGGACGGTTAATGAACGATAGAACGATAGAGCATGACGATCGACATCTAACATTGTCATTGTTCTACATATCTGTGATTGCAAACATAAGCGCTTCTGTGCGTGTGTGTGTGTGTGTGTGTGTGTGTGTGTGTGTGTGTGTGTGTGTGTGCGTGTGTGTGCGTGTGAGAGTGGGTGAATGAATGACAGAGAGAGTATGCGTGCGTGTGAGAACGCACATAACCAATTGCAAGAATTTTACAAATAACACCGGACCCGTTAAAACGTTCCTAACATTCGTCAGTATAAGCCCTTCACCCTGGCACACGGGTTATTCCGAAGGCTTGACAACGTATGTGTCACCGCTGCCTACACTGAGAGGATCCTTTAAGATCTTCTTGATTTTCTCAACCTGAAACGAACGCCATGCATTCAGGCAAATTAGGTAAAGGTGCACCTCAAGTCACGCATGTGCGTCATGTCCTGTCATGCCTGTTCGTCACTTCCGGTCACACATGTGCAGTCATGCCCACGTGCGCTCGCGTCTATGAATTATTTACTCACTGCCTGTGTCTATATATATATATATATATATATATATATATATATATATATATATATATATATAGACACAGGCAGTGAGTAAATAATTCATAGACGCGAGCGCACGTGGTCATGCCTGTCCGTCACATCCGTTGCGTGTTCACCATGCATGGCCAATCAGTATATTAATTTAGGACGCACGTTGTTATATATAATAATTTTATACTTTGATGATGTGCACAAATATGCTGCCTGAAGCTGATATCATTGTCAGGTTTTCACTGTTGTTTCGTGCTGATAATAAACTAAGGTATGTTTTGTCTACACGAATTAAGCTTCAGCTTGCAATCATCCGCGTACAACAAGATGTCAGTGACACCGTCTTTATTGTGTATGCGCGCTAATGCGTATAGGTGCGTGTGCACGTACCCACGCATGTATAAAGGTCTAATCACGTTTGATTGAGCAGTTGAAATTAGTTCAAACATTACGCAGTAGAAACGCAGTTACGTCAGCCTCGGATAAATAAATGTAACCTACCGTGGGGCTTTTGCCTTGCTTTTTCTCCACCAGCAACTGTATCTGGTCCTAGAAGATGAACAGGTTATCAATATTCCTTACAGCACAGTTCTTCTTTTGAATCAATACTGACTACAATTAAGCGAAATTTACTGACAATTTGACGTATTAAAGATTGGACACGTGTGTTTGTAAGTATACTGTAAGCAAATCTGTATTGCAAAAGTTAACAGTTACTTGTATGTAACGCAAAGGAGAGTTTAAAGAGAAATTATTGGCAAGAATTAAGACATCATCACAGCAAAACCAATAATTCTTAATAAATGGTATTCTAACCTAAGAATTAACTTCTCGTTTGAAGTAGCACCCTCATCAATATTACAACATGAACAAGGAGGGGAACAACACACGGACATTTAGAAGACACGTAAATGAATGAGACCTAAAGACCAACATAGTGTCACTGTCCCACAGGTGAAGCCTGACAACTCACGAGTTTCTTCTGAAGCAGTTGTGCTCTCATCTTCCACTCGTTCAGTTCCTCAGCCAGCTTCTCGTCCTGCACTTGGGTCTGGGAACACGTGACACATACACACTTATACACGCAGCGTTCACGAACTTTATTACAACACTCTACACACACAACAGGTTCCGCATAATTATTAATATTCTTTTGAAACAATATAATACTTTTGTTCCAGAAATAAACCGCGTTAGCAAAATAAGGTAACATATAGGACTCATTAGATGCAAGTTTGTATGTCCTCTCTTTGTGTAAGTCATTCCGAATGGAACAGAATGCTTAGTTGGGAAACTTGTTTGATGACGCCATAACAGTTGAGTTGATATTTACACGAGTATTTCTGCCAATGGAGAAATGCAACACGTTTTGAGCGTCTACCGTCATAATGTTCATGTCTTAGTTATCCAAACTGTGCACGCCCACACATGCACACATGCACATACGCACGCACTCATGCGCGCGTAGCCATTTTCTGAAAGCAGTGCATCTTTAGTTCATTATATTATTTATACGTAAAGAATTTCAATATGGACGACTGGCCCGGTGTATAGTAACTGTGTATACTGTTTACAGTGTAGGGTGTACATGCAAGTGACGACAATGATGGCTACATCAAGTGGTGGTAGTTGGACTGTTACCTTGCGCTGTCTGTTGACGGCCGGCCCTCCAGTCACGGCCTGGTCTCCTTGCTGCCCCCATATCTCAATTGACAGAGACTTCTCTCTCAAGTAATCGATGAACTGAAAGTGAACACGTCGAAACTGCCGAGGTGAGTGCAGTGGAATGGAGAGTTTAAATATCTACGTTGAATGAGTCTGTTGCAAATTGTCTGTTGGTTGCGATCACGAAAAAAATGCACGTCTCCGCGTTAACATGATATGGTATTTTCGCCAAACGTATATTTTTCAATTCAATTCAATATCTTTATTTCAGACTGTCATACAGATGTCCACATAAACATTAACAAATACAAGTGACTAAAAATATATAAAAGTATTGCACATGGTAAATAGAGAAAACATTGCACAATGGTACATATTCAATCAAAAACTATTATGTATATACAACATTTTGATCCAATGTCGTCTTATCCTGGATTGCCATTTATATCACTGTTGATAATTGCAATTACCAACTTATTATAAGAGGCATACAATCTCCGCATGGATTTATATACAAGGTTTCTAATTACAGCTTTACTATCTGGTACATGGTATTCTACAAACATGGTGGAGGCACTGCAATATTTATGCTGATTTAGCAATAAGCGAAACACATTATTGTAAGCCACATGACGTTTATGTATACTTGCTACTGTGTAATTCCACCACAGCTGAGCGGTATACATGGGAGAGCCGAAAGTTCTATATGTCCTACGGCTGTCACGTAAGTGAATTGTTAACAAAAATTAAAACACCCTGGTAGGCTTGTCGAAAAATGTCAACTATTCAGCAAGAAGCTTATAGTTTTACCAAAATGTCCAGTGCGTAGAGCAGAAATGAGTCAACATTCGTGAAGAACAATAGCGTTAACACTCTTTCACAAACAATCTTATTATCTGTACATTACTGTAGACCATATGCGCGAGTTGGAAATCACTTTACTTAATAAATTGCGGTATCTTTGGGGATTGGAAACATGTACATTGACAGAAAGCCGAGAAAGACGTACTTCGTACGTAGCAGAAACAAATGGGTTTTGTAACTGTCAGCCATTTTAATCAGATATTGTATTGATTTAAAGTAAAAAGACTGACTGACTGATTGGTGAATCTTCCGTTTTCGTTATTCGATATACAGTGTATCATTTCGTAGACGTACCAAGTGAAAACCAGAGGTGTAATTCTTATTCACATGGTTGTGCAGCCAAAGGGGGAAGTAGATAACAGAAACGATCGAAGCTAGTAACGCCGCCATGACAACATACTTACGAAGGCCCCTTTACCAGATACTAAACACATATGTAGTTATATACACTGCTTCACGCGCCGAAAGAAATGTACATTTCCCTGTAAATTTCATATTGAAGTAGTCATGCTAACATTCATTCTTCGTGTATGTGTAATAGTTCTGTGCAGTATAATGACCCAACACGAAGCCCTTGTAACATCTACGTGTTGCTTCTTATACCGCGAGGTCCACCAAGCTGCAACTGTTCTTACCAATCCAGCTGAAATTAACAGCTGTGATTATTTCAACAACTGCCTATGCCGGACTTAACAATTAACATGTTCCCTTTGTTATACAAATATCACACCGAACCTATGGCCAAAACACTTAGCACCGGTAACAGTGGGAATTTCTATCATGCCTACTCCGCGTACGGAGGAAAGCAGAACTCATACCCCGAATATCATATACTACGATAACTCCTCCATAATTATTCCAGTGAAACTCGAGGATAATAATGTTATACATTGGCGGAATTCATCGGCTGTTGGAACTGCAAATGTATGGCTACAGAACCAATCTGTTTACCCATGGCGGGTATCACCAGTGGAAACCTACAATCAAGTGGGTGGTTGTTTGCTCGTGACATATCTAAGTGTCACCTTGCCGTCGTAGCAGAGGCGTTGGAATGCAGGAAGTACGGACTTCATTCTGACGCACAAATGGAAGAAGCGGCAAGGTATTGGAACAGTGTGCTATTTGTGGGTTTCTTTGTTCGTTTCCCTGCATACACACGCCGTTTTTAAAGCATACGTTGTACGTCAACAAAAACAACTAAGAACATCATTGGGTGGAAGGAAGAGCTGGTTTCTCAGTTGTTGATACTGTACATCGTTAGAGTAAAACATAATTATGAACTGCGTATTCCAGCCGCATCCAGCGGTCTTCCGTATCACGTGACTCCAGCTCGTGCCACGAGCAGGAGCAGGAGCAGGAGCAGGAGCAGGAGCAGGAGAGGTGGTAGCCCTGGCTGACGTGTGCGTTCAGTGAACGGTTTCCTCTGTGGAAGTTGACCGCTTTTTTCTTTATAGTGCTATTGTACCAGTTGTCAAGAATGTTGATGTATTTCATTAAACACCAATGACCCACGTTTAGTTCATGTTCACTTATACTAGCTGGTAGTGGTCGGCGACGTTGAGAGTAAGTGAGCGATCTGAAACTGGTAGTAGGTTGACGGTGTAGAGCAGAGTAAGTACGGACACTAAGTGAGTGGACTGGAATTGTGAAGATGCAGAGAGAGAGAGAGAGAGAGGGGGGGGGAGAGAGAGGGATGAGAGAGAGAGAGTTTAGAGACTCTAAGTGAGTGGAATGGAAGCTAGTTGCTGGACAGTGCAGAGAGAATGCATGGACACTCACTCGATGGTTGACATGTTCCTTGCGGAAGCGGTACAACTTGACGTGGTCGTAGATGGGGTTCTTGCCAGACACCACACGCGAGCTGGTGTACTCCATGTCACCGTGGAACTTGTACTGACACCACGACTGTCACACATGAAACTTGTTAGAGAAATATGCCTATTTATAGGATACACATACGCACGCACGCACACACGCACACACGCACGCACACACACACACACACACACACACACACACACACACACACACACACACACTATTTCTAATTCGCAGCAATTTTTACATTTCCAGATGAGGAAGCTTGTTTCGGCAGAAACATGATAATTATATTCGCACTGGTATGCATCATCATTATGGATACCAACATCCAATATAATTTGGTTTTGGTTTCGACATGGATATCAATAAATTAAAGTTTAACTAAAACGTGCAATTGGTCCAAAGACGATTTCTGTCCACGCGGAAAAGCATATATTTCGAACTCTGTTTGCAGCAAATGACTCGTTTCCTTGCAAGGTTGCCATCATTTGGCAAGAAAATAAGCCAGACAATACCATACGGTTTTCGTATGTTCTCCCTTAGGGTGACAACATAAAAGCAGACGCTTCTATTGTGGCAGAACGGAAACAGCTATGTATAATGATGTATGCTTTGCAACACATAAACGGCTTTTGGTCAACTGTGTATTATTGTTTTCTAAACATATACAACGCACCGGGAATTTGTAACTGTAATAAAAAACAGAAGCTGGAATAAAATTAGCCAATATTAATGGATTACTAACCTTCACAATCCGCTCAGGTAAATTCATAGCTTGTTGAACTTTTATTCTGAATGATATTGGCTTCGATACCTGCAATAAAATAAAATAAATACACAACGACGCTTTAAATACGTCAATTACCATTTCTTCCGGTATGTATAGTTATGTACTGTTTAAAGTAGACATGTGGTGAAAATATACAACGAGCATTCTACTGGCCACCCTTGCCTTGACATACACTTCAATGCCGATGGACAAACGATGACCATACCTCTAGAGCATACGTAAGTGCGATAATTACAATGCTGTGATAATGCATCATATGTGGGACTTTTCATTATAAACCTGTTGTCAGAAGCTAGTCTGTTGTCTGTGTTATTTTATGGTAATATTTCCCCTCTACTTCGCAACTAACTGTTATTTTGATCATCAAACAATGTGTGATATTCTAAGTAAAACACGACTTATTTCCGTCGTAGAATTGACTGAGAACAGCAAGATGGCGCCGCACCAAGTCCATGGGGTCCTCGACACACAGCTCCACCTGGTCGTTGCCGTCGTAATCACACGGCAGTATCGCAACCTTTAGGAAACCACTTTGCTTCGCCTTGTAGTCGATCACAGTGAGAGGCTCATCCTGAAAGCACAAGTTGGCATTTACAATAACATTCGGTTATTATAGGTCTGTTCTTACATAGCTCAGTATGCAGTCCCCAGGACATATCACGGCGCTGTATCCTTTACTCCCTAGCAGACTTGTTGGTTTGAATACCATACCGACTTATCTGGGCGGATAGAAAGGTCTATTATTCATACACAAATATCTACCACCGTCTATAGCCAGGTAGGCCCTACTCGATCATACAGCTGAGGGAACACTACAATATGCCATGCAGAACAAAACGATTACAATGGTAATGGTAAATTACACAAAATACCTTCTAAAGATAGGACGAATATTCGATTCGTATTCGAATATTCGAAAGTTTTCTCTATATTCGATTCGATTCGATATTCGAAAATTCGCAGCTATATAAACGAATATCGCTCGAATATTTTCCTTGATGTTTTCCACTGCAAACATCGGTCCCGGGCGCAATCTTTTACTTTTTGACTTAACTATGAAAAGACTACAACCGCCAAACTACTCTTCGCATATCATATATGTTTACGTATATACACATTAGGTTACAAAATAAAGCCACTAACATTACTTAGCAAATAAGCTTCACAAAACACATTCGCATTAAACTCGCCGGCAACACGGTGTCATCGCCGTCGGTGGCGGCTATGCATAGCTTACCGTAATACCGCCCGCCCGCCCGCCCGCCCGCCCGCCCGCCCGCCCGCCCGCCCGCCCGCCCGCCCGCCCGCCCGCCCGCCCGCCCGCCCGCCCGCCCGCCCGCCCGCCCGCCCGCCCGCCCGCCCGCCCGCCCGCCCGCCCGCCCGCCCGCCCGCCCGCCCGCCCGTCCGTCCGTCCGTCCGTCCGTAATGTATGTATGTGTATTGGATGATGATGGTCCATTGAAAAATCATGACTTGCCACGTGACATGGCTACCATCAGGAAATAAAGCTTTTACTCACTACTTACTTACCCAGGGTTAACGTGTCACCTGTAGAACATCGCTTACAGCAGCTAGAACTATGCTGTATGTATGTAAAGATTAATGCAGTGTGGCATTTATTTCGTCTAACATTTACTAAATCGCCACTTTGTGGGCAAACTTACCTGGAAGTCTAACATGTGTGATAAATAGTTGAGTGGCACTGTCACCACACCGACGATGACGTGAGTTTCAGGCGGTTCCCAGAACGGGTCTTTGTCCTAAGAAAGACCACGATGGAATTGGTGAACACATGTGACGGAGCTGAACGCACCCACTCATACGTTCACAGTCCCCCCCGTCCAGCACCCGCACCAAGTAGCACCGCGACTACTTCACGCCGACACGACAACTAATACATTCATTAGTTGATTACAATAAATACAGGAGCAACAAGTAGTCATTTAATTTTTACTTAAAAACGAAGTTAGGCCTCAGCTACAATACAACGCATACGCCTCAAAGGCTGAGACAGAAAACAAAGGAGAGACACAAACCTTGTCCCAAGGACTAAGTCACCCGAGTTATCAACAAAATGGTAGTCTAACAACACCACAGACAGCAAAACATAAACATATAGGTCATGAACTCTTACTAAAACAGTGTAAACTGGACACACTACTATAGAAAACATAACTTTTCACAGAGGATATACGATTGTAGTTGGAACAAATTATTCTCACTGATTGTATTGTTAGCAACTTATGCACTACCGCTGACTAAGTTAATTAAAGAGATAATTAGCTTTAGGTGCGTTGTTATGGACACAATTCGCTTGAATACGTCTAAGTGAATAATAGTCTCTCTAGCGCAATCGGCAAGTGTCATTGCAGTTTGACTAATCTAATCATGCACAACTATTCCCGTACATCATTATGTTTTATCCACGTTTAATATTATATTTAACATGATGAATGTAGATGTTGCAAACACCGGGTTGCGTGCATGCGCTTATGAAAATGGAACTTGGCTTTGGAGGGGCTACAAAAGTACAATTCCAATATGGGATTAGATTGTCTTTTAACCATAAAAAGACGCTCCGCGTACAAGGATAAGCAATGGTGTAGCTCACCTTGTCAACGTTTATTGACGTGCCTTCTTCGAAGTTTTGGTACATCAGTTGCATGTGTACTTGGCGGTTGAGAAACTTGTTCTTATCCCACAGAAACTCGTTGCCCGTATCCAGATCTTCCACCTTAACGTATACCTACACGCACCGTGGTCGATCGCAGCCGGTGACACACAAAATAATAGTTATATAATATTTAAGTTAAGATACCTAAGAAAATAACAAATATCAAAGAAAAGGCGTCTTTTATATAGTTAAACATTTACGAGTATTATATACAAACGTTTAACATCAGATAAAAAAGAATGTCCTCCTATGCATTAATTCTCACAGAGAATATACGTTTCAATATATCAGCTCACGAATGAAACGTAATCCCGTTGTTTGTTTTGAAATACCACGTAGGGTGTGTGTCCAATAACTACCTACGACACAGGGATGTGTGTCCAATGACTGCCTACGACACAGGGATGTGTGTCCAATGACTACCTACGACACAGGGATGTGTGTCCAATAACTACCTACGACACAGGGATGTGTGTCCAATGACTGCCTACGACACAGGGATGTGTGTCCAATGACTGCCTACGACACAGGGATGTGTGTCCAATGACTACCTACGACACAGGGATGTGTGTCCAATAACTACCTACGACACAGGGATGTGTGTCCAATAACTACCTACGACACAGGGATGTGTGTCCAATGACTACCTACGACACAGGGATGTGTGTCCAATGACTACCTACGACACAGGGATGTGTGTCCAATGACTACCTACGACACAGGGATGTGTGTCCAATAACTACCTACGACACAGGGATGTGTGTCCAATAACTACCTACGACACAGGGATGTGTGTCCAATAACTACCTACGACACAGGGATGTGTGTCCAATAACTACCTACGACACAGGGATGTGTGTCCAATAACTACCTACGACACAGGGATGTGTGTCCAATAACTGCCTACGACACCAGTATGTGTGTCCAATGACTGTCTACGACACCAGGATGTGTGTCCAATGAGTGCCTACGACACAATGATATGCGTCCAATGACTGCCTCCGACATTAGGACGTGTGTCCAACGATTGCGTAAGAGACTCAGGGACGGGTGTGTACCTCGGTGCGACCACTGTCCAGACCCCGTGCCTCGGCCGACACAAGCAGCACGGAGAAGTCGACTGGTTTGTTCATGTCGTCTGCCATGGCGTTCACGTCCTGCACCAGCTGCATGATGGTCATCACCTCTTCCTGGAGGAGGGAGTCTTCTGTTGACACGCAAGAGACGTAACCAGTTGGTAACATTCTAGTATATCTTTAACATCTCCACATCTTTTGCGTCTAACTGATTTTTTCCAATTTGTTCTCCCGAACACACTTTGCAAATTGTTTGTGCTCACCATTTAGATGTGAATAATTTGTGTAAATGATTTTGTTATACTTTTACCATCGCATTGGGTTTATTATAATTCGTGTAGCATAAACATGAGAAGTGGCCATGTGTGACTAATATATATTTGTTCTGTTTTAATTAAGGACGTGCAATATGTCAACACGTATTCATAATTATTTCCATAGCGAAATATAATTAAAGCCAGGTCGAATATGAATGAAACGCGAGGAGAGACGAATGTGTCGTTGAAGCACCAGTTTTATCATCGAGCCTTGACAAATGTGTTCTTTTGGAGCCGAATACAGATTACATCGAAACATGAATGATGGCCATGTCAGTCCACAGAAGACGAAACATCTTTTTGAAATAAACCATTAACATCCATGTATGCTTGAAGCAAATGGTAGGGTAGCTTTTACATAAACTACGATAACTCTTCATTAGGTGAACGACAGCGAGCAATTAACTAAAACCAAAAACGTTTATTGATATGCGAAATATAAGCATTATCATGCGCTGTGTGCACGGGCGTCGATCGGTGGGGGACGGGGGGGACGTGTCCCCCCCCCCCACTTTTCGGGGTGGGGGGACAGCATAGGAATTGTCCCCCCCACTTTTCAGTTCAGAATAATTGCGAGGCATATAGCCTGACTCAACACTCCTCTCTCTTAAAAGCCGCTACATAGGACTAGCTAGACAATAAACTCGCGATATGAAGTTCAGCAAAGTTATTTATCGCAAATTAACACAAGGCAAACAAGTTTTGAGGCATGTTTTGCTGCTAGTGTGCCATAATCCGTGATAGTTATTTAAACAAACGTAATATTTTAATGTACTGAACGAAATTTTAGACAACTCTTCACAGTAGTCATCACAGGAGAGTTATCGAACAGCCCGTGGCATTTATACAAAAAATGCTTTGTTATTTCGCTGCACATTGATGATTTTTAATTTGTCGCGCATACGCGGAAAGGCCAATCGGAAAGTTGATAACTACCGGAAAAATGTAAGCCGCTGCCGGGCTCTATCAACCTTGTGTTGATATTATTAATAGGCTCTAGCCATCAAGCACGTTTTAAATGATGACATTTGTGTTGCACTTTCACCCCTCGCCTGCTTGATGCTTATCGCCTACGAAAGAAGCGGCGAATTCCTGCACTTTGTGTAACGTATTCCCAGTTGAGTGATGACAAATTTATTTGCCAAAATGTTGGATTTGGAAGTTCTACACAGGCACAGCATGGGCGTCGATCAGTGGGGGACGAGGGAGCGCGCCCCTCCACTTTTCGGCCTGAGAGGTCAGCATAGGAAATGTCCTCAAATTTGTTCAGTTCATAAAACTCATTTATAGGCATATATAGCAAGACTGATCACTCCTCTCTCTTAAAAACCCTACATCGGTCTAGTAGTAAAATTAATAATAAGAACTAAACTTCCGAGTACCTAGTGGAAAATCACTACATAAATTGCTTGGTTGGCAGCAGCCCGCAACTTGATCTAAGTCAAGTAAATATTCATTCTGCCGGGCTCTGTCATTTTGCACCCTTGTATTGATATATAGCCATCAAGCACATAATATTTTTTTTTTTTTTTAGCCCTGTCACCCTTGGATTGCAGCCTGGTCACGCTAGTGGCTATTTATATCGCCAACGGCGGAACCAGAGGATTTATGCACTTTGTGTAATTTGATCTCATTTTAGTGATGACAAATTTCTTTGCCAAAAGGTGGGATTGGGAAGTCCTACACAGGCACCCCTGTAAGCTCTGCATCTTGTCCTTCTATGAATCAGACAAGCAGTGTTGGGTCCAAAGTCTACCCCCAAATATTCAGTGATTGGGGTAGGCCATGGCCCCTCTTCAAATATATGTTGCCAACATAACTATTATAAATAGCGTAACATAAAGGAATTTTTTTGTTTAGAATTAGCACCACACCAACAATGAATTATGTTTTATATTTAAAAAAATACTTATGTGTATTTCAGGTCATATATACATATATATATATATATATATATATATATATATATATATATATATATATATATATATATATATATATATATATATATATATATATATATATACATATCATATGTATATATATATATATATATATATATATATATATATATATATATTATGCATACATATATGTGTATATAAATTGGTTCCCCGTCCCCCCCCCCCACTTTTAAAACCGGATCGACGCCCCTGGCTGTGTGTTGCATATAATTAGAAACAATTTATTTTGGTAGTAGGGTACTACTCGTGACAAAACGATTGCATGCATACAAGCATGCAACCATCCATGAAATCGGCATATTAAGACGGTAGTGGATTACCCGAAAGCGCATTTAGAATGTAACGTTATGAATTCGTATGCGCTTTCGCCATGGGAATATTCATTTCGTTTTCACCATTTTGCGGATTCGATGGGATATGTTTTACGATTACATGCCTGGTTATTGACCAGTGTAAGTCATTTCGAAGCCACATGCGAGTGAACGGCCACGACGGTCTGCTCACCTCTGGCATTGATCACAGCGGTAAGTGCAGGTACTGGCGTGCTAATTAGACTTGATCACGAATATATACAGCTTAGCAATCAAATAAGAGTGTTGTTATAATTTGAGACAGTTGGCTTTACGGGTCAACTCAACTACGACATATATGTTCCTCTACATCAAGTTTGAAACGAATTGCGAGCGTGCGAACACATGTAATATATATATATATATATATATATATATATATATATATATATATATATATATATATATATATATATATATATATATATATATATATATATATATATATATATATATATATATATATATATACATATATATATACATATATATATATATACACACATACATATATATAATATTACATATATATTATATATAAATATATATATATATATATATATATAGGCAAATTACCTGTCTGAAACACTTACCTTTTGTTTTGCCTTGAGTGTCAACAGAACACGAGTATGTAATTTAAGAATGAATATTGAGATAACCATCTCAACGTTGTAACTGTAAATATGGTATGTTGAAAATGGCTGCAATACATACATTGAGAAAATAATCAAGCCTCAAACCTTTACCAGGTGATCTACAATACGTTTCTGGGCATACACAATAATATTATTATATTACGTTGTTGGAGCCATTTTAATGTTAAAAGTGAGCTTTAATTGTAATGTATGCAACTTTACAACAACAAAAACGACTTGTGTTTGTAATTTGTTGTTGGCAACTAGAGTGTTGACAGCAATACTCGACGCCACCTACCGTCCTCAAACTGCAACCCTGAGTTCTTAGCAATCTCGTTCTGAGCGAATTCGAACGTCACGTCTCGCGAGTGTTTGCCTTTTGCCTGCAGCGCAGCCGCCTCTTGTGGGTGGGTG
>OZ024854.1:40490074-40612574 GCA_964017155.1 Oasisia sp. SBJ-2009
ATTGGCAGAGACTGGCAGGGACTGGCAGGGACTGGCAGGGACTGGCAGTGACTGGCAGGGACTGGCAGGGACAGGCAGCAGCAGCAGCAGCAGCAGCAGCAGCAGCAGCAGCAGCAGCAGCAGCAGCAGCAGTAGCAATAGCAGTAGCAGTAGAAGCGGCAGCGGCAGCGGCAGCGGCAGCGGCAGCGGCAGCGGCAGCGGCAGCGGCAGCGGCAGCGGCACGGGAACATTAGCAGTAGCAGTAGCAACAGTTGTAGGAGCTGATGTCTCATTCGCGGGGATGGGGATAAATGGTGTGAACTGTGTTAATGATGACAATTAATGATCATTGCCAGCACGCTTGCTCGCGTGATAACACTTGCACGCACAGGCAATAAATACAAACGTTTGTGCGATGTATATTATATACGATGTATATTATATGCGATGTACATTATATGCGATGTATATTATATGCGATGTATATTATATGCGATGTACATTATATGCGATGTACATTATATGCGATGTATATTATATGCGATGTACATTATATGCGATGTACATTATATGCGATGTACATTATATACGATGTACATTATATGCGATGTACATTATATGCGATGTACATTATATGCGATGTACATTATATGCGATGTATATTATATGCGATGTACATTATATGCGATGTACATTATATGCGATGTACATTATATGCGATGTATATTATATGCGATGTACATTATATGCGATGTACATTATATGCGATGTACATTATATGCGATGTATATTATATGCGATGTACATTATATGCGATGTACATTATATGCGATGTATATTATATGCGATGTACATTATATACGATGTACATTATATGCGATGTACATTATATGCGATGTATATTATATGCGATGTACATTATATGCGATGTACATTATATGCGATATATATTATATGCGATGTACATTATATGCGATGTATATTATATGCGATGTACATTATATGCGATGTACATTATATGCGATGTACATTATATGCGATGTATATTATATGCGATGTACATTATATGCGATGTACATTATATGCGATGTACATTATATACGATGTACATTATATGCGATGTACATTATATGCGATGTACATTATATGCGATGTACATTATATGCGATGTATATTATATGCGATGTACATTATATGCGATGTACATTATATGCGATGTACATTATATACGATGTACATTATATGCGATGTACATTATATGCGATGTACATTATATACGATGTACATTATATGCGATGTACATTATATGCGATGTACAGTATACGCATGCGCTGTATCTTACCGTAGAATCCTCTTTCGGGGCTTTCCTTGACTCTCAGGCCGCCGGACGGTGTCTTACTCTTGTTGAGAAGATCTCTCGTCTGTTCGTTGTATATCTCCAGCATACTAAACGTCACCTGCCACACAGCCTACCTGTCAGTCTAGTGCACTAACTGCTGTTCACAATACGTCATGACATATGTTGTATATGTCGCTACGTCTGCTTTCGAATAGTTGTATCGATTATCTCTTGAAATGACAATGTATATTTAATATGACGCAAAGTTCAAAATACAATGTTGCAATAAAGATAATTATACTTGTAACAGCAAAGCACAAAGAACGAACAAAGAACGGACAAAGAACGGACAAAGAACGGACAAAGAACGAACAAAGAAGGAATAAAGAACGGACAAAGAACGAACAAAGAAGGAATAAAGAACGGACAAAGAACGAACAAAGAACGAACAAAGAAGGAATAAAGAACGGACAAAGAACGAACAAAGAAGGAATAAAGAACGGACAAAGAACGAACAAAGAACGAACAAAGAAGGAATAAAGAACGGACAAAGAACGAACAAAGAACGAACAAAGAAGGAATAAAGAACGGACAAAGAACGAACAAAGAACGAACAAAGAACGAACAAAGAACGGACAAAGAACGAACAAAGAACGGACAAAGAACGGACAAAGAACGGACAAAGAACGGACAATCTGATGACGCACTGACTGTACAATACCAACATTGTTATAAACAGTGCATCCAAATAACATGTTACGTCAAAATGTAGTGTCAGACACAAACACCTGCAACAGTCTGAATGGAGTGCCGTAGTGTCAGTGACCTGTCGTCTTACCTCGTAACTAATTCCCGCCTGTTTTCGGGCAGCAATGTCTTTGAAGAGCTGTTCACAAGTTCGAGGAACCAGACCTAGATGTAAACAAATTTCTCTTCCTTTTATATGTGTTTGTTACATTGTGAAGAAGTCAGTGTCTAAAGAGGTAATGAGTTGACGCTGCTGTGGTTTCATTTAGTTTAGCATTCTTTTATTTGATCAATCTGATTCTATGTGCAGATCTATACAATTATATATTCCTGATAACAGCTACGACAGGGGCGTGACATGTGATGTGCGCATGTCATGGCATTCTAAATTCTAAAATAAAAAGCAACATGGAGCTATTTAAATGGCAAATATGGTTCAACAGATATAATATTATGGCAGCCATCTTTATGATTCATGTGGCAGCATTATCTTGGGATCGTAGTGCACATGGGTGTACGAGACGATTTACCAGGTTAATTACAGGACCTAAAATAAACACTCGATAGGATCGATTTTCAGCGTATATACAAAATATAACAATATATGTAACATTTGGCAACATCAAAAATACAAACAGTCTGTGCGAAACTGGATGTGAAATTGCATTATTAGTTTATCAATATACAGCAGGCTGCAGTAGAGCAGCAGTTCATGGTGCTCTTAATTCTTGTATGAAATGTCCATAATGATGAGAGAGGTGTAGACGTACACAATGATGAGAGAGGTGTATACGTACACAATGATGAGAGAAGTGTAGACGTACATAATGATGAGAGAAGTGTAGACGTACATAATGATGAGAGAAGTGTAGACGTACATAATGATGAGAGAAGTGTAGACGTACACAATGATGAGAGAAGTGTAGACGTACATAATGATGAGAGAAGTGTATACGTACATAATGATGAGAGAAGTGTAGACGTACATAATGATGAGAGAGGTGTATACGTACATAATGATGAGAGAGGTGTATACGTACATAATGATGAGAGAAGTGTATACGTACATAATGATGAGAGAAGTGTAGACGTACATAATGATGAGAGAGGTGTAGACGTACATAATGATGAGAGAAGTGTAGACGTACATAATGATGAGAGAGGTGTAGACGTACATAATGATGAGAGAAGTGTAGACGTACATAATGATGAGAGAGGTGTAGACGTACATAATGATGAGAGAGATGTAGACGTACATAGTGATGAGAGAAGTGTAGACGTACATAATGATGAGAGAAGTGTAGACGTACATAATGATGAGAGAAGTGTAGACGTACATAATGATGAGAGAGATGTAGACGTATATAATGATGAGAGAGGTGTAGACGTACATAATGATGAGAGAGATGTAGACGTACATAATGATGAGAGAGGTGTAGACGTACATAATGATGAGAGAGGTGTAGACGTACATAATGATGAGAGAGATGTAGACGTACATAATGATGAGAGAGGTGTAGACGTACATAATGATGAGAGAAGTGTAGACGTACATAATGATGAGAGAGGTGTAGACGTACATAATGATGAGAGAAGTGTAGACGTACATAATGATGAGAGAGATGTAGACGTACATAATGATGAGAGAGGTGTAGACGTACATAATGATGAGAGAGGTGTAGACGTACATAATGATGAGAGAAGTGTAGACGTACATAATGATGAGAGAGATGTAGACGTACATAATGATGAGAGAGGTGTAGACGTACATAATGATGAGAGAGGTGTAGACGTACATAATGATGAGAGAGATGTAGACGTACATAATGATGAGAGAGGTGTAGACGTACATAATGATGAGAGAGGTGTAGACGTACATAATGATGAGAGAAGTGTAGACGTACATAATGATGAGAGAGGTGTAGACGTACATAATGATGAGAGAGATGTAGACGTACATAGTGATGAGAGAAGTGTAGACGTACATAATGATGAGAGAAGTGTAGACGTACATAATGATGAGAGAAGTGTAGACGTACATAATGATGAGAGAGATGTAGACGTATATAATGATGAGAGAGGTGTAGACGTACATAATGATGAGAGAGATGTAGACGTACATAATGATGAGAGAGGTGTAGACGTACATAATGATGAGAGAGGTGTAGACGTACATAATGATGAGAGAGATGTAGACGTACATAATGATGAGAGAGGTGTAGACGTACATAATGATGAGAGAGGTGTAGACGTACATAATGATGAGAGAGATGTAGACGTACATAATGATGAGAGAAGTGTAGACGTACATAATGATGAGAGAGGTGTAGACGTACATAATGATGAGAGCTGTAGACGTACACAATGACGAGAGAGCTATAGACGTACATAATGATGAGAGAGGTGTAGACGTACATAATGACGAGAGAGGTGTAGACGTACATCATCGAGCAGTCTCACCTAGATTCTTGCCGTGGCCCATGATGGAGTACGACTTGCCGCTGCCTGTCTGGCCGTACGCGAAGATGGAGCAGTTGTAGCCGTCCCAGGCGTTGGCCAACATGCCGAGACCCAGGTCGGTGAAGACCTTCACCTGTCACAGGCGGCTAGCGGCATCAACACGGGGAGCACGCCCAGGACAACAACGATACTTGTGATTGCTTTAAACACGGGTAAGCCAAGAAGTAGCAATACTTGTCCCTGTCGTCAACAGCAGCCGTCACAATGGCCTATTTATCATGTATCATTTATATATCATAAATACAATCTCACATTGCATTAATTTTTCCGCATAGTGGTGATGTTAGCTCTTTAAATTACACAATAACATGCGGGTTTTGTTCTATGGCTACGTGTACACATTGCAAACAAAATAAAACTAGAGTTGATTTTGTTTTGACTCTGGCTCAACCAGTGCGACCACTGACCAAGAGAAACGGAAGCCAACTGGTCCCGCGTGGACAGAGCACACTGGTCCCATGTGGACAGAGCGCACTGGTCCCGTGTGGACAGAGCACACTGGTCCCGCGTGGACAGAGCACACTGGTCCCGCGTGGACAGAGCACACTGGTCCCGTGTGGACAGAGCGCACTGGTCCCGTGTGGACAGAGCGCACTGGCCCCGTGTGGACAGAGCGCACTGGTCCCGCGTGGACAGAGCGCACTGGTCCCGCGTGGACAGAGCGCACTGGTCCCGCGTGGACAGAGCACACTGGTCCCGTGTGGACAGAGCGCACTGGTCCCGTGTGGACAGAGCGCACTGGCCCCGTGTGGACAGAGCGCACTGGTCCCGTGTGGACAGAGCGCTCTGGTCCCGTGTGGACAGAGCGCACTGGTCCCGTGTGGACAGAGCGCACTGGTCCCGTGTGGACAGAGCACACTGGTCCCGTGTGGACAGAGCACACTGGTCCCGTGTGGACAGAGCCCACTGGTCCCGTGTGGACAGAGCGTACTGGTCCCGTGTGGACAAAGAGCACTGGCTTAAGGGCAGACGACGTCGATTGTAACGTACGGACCTGGTCTACGTATTTGTCAGCCGTCTTCTCGTGGTAGCCGTCTTGTCGCACCTTGAACCCGTCATGTGACCAGTACGAGAAGTCGTACGTGAACTGCCTGGGAGCGGCCTTCGGGTTTCTGGGGTCGGTGAGACTGGTCGTCGCCTCGTTCATCTCAACGACCAGCTTTGCCTCGCGCGACAGTTCACGCTGGTTCTACCGGCGGTCAAGGAAACTGCGCCGGCCAATGCACATGCAATGGGAACCGTTTTAACATTCCTGTGCTAATCGATCAACACCAACACATGGCAGCACATAAATAGTTTATGCTACTGGTTCAATTTGCGGATAAATATAAAAACGTATTTCTTATTAAAAGCCATGTTGCACTTAATTCCAACGTTTATGCGATTTTACTCAAGATACCTAGCTCTTTGACGCATAACAATAGCTGGTCACCGATCTTGAGACAATAATCGCCCGATTGTTCTTTTGTAGACCCTGTTTACGGTTCAACAAGTCTTTTCGATGTTTTACCGATAACGTCTCAAGCAAGGATACAAATGGCCGGACGCGAACGGCCACCTTAACGTTCTCGACTGAAGTCATGGTGAATGGGTGTCTGAAACAAAGACAGTAATGACACTGAGCTGTGTATATTGAACCGATGTTATTTACATGCGTGTATTCAGATGGCATATGGATTACGTAGTTAATCCAGGAGAAGTCGAATTGTCATTGGGCTGAACACGAGTGACTGCTGTGTGCTTGAGGACAGAGGACTCAATCTTAGCCGCCTCCCTGGTCAGTTCAAGAGTCGACTCGAATATCCCACGACTCAACCCTACATTCGTCCCTGGTCAGCTCAAGAGTTAACTTGAATATCCTGCGACTCAATCCTAACCCTACACCATTGACGACTACCGTCTGAGGACTCAGTATCATGTCTGTTGTGTTGTGTGCATTCCTGTGTTTTGCTTACTTTGTAAAGGTAAATGATAATTATATACAAATATGCGAGTGCGTGCGTTCGTGCATGGGTGCGCGCGCGTGCGTGCGCGCCCGCGCGTGAATATATATATGTGTGTGTGTGTGTGTGTGTGTGTGTGTGTGTGTGTGTGTGTGTGTGTGTGTGTGTGTGTGTGTGTGTGTGTGTGTGTGTGTGTGTGTGTGTGTGTGTCAAAATATGCTACTGGAGCGATCTGTTTCCCGGATGAGATGCAGCCCTTTCAGCCAGCGCCAATAGGATATCATAATCTGATTATCACATACAAATATGACAGGTATGGGTAGTGACAATGTACGTCTTGAAAAGCAGGCATATATGTTTATACGACTGTTTAAAAAGCGGGTTTCCTAAGCCATCTGTTTCGGCGATATCCCAGGCCGCACCGACCTAGCCTAGTGCTAGCTGTGTGGGCGGCCAGCCGTGCGGCCATGGACACCAGTCACGATCATTTGCCCTCGCCGCCGCCTACGATCGACAAAACCATGGCAACAAAACGCCACTCCATCGTCATACTTTCACTGGTGACTGTGAAATCCTGATCACGAAAACAGAGTGTTAAATGTGAACACTGCCCATCTTGTGGGCGCAAGACGTGTGTTAATTAAGGCCGAATATGTACACATACCTGTGACCATGCGTCAGAAAGCCAACTCGGTTTACCTGCGAATCGTGTCGTGTTATTGTTCGCCTGCCGCTGTAGGCCAATTCAATGTTGTCTCGCTGCAATCTCGCGTGCTCCGAGACTAATGTCTATTGATCCGTTGAGCTGTTTACCTTGGCTACGCTGCGGGTCGGGTGACCCGGCATAGGCAGCACTCGCTTGCTGCTAGCGATTGAACACTCGAGTACTTATTCCGCGTAGCAGGTAGGCAGGCAGACACAGGTAGGCATGTCAGGGAATATGATTAATATTTATAAAGTTGTGTTGTTTGGCGAGAAGATGACATTATATATATTATTTCATACGTGTGTTGGTAATTGAAGAGGTGCAAACGAAAACAAATCGTAGACGATAATTTACCATCCTTCACCTACCTATATATATATATGTCGGCTCGTTACAATAAAGTATACTGAAAACTGTTTCGACTTGATGTTGATGTTATCGTGTTTACTATACAATACGGGGGTAACATTGTCTAACTGTTGTTGTAATAAGCACTCTAATAATAAACTGAGATACTGTTAACACGATTCTAATAAAATATGAGCAATATATAGGGACAATTTGTAGAATTGCTGTGGCCTGTTGTTCTCCAAACATTACATGTCTACATCCATGTTGATAACGGAAAAAAATCTCTATCATTGTGGGTGGGTTTCTTCCATTTCCAATATATACATGTGGATATTTGTTTAAAACTTCATTTAACTTATCGTGACAGAAGACACGGCGTCTTAATTCATTCCGTAAACAAAACCTCAACATACGTACATCTATAACCTACAAATAACGAATACGGCTGATATATAATTAGCAAGTACAGATAACTAGTTTATACATGCTCGCCGAGCTGTATATTAACCACAACAAAAATAACTCCTGCGCAATCGTGCCATTGCAACCGTTGATTGAGATCTTCTCGAGCGTGACGAAGTGGCTCTGTTGGGCCGTGTCAGAACAAGCTTCACCCAGCGAGGTCGCAGCACACACTGGCACAGCGTAGCAACACCTCTTGCCGTACAGACGGTGAGATTACATCAAGTCACAGGCGCTTTAACTACTCAAACAACGACTACACACAGACTATCACTTGCATCAACGTTCGAGTTCTATTGGAATTAAGGTGAAGGCCAAAACGCTGTGACGAGATAAGCCCGTCGAGGCAGTAATTACAAAAAAAAAAAAAAATTAAGACTCCCATACAAATAATGACTAATCGCAACAGTATAATTACGTTTTCCACATACAGTACAAGTTCAACGTTACCAGAAAAACAGATTCGGGAGATGGTAACGCTATAACGCGTTCGTTCTATTGCACCAACCGCGTTTGAAAAATATCCACGTTTGTTCGGGACCAGTACCTGTGCTTGGGTCTTACCGAACGTTAACAGATTAACAACAATAGAAAAAAATTGTTCACAACTGCGATTGTTCCGAGGCCCGTCGATAATTGGTATACACATAAGTAGGACCGCAGCACGCACACACATACACACACGCGTACATATACACAAATACACACACGCGCACATATAAACAAATACACACACGCGCACATATACCCACATACACACACGCGCACATATACACACACGCGTACATATACACAAATACACACACGCGCGCACATATACACACATACACACACGCGTACATATACACAAATACACACACGCGCACATATACACACATACACACACGTACATATAAACAAATACACGCACGCATGCACGCGTGATCACATGTGCACACGCATGCACGTACGCGCGCTCGCACACGCGCGCGCCCACACAAGCAGAGTGTAAACGATCTGCTAACAATGTTGTAGTTCGGATGTGACAACACAAGGTAGGTGTCCCACATGCTACCGGACATAGAAGTGTTGACCGCTGAGACATGGGGAACTGCTGCTGCCGACATAAGAGTTCTTCGTCCAACGGGAGCCGGAGAACGAACGCCGGCGGTCACTTCACCTACATCGGAGAGCCGGCCGTTGTCCGCGACTACGGTGTCAACGGAACGTGCGACGTCAGTAGTGACAATGCCGACACTGGACACGACGAGTGCAGGTCGCAACCGACGGCCTGCTCGGCGGCAGACGTCAGAGCGTTCTTTGCCGTCGAACCGAAAGAAAACATCGGCCAGGACGAATACAAGCAACCCCCAGACCTTGTGTCGTCAGTCGGCGGCACCACGGAGAGACGGTTCAGGCTGACCGCGGCCGAGCCAGCGACCGAGGGTCAACGTGACAACAATGTCCCGACGAAAACAACAACGGTGTTTGTCCAACTTAACGCTGCCCACAATGCGCCATCTGCCCAGTGTGTGAGCGATGCTCCGTCATGTACATCAGCGGACCACGGCAACTCTGATGACACTGAGACGAACAGACGCGGCGCCATCAAAACATCACATTTCTTGTTCAGTGCAAATGCTGGTTGTGTAAACGAGGCTTTCCTGGGTGACAGTCCAGACAAGTCTCACCACGTCGAGACGAGCAAAGGTTGGGCAGATCAAACGTCACTGTCGGCCTCTCAGTCAGATGATGCTCATGAACGAAAACAACAGTCTCCGGACATCGCGACTTTCTCACAGTCCGAGCAGCCTGGAGCGAACCAATCTCAGCGACAGTCACCGCCTGGAATATCAGCATTGACCAGAAACGAGCGATTGCGTGATCTTACTACTGCACCAGTGACACATTTAGTGGGAGGAAAAAACAAAAACAGCTCCCCGGAAGGTAACTGCCAGCTTCGCACAGAAACAAACAGCGACGTTCTCACTGCAGACGCTGTTTCAGAGAGGTCACACCAGGCGGCGCTTGCTCAAACCGGACTTGCACAGATCGGTGTAAATCTAGAGTACGGACAACGCACACCAGAGGGCGCGCGTGAGCTGGGGCGACCTCAAGACACGGAGAGGACTTTGTACCCGATGTTTGACGACGACTCGTCATCCTCAGAGGGCGTCGAAGCCGACAGGGACCTCAACGAGATCTGGACGGTGGGTGCATGTGTACTTAGTCATGTAGTTGTTTTTGTTGTTGTTGTTACAATTAAGCGCTTTTTGCCGTCATTGGGCTTGCGTTGTATTCATATTTCAGGCGAACTCACTTAAATTGAAACAAAACTGTATACTAGCACGGACATAGACCTAAGTAAATATGCACGGTCTTAACTAATTATAGCCCTTACATGGATATAATATAAAATGTCCGATCGTTGCATAATAATATAAATACGCCAACTGTACCATAAGGTGAGAGGTATATCATGGTATTTATTTTAAAACTTCATTTTTAGCAGTCGGTTTAATGAATGTTCAAGCTACCAAGACTCATGACAGTATGCAGAAAATTAGTCATTGTTAATGTTATGTTGTAGGGCCTACAGTGATTACACAAAAATAACTCGTTTCCGTTTGTTTTCATAGGAGATTGAAATGATAGAAGAAAACTTATGTTGCATTCGCGATTGCGATGCTGACGCAGATGGCGACCGTAGCTCCCTCTACCAGATGGTCCTGCAGAACGTTCGAGATCTGAGCAAGACACGTGACTCGCTGGCGGAATTCGTGAGGCTGGACACGGAGAGCGAGGAGGAGGAGGAGGAGGAGGAGGACGCGACACAGAGGAAGCGTGCTGCAGCCGAGAAGTACGAGGCGGTGAGTTAGAACACAGGACAGTAAGTGAATGTTAATCAACATCAAATAGCATCTTTCAATGTTTGTTAATGTTCAAGTGAATCAAGTCAAAGTAATAATGACCAACGTTTCAGGGAAATGTTACTTATGTTCGCGAATCCGTACCAAAAATTCCATGTCTAGCAGCTGAACCGTGTCATACTAATTTCACGCAGATTGTATGGTTAGGAATGCCCATGCCGTGTGCTTATTGTAATTGGTATTTCAGATGTTTAGACGCCTGCATCAAAGCACGTCAACCAAACCTCACAGTAGGGTAACTGATGCTTGATTCCGCCTTGTTTTCAGGAAGTGGAGAGACTGAACGCAGTTGCCGCGAAGGCATTACTAGAGAAGGCGCTCAAAACCGAGAGTGACATTTGCCTGAGAGAACTGCTCGAAAAACACAACCGCACCCAGGCGAGATTACGTAGGCGCAGAGAAGAGCGACGAAGTCTCGCACAGAAAGATGTAACAGCAAAGCTGCGCATGCGCCTCGAACATAGAGTGACTTCCTCTGGTGGAAAGGCCGATACGTCTGCTAACACACAAGCACTAGAGAATGTTTCATCAGACGACGAAGCAGTTAGTCTCAAACTTGATCAATCTAACCACCATATGTATGGCTCAGTCTGGAACGTCCAGGTTTTGAAACAAATCTAAAACGCCACGCTGAAAATTATTATCTGCTGGCCCGACCTCATGCAATAATACAATGTTCCGATGAATTATTACCGTTAATATACCATACAGATCCTCACTATTGTTTTTATAGTGCCGGTTGCGTACGCATGGTAAATATTATTTGATGCATCGTAGGGGCCTACACATGACCAATGCATGACGGATGTGCACTAATCCTTAACAAATGTGGATTAATTCACGATAGATAAATATCCAGTGAAGATCGCATCAATGGCATTGTATGAACTCGTGAGGCCGATTGTGCTCTCTAAAATAGATTTTATTCTTTAACAATGTTCTTGTGCATTGACCACTGTAAACACTGGACGTGCATGATGGACATGGACACGCATCAGTTGGCACATAGTAGGCGTGCATTGGTACATGGTGAAACTAATGCATCAATGATGTTGTTTCTGCTGTGTAATTGCAGAGCGACTTGTCATACTTCGACGACGAAGAAGACGACATGGCGACATCGGATGTGAGTGACGACGAGATGAAAGTGAGCAATCCACAGTTAACACGTGCTACTATGTTATTTGACGCAGTCACCGGTGAAACAGACGAAGCAGCTTTGGTAGTAAGGACGTTGTAACAAGGATTGGGCTGATGGAAATAACAACGCATCATTTGTTTTCTATTTATGGTTTTCAATTATTTTGAAATTATTCTGGCATTCCATGGCACGGTGCCGTAATGTATTTGCTCTCATTTCACACTGTCAGTTCCTGCCGTCGTCTGTTCCCCTGTGTCCCTGTGTCCCTGTGTCCCTGTGTCCCTGTGTCCCTGTGTCCCTGTGTCCCTGTGTCCCTGTGTCCCTGTGTCCCTATGTCGTCAGTGAAGCAGAACTGACTCCCAGTGATCGAGACTGTCGCTGTGGTTCCTTGCATGGTGTTTTCTAAGAGCAGTATACATGGTACTGTGGGTGTCAGTTTACCCGAACAGTTGTTCGCAATGGGGTATTTGATTTTTTTCTCTGGTTCGTACAGTAAGCCGGTTGATTGTCCATGTCGTGTATCAATGTATGCGTTGACCAGTCAATCGTGTACACCACGCTCACTTATGCATGCACGCGCGTCACTCATGCATGTCACCAATCACAGACACAAACACCACACCCACTATAGCTACAACCGTTGTACAGCGACAGGCGACGAGACCCAGTTGGAGACTGGAGACGAGACCCAATGGGAGACTGGCAGGAGGGAAGTCTGGCAGTGAGAGCCACGCAGTGACGACACCAGGTGACAAAGACACTGCGACACAAGCAGACACGACCGGAACTACAACTACAAGGTATGGAACGAAGCAGACCTCGCAAACAACACCTTTAGCGTTGCACTATCTTTCTGGTGTCTTTGTTCCGGCTACAATAACTACGTCTCTTATATGTTTGTTCGTTATCGTGTGTAGCCTCCACTCTAAAACAGAGTCTAATGTTGCAGCTGCTGCGTTTGTAGTTGTTATTGTTGTTGTTGATGATGATATCATCATATTTTTTCAGATTATTCAGTACGCCATTACTTGAAGCATTGTCTGTATGTCCATTGTCTTGTTGCCAGACCGGCGGGTGACGAGAGAAGACAACTGGCCGGGCGACACGTTCTGTCAACGACAGACAGACCGCCGCTACTGCCTCCTGAACCACTAGTAGGTGTATGTCGCCGTCCCTGGCGATGTCGCATCGGCAGTCACCGTATATTTCACCAACACGGAAATGTCCAGTTAACATACATACATACATACATACATACATACATACATACATACATACATACATACATACATACATACATACATACATACATACATACATACATACATACATACATACATACATACATACATACATACATACATACATACATACATACATACATACATACATACATACATACATACATACACACATACACACATACACACATACACACATACACACATACACACATACATACATACATACATACACACATACATACAAACAAGCATACATACATACATACACACACACATACATATAATATGTATCCATGCATCCATGTGTTTTTTCTTACTTACATACGTGTACACATATACATACACACCCACACCCACACAACACACACATGCGAACACAAACAAACACACGCACACGCACGCACGCACGCACGCACACACACACGCACACACCACACACACGCACACACACACACACACACACACACACACACACACACACACACACGATCTACCTAATCTGATATCAACCGACATGTATTGTTATTAATAGTGTCACAGTGAAACCTGAAACCAAATAAGTTAGACTTATGTTCCCCAGTATCATTGTCGACATGCGTGATAAACCACCTGACGTAGGTTTCGAGTATATTGTGCGATGTTGGTTCTAGCTACAGAGAGGCGGGGTAGCGCTAGGCCAGGGGGTCGACGTAGCGACGACCACGACGCCGTCTACCACGACTGATGTCTCGGGCGGTCCCGGGCACATCCACACAACACACACGCAGACGGTACTACCCCAGTTCACGGCATCTACACCAGTCTTTATTTGAACGTTTTTAATGTGATTTTACTCTGTTTTGTCATGACGTTATAACACATCTTATCGTAAGTAACTTAAACTGTTACGTGTTTTGGGTTGTATGAACGCCTCTAGTGTTAGCTCAGTTGAAAACATTGCTAAACTCCGCCGTCAGTTGAAAACATACCTTTACAACCGTGCCTATCCACCATAGCTCCCTGGCATATTAATCAATCAATATGTTGATAATCGACATTGTTTATTGACTTTGAGATCGATTAACCCTTTTGTCAACAGTTCTGTTTTGATGCGTTTCCTAGGATTTATGAGCAATATAAGTTATCTAATTATTATTATTTTATGCGATTGCAACTTTGTTGTTACATTCACAGGTAGACCTTCTTACAGCTGGTGATAAAGACTTCATCGATAGGGTCTTGACAGAGACGAACAATAAAGAGAAAGTGGCTGAAATGATCAAGGAGCACGTTAAATCCATGGAAGATCTCCAACGAAGGAAAAGAGATTTTACAGCAGACCATGCACATAAACTTCATGCAAAGCTGTGCGCGCAGATGAATAAAGTATGTGGTGTCAATAGACACATAATGGTATGACTTTTATTTGGTTAGTAAAACGAACATAACATAAACTAATGATAACTCGTTAGCCAAACAGGTAACAGTTTTTGCTGTCACGGATGTTTGTCAAGGAAAGTAAAATCTAGAATCGGATTTACCTTTTATAAAAGTATCAGAGTCTCTTTATCTCAGCAACAATTTGTTTCGCGTGTATATACGTCATCACTTTGTGACGCGCACGTCGACGTGTAGCGTGCTTCAAGATGGCGCCAAACATCTCGTCGTGTTCGCTGAGCCGACAGCCGCCTAGGCGTGTGACAGTGTAGCGGTGTAGCTGGCGGTAACACGGGCGAGCAGGTGGCCTGTGTTCGCGGCCCACATTAAGCCGTTGTTAGCAGTCCACTGAGCGGAGTTACACGCCACGCATGGCTGCCGTGTCAGTCCCGCGGAATGGGGAGCGGACCACTGGGCGGTTGCCGGGAAAGTATTTCCCATCATTGTTCTGTTTAGTTGCTCATTCCGGCACCCCAGTCACACATTTGACGTTAGTCACGTTACCCAAACACCAAGTGCAACAGTGAAATTTGTATTACATAATCATAATATCAGTAACGTCATGTAATAGATTGCATAGTAATATAGAATAAAGTTATGCAGCCAAATCGTTAGGAATGCCTGTCATCGACGCAGTAGGTCCCTACACTACCGTTGACGAATAAATGAATTAATATAACATGTAGAGTCTTATATGCGACGCAATATAATTGTTTTAAGAGAATTTGTGATGTATTCACATGTAGCTTTTCAAGTGATCAAATCGTCTTACATTTACAGAAACGCAAAGTAGCTCCAGGCAGTATTGCACCGACACAGTCGGACTCAGGGCCGACAGACGAGACACGTAGATCGTCGAGTGACGAGAAGGTGGTTACCCAATGGACGCCGCTGCTAAACAGTCAGTCAGAGATAGAGGCACAATACAAACCAAACTTCCAAGAACTCGCCAACCAGGCGTCCGAGGAGAATGTCCTCGATGACGATGGGTCGCGTAAATATAATCTGAATGTGACATACCCGGTGACCCCCTCGAGCGACGGGCCACGCTCCGACCAGTCGGCGACAAGTAGCCCCAGTGGACCTGTCGGTGACGTCAGGTCGCCTTTATTCAGTCCCGTCTTGACCGTTAAGAACCTGTCCGACGTCGGCCTGGACATCAAAGGCAGCAATGGCGACGGCGACTCCGGTTTACGCAGTGCAGGCAAGGCTGTCCAAACCGAAACGGTATGTATTACATTGTGTACACTTATACCCTTCTTCGTTCGGCAACAACACTTGCCTATAATTCGAAGTATTTGCCAACATTGCTGTAAAATACAGTACAGAGTTATTTCCTGATTACCAATAATTTTACCTATATTTGTTATGCAAGGTTCGTTATTTGTCGGGTAAGACTACCGTGGAAAGAGTGTCGTTGCCATTGTCGTTGTCCCTAAAACCAATACTAATAATGGGACTAGGGCTTTTTCAGTAGCTGCACCTTCTCTTTGGAATATGCTTCCTTCTAGTGTTAAATCAGTTGAAAATATTGCTAAATTCCGCCGTCACATACCTTTCCAACTTTGCCTAAACACTATACCTCTCTGACGTATCAATCAATCTGCTGACAATTGGAATTGTTTATTGGCTCTGAGACCGATTCACACTTTTGTATTGACGCGCCTCTAAACTTGGTTTCTACGGATTTAGTCACCTTATCATTATGATGATGGTCGTCGTCGCCAGGGCGGCCGTCTCGAGGACGAGTTGTTGGCGCGTGTGGCGGGGGCCGAGCCGTTGACGCGGGAGGGCCTCGAGAACCTGTTCACGTCCTTCTACGAGGACCACACGGACGAGATGGTCGCCTACAAACACGACCGCGAGAACTTCGACCAGGAGCTGCTCCGACGCCTGCGGTCACTCAAGCAGGACATGAAGAGCGGCGCTGCCAGTCCTGTCAGCTTGCTGTCCGACAAGACCGGCGCCACGCCCACGCCGTTGGTCAGCGCCTCCGTCGACCAGGTACCACCTACCTACATGTTGGCTACACGCTTACAACTTCCTCTTGTCAAGCACTCTCAGTGAGTCAGCTACTCGCCGTCAGTTAATGCAACGTGTTGTAGTCGCTGGGACGGTAGTGCATGGGTCGTCTACGTGTGTGGAGTGCGACTCTGTAGTTGTGTTGTTGTCAATGACGTTTTAGTTCTGTGACATGTCCGGCTACATGTGTTGAGTGTGAATGTGTACTTGCAGTGTGTTGTCATTAATGAAGTGTTAATTATATTACTGGTCGACGACATGTGTTGAGTGTGCCTCTGTGTACTTGTGGCGTGTTGGCATCAGTGACGTGTTAGTTCTGTCCCTGGTGTTACACGTGTTGAGTGTGCCTCTGTGTACTTGTGGCGTGTTGTCGTCAGTGACGTGTTAGTTCTGTCCCTGGTGTTACATGTGTTGAGTGTGCATCTGTGTACTTGTGGCGTGTTGTCGTCAGTGACGTTTTAGTTCTGTCCCTGGTGTTACATGTGTTGAGTGTGCCTCTGTGTACTTGTGGCGTGTTGTCGTCAGTGACGTGTTAGTTCTGTCCCTGGTGTTACACGTGTTGAGTGTGCCTCTGTGTAGTTGTGGCGTGTTGTCGTCAGTGACGTGTTAGTTCTGTCCCTGGTGTTACACGTGTTGAGTGTGCCTCTGTGTACTTGTGGCGTGTTGGCGTCAGTGACGTGTTAGTTCTGTCCCTGGTGTTACATGTGTTGAGTGTGCCTCTGTGTACTTGTGGCGTGTTGGCATCAGTGACGTGTTAGTTCTGTCCCTGGTGTTACACGTGTTGAGTGTGCCTCTGTGTACTTGTGGCGTGTTGTCGTCAGTGGCGTGTTAGTTCTGTCCCTGGTGTTACACGTGTTGAGTGTGCCTCTGTGTACTTGTGGCGTGTTGTCGTCAGTGGCGTGTTAGTTATGTCCCTGGTGTTACACGTGTTGAGTGTGCCTCTGTGTACTTGTGGCGTGTTGTTGTCAGTGACGTGTTAGTTCTGTCCCTGGTGTTACATGTGTTGAGTGTGCCTCTGTGTACTTGTGGCGTGTTGTCGTCAGTGACGTGTTAGTTCTGTCCCTGGTGTTACACGTGTTGAGTGTGCCTCTGTGTACTTGTGGCGTGTTGTCGTCAGTGGCGTGTTAGTTCTGTCCCTGGTGTTACACGTGTTGAGTGTGCCTCTGTGTACTTGTGGCGTGTTGTTGTCAGTGACGTGTTAGTTCTGTCCCTGGTGTTACACGTGTTGAGTGTGCCTCTGTGTAGTTGTGGCGTGTTGTCGTCAGTGACGTGTTAGTTCTGTCCCTGGTGTTACACGTGTTGAGTGTGCCTCTGTGTACTTGTGGCGTGTTGGCGTCAGTGACGTGTTAGTTCTGTCCCTGGTGTTACATGTGTTGAGTGTGCCTCTGTGTACTTGTGGCGTGTTGGCATCAGTGACGTGTTAGTTCTGTCCCTGGTGTTACACGTGTTGAGTGTGCCTCTGTGTACTTGTGGCGTGTTGTCGTCAGTGGCGTGTTAGTTCTGTCCCTGGTGTTACACGTGTTGAGTGTGCCTCTGTGTACTTGTGGCGTGTTGTCGTCAGTGGCGTGTTAGTTCTGTCCCTGGTGTTACATGTGTTGAGTGTACCTCTGTGTACTTGTGGCGTGTTGTCGTCAGTGACGTGTTAGTTCTGTCCCTGGTGTTACACGTGTTGAGTGTGCCTCTGTGTAGTTGTGGCGTGTTGTCGTCAGTGACGTGTTAGTTCTGTCCCTGGTGTTACACGTGTTGAGTGTGCCTCTGTGTACTTGTGGCGTGTTGGCGTCAGTGACGTGTTAGTTCTGTCCCTGGTGTTACATGTGTTGAGTGTGCCTCTGTGTACTTGTGGCGTGTTGGCATCAGTGACGTGTTAGTTCTGTCCCTGGTGTTACACGTGTTGAGTGTGCCTCTGTGTACTTGTGGCGTGTTGTCGTCAGTGGCGTGTTAGTTCTGTCCCTGGTGTTACACGTGTTGAGTGTGCCTCTGTGTACTTGTGGCGTGTTGTCGTCAGTGGCGTGTTAGTTCTGTCCCTGGTGTTACACGTGTTGAGTGTGCATCTGTGTACTTGTGGCGTGTTGTCGTCAGTGACGTGTTAGTTCTGTCCCTGGTGTTACATGTGTTGAGTGTGCCTCTGTGTACTTGTGGCGTGTTGTCGTCAGTGACGTGTTAGTTCTGTCCCTGGTGTTACACGTGTTGAGTGTGCCTCTGTGTACTTGTGGCGTGTCGTCGTCAGTGACGTGTTAGTTCTGCCCCACGTGTTGAGTGTGCCTCTGTGTACTTGTGGCGTGTTGGCATCAGTGACGTGTTAGTTCTGTCCCTGGTGTTACACGTGTTGAGTGTGCCTCTGTGTACTTGTGGCGTGTTGTCGTCAGTGGCGTGTTAGTTCTGTCCCTGGTGTTACACGTGTTGAGTGTGCCTCTGTGTACTTGTGGCGTGTTGTCGTCAGTGACGTGTTAGTTCTGTCCCTGGTGTTACATGTGTTGAGTGTGCCTCTGTGTACTTGTGGCGTGTTGTCGTCAGTGACGTGTTAGTTCTGCCCCACGTGTTGAGTGTGCCTCTGTGTACTTGTGGCGTGTCGTCGTCAGTGACGTGTTAGTTCTGCCCCACGTGTTGAGTGTGCCTCTGTGTACTTGTGGCGTGTCGTCGTCAGTGACGTGTTAGTTCTGCCCCACGTGTTGAGTGTGCCTCTGTGTACTTGTGGCGTGTTGGCATCAGTGACGTGTTAGTTCTGTCCCTGGTGTTACACGTGTTGAGTGTGCCTCTGTGTACTTGTGGCGTGTTGTCGTCAGTGGCGTGTTAGTTCTGTCCCTGGTGTTACACGTGTTGAGTGTGCCTCTGTGTACTTGTGGCGTGTCGTCGTCAGTGACGTGTTAGTTCTGCCCCACGTGTTGAGTGTGCCTCTGTGTACTTGTGGCGTGTCGTCGTCAGTGACGTGTTAGTTCTGCCCCACGTGTTGAGTGTGCCTCTGTGTACTTGTGGCGTGTCGTCGTCAGTGACGTGTTAGTTCTGCCCCACGTGTTGAGTGTGCCTCTGTGTACTTGTGGCGTGTCGTCGTCAGTGACGTGTTAGTTCTGCCCCACGTGTTGAGTGTGCCTCTGTGTACTTGTGGCGTGTCGTCGTCAGTGACGTGTTAGTTCTGCCCCACGTGTTGAGTGTGCCTCTGTGTACTTGTGGCGTGTCGTCGTCAGTGACGTGTTAGTTCTGCCCCACGTGTTGAGTGTGCCTCTGTGTACTTGTGGCGTGTCGTCGTCAGTGACGTGTTAGTTCTGCCCCACGTGTTGAGTGTGCCTCTGTGTACTTGTGGCGTGTCGTCGTCAGTGACGTGTTAGTTCTGCCCCACGTGTTGAGTGTGTCTCTGTGTACTTGTGGCGTGTCGTCGTCAGTGACGTGTTAGTTCTGCCCCACGTGTTGAGTGTGCCTCTGTGTACTTGTGGCGTGTCGTCGTCAGTGACGTGTTAGTTCTGCCCCACGTGTTGAGTGTGCCTCTGTGTACTTGTGGCGTGTCGTCGTCAGTGACGTGTTAGTTCTGCCCCACGTGTTGAGTGTGCCTCTGTGTACTTGTGGCGTGTCGTCGTCAGTGACGTGTTAGTTCTGCCCCACGTGTTGAGTGTGCCTCTGTGTACTTGTGGCGTGTCGTCGTCAGTGACGTGTTAGTTCTGCCCCACGTGTTGAGTGTGCCTCTGTGTACTTGTGGCGTGTCGTCGTCAGAGACGTGTTAGTTCTGCCCCACGTGTTGAGTGTGCCTCTGTGTACTTGTGGCGTGTCGTCGTCAGTGACGTGTTAGTTCTGCCCCACGTGTTGAGTGTGCCTCTGTGTACTTGTGGCGTGTCGTCGTCAGTGACGTGTTAGTTCTGTCCCACGTGTTGAGTGTGCCTCTGTGTACTTGTGGCGTGTCGTCGTCAGTGACGTGTTAGTTCTGCCCCACGTGTTGAGTGTGCCTCTGTGTACTTGTGGCGTGTCGTCGTCAGTGACGTGTTAGTTCTGCCCCACGTGTTGAGTGTGCCTCTGTGTACTTGTGGCGTGTCGTCGTCAGTGACGTGTTAGTTCTGCCCCACGTGTTGAGTGTGCCTCTGTGTACTTGTGGCGTGTCGTCGTCAGTGACGTGTTAGTTCTGCCCCACGTGTTGAGTGTGCCTCTGTGTACTTGTGGCGTGTCGTCGTCAGTGACGTGTTAGTTCTGCCCCACGTGTTGAGTGTGCCTCTGTGTACTTGTGGCGTGTCGTCGTCAGTGACGTGTTAGTTCTGCCCCACGTGTTGAGTGTGCCTCTGTGTACTTGTGGCGTGTCGTCGTCAGTGACGTGTTAGTTCTGCCCCACGTGTTGAGTGTGCCTCTGTGTACTTGTGGCGTGTCGTCGTCAGTGACGTGTTAGTTCTGCCCCACGTGTTGAGTGTGCCTCTGTGTACTTGTGGCGTGTTGTCGTCAGTGACGTGTTAGTTCTGCCCCACGTGTTGAGTGTGCCTCTGTGTACTTGTGGCGTGTTGTCGTCAGTGACGTGTTAGTTCTGCCCCACGTGTTGAGTGTGCCTCTGTGTACTTGTGGCGTGTTGTCGTCAGTGACGTGTTAGTTCTGCCCCATGTGTTGAGTGTGCCTCTGTGCGTGCAGCGTGTCGGCGAGATGGACGACGAGTTCATCGAGTGGCTGGGCCGACAGCGCCAGGTGGCCAACATGTCGCCGTCCCACGTGCAGCGACTCGTCCAGCAACACCTGCAGGTCGGCCTCTGTGTGACCACTAGCGTCAACTGTCTCTGTGTGACCCACTAGCGTCAACTGCCTCTGTGTGACCCACTAGCGTCAACTGCCTCTGTGTGACCACTAGCGTCAACTGCCTCTGTGTGACCACTAGCGTCAACTGTCTCTGTGTGACCCACTAGCGTCAACTGTCTCTGTGTGACCCACTAGTGTCAACTGCCTCTGTGTGACTACTAGCGTCAACTGTCTCTGTGTGACCCACTAGCGTCAACTGTCTCTGTGTGACCCACTAGCGTCAACTGTCTCTGTGTGACCCACTAGCGTCAACTGTCTCTGTGTGAACCACTAGCGTCAACTGCCTCTGTGTGACCCACTAGCGTCAACTGTCTCTGTGTGACCCACTAGCGTCAACTGTCTCTGAGTGACCCACTAGCGTCAACTGCCTCTGTGTGACCCACTAGCGGCAACTATCTCTGAGTGAACCCCTACCGTCAACTATCTCTGTGTGAACCACTAGCGTCAACTGTCTCTGTGTGAACCACTAGCGTCAACCACTAGCGTCAACTATCTCTTCCTGTTATGTTCGACGCAGTCAATCGTAGAATTCAATTGTTGACTTTGGAAATTAATCTATTTGTCGTTGTCTGCGTCCATCGTAATCCAGTCGTCCGTAGCCTTCAACTGCTGTCCCGGAAGCGATTGTTATTATCCATACTACCCTAGTCGTGGGACACAGTTCCACCCGTGTCAGACTGTCATTGCCTGCAGGGCCTAGTAATCAAATCGTATGGAACGTGGCGTTATCTTTGTGTTTAATATTAAATGAACAAACATAATTGTTTTCCTAAATTGGATGGCTTTTTAAAATTAAAGTCTGCTCTTGATTGTGATACAATACGATGCGGTGCGGTGCGGTGCGGTGCGGTGCGGTGCGGTGCGGTGCGGTGCGGTGCGGTGCGGTGCGGTGCGGTGCGGTGCGGTGCGGTGCGGTGCGGTGCGGTGCGGTGCGGTGCGGTGCGGTGCGGTGCGGTGCGGTGCGGTGCGGTGCGGTGCGGTGCGGTGCGGTGCGGTGCGGTGCGGTGCGGTGCGGTGCGGTGCGGTGCGGTGCGGTGCGGTGCGGTGCGGTGCGGTGCGGTGCGGTGCGGTGCGGTGCGGTGCGGTGCGGTGCGGTGCGGTGCGGTGCGGTGCGGTGCGGTGCGGTGCGATGCGATGCGATGCGATGCGATGCGATGCGATGCGATGCGATGCGATGCGATGCGATGCGATGCGATGCGATGCGATGCGATGCGATGCGATGCGATGCGATGCGATGCGATGCGATGCGATGCGATGCGATGCGATGCGATGCGATGCGATGCGATGCGATGCGATGCGATGCGATGCGATGCGATGCGATGCGATGCGATGCGATAACACTTTACTGTCCCGGACTGGGAAATTCGTTTACAGCGTTCGTATAAAATGCAGTAATAAATACGTATACAAATTCAGATAAATTCATTATTAAAACAGTATGTAAACCTTAATCATGATAAAATAAACTAATCTATAATATAGTTATAATTATACTTATAATTATAATCGTCCTTTCACAAATAAAAACAAAATGAACGATGTGTCTCTCATAGAAGCGTCAGCGCTGCTTGTCATTGAACAGTCGTACAGATATTGCAATGAATGATCCACGTTTTTTTTTATGTGATTGTTCTAAACCTTCTGGACGAGGGCAGAAGGACGTATTCGTTATGTAAAATATGTGTATTGTCATTAATGATTTTAGTGGCTTTACGCAGTACCTGCTTTTCATACAGAGCAGTGAGAGTGGATTGTTTCAAATCGGTTACTTTACTACTGATGTAAGTGCAAAGAGCTGCAAAATATTCTTGTCTTTCTGACTGACTTTCCGAAACCAACAGAAAATAGAAAATGTTAAAACACGCTGGACTTATAACACATGCACACTCAGTGCCCATCACATAATTATAAATTACGTAATTTAATAAATGACATGTAAGTATTTCATTCTGGATACCTTCTAATGCTGCATATCGTGACTTGGAGATGGTGTTGATGCCGCACATCACAGAACGTGGACAACACCCACATATGCTCCCTTTAAATCTAAATATGGGTCACAAAAGTCGCCAGCTCCTTGGATGACCCCGGAAGTCATACAATCTAAACGGTGCCGTCGCTATCTGGAATGTGTTCATCCTGAGACAGATCACGCTACTCGACAGTGTCATCTATATAACCGTCAAATGTCACAGGCAAAGTCGGATTATTACGAAAATGTAGTATCAAATAACTGCTACACCAAAACAGCTATTGAAATGTATACATCAAATTTTACAAAGGCGGCCTGCTCTTTCTCTGCCAACTCATACATCGATAAAGTCACTATGTAAGTAACTCTTTCTCCTGTCATTTAAAGACAAACATTAGCCTTATCCATGCCGCTTTCCCAGGTCATACCCCAGACATTGTAAATGCTGACTCTCCACAACTAAATTCTCAATTCACATCGTTTGAACCAGCCACAACTGCTGAAGAGAGAAACGTAATCATGTCGTCCCTAAGTAAATCCTGTGACATCGACCCACTCCCGACCATACTACTGAAAGCATGTCTTGACGTAATAATTAGGCCAATAACAGACATCATAAACGCATCACTGTGCTCCGGCTTATTTCCTGAAGACTCTAAATTTGCGCATGTAAACCCAGTTCTGAAGACGACATCCATGGCGGGGTTTCCAAAGAACAAGTTACTAAACAGCTATGAACCTATTTCCAGCCTGAGCTTTATTGCAAAAATACTTGAAAAGGTTGTCGCAAACCGTCTTAGATCTCACATCTACATAAATGGCTTATCAAATGTGTCGCAGTCTGCGTACAAACAATTTCACTTATAAAAGTACATTACGACATTAACTTTAACATTTATAATGGCAAAGTTACCGCAATGACCCTCCTCCATCTATCCGCCACTTTCGACATCACTCACCACGGCATTCACATTAAACGGTTATCAAGATGGCACGGCATATCTGACACAGCCCGGGGCTGTTTTTTGTGCATACCTCACGGGTAGAGGTAACTGCTTCTTCGACACGCTGCGCAGTTTGGGGCCTTTGCTTTTCACTCTGTAATACAACGCCACTAAGCTCTGTTATCAAAAGTACAACTTGAATAATCATCTTTGCGCAGATGATACACACATCTATGTTTCTTTGACGACACCAGACACTTGTGGCTCCCTAAGCCAGGTCAGAGATTGTCTCGAAGATGTCTCCCTTTGGAAGAAAAACAGTAAACTAAAGCTAAGTGCAGATAAGACTGAATTTCTCATCATTGGTACCTCGGAAAGCGTGCAAAACTCGATGGCTTTTTTCCGACACATATCCTGAGTCAGAGTATCACACCAGCCGCCTCAGTTTCAAATCTCGGAGTAACGTTTGACAAAAACTTCAATTTTAAATAATATATATCGAAAACATGTCGTTGCTGTTTTTACCACATCCGCGATCTTCGCCGTATTCGCCGGTTTATATCACTTTCCGTTGCTAAAACCATCGCAACAGCTCTTGTAAACAGCAGACTTGACTACTGGCTGCATTTCCATCCTTTACAATATTGCAAACAAGGATATAGCAAAACTTCAACGTGTCCAAAACTGTTTGGCAAGGGTAATCACGCGTTCTCGTTTTTCTCGCTCAGTGCCGCTTCTGAAATCAGTGCATTGGCTCCCTCTGCACTATCGCATTATTTTCAAGATTTGTACAATAGCCTATCAAGCACTCTCATAGACGCAACCAGCATATCTGAATTCGATGCTCACTCGAGTTAGAAATCCCAGACAGCTACGCTCAACCAACCCTCTTTACATTCCTCGGGTGAAAACGAAAGCAGGGACCCGAGCTTTCACCAACTGTGTGGAATTCGCTTCCTGCCAGTGTTAGATTAGAAGGTAACAAAGTTTCATTCTGCTGGCATCTAAAACCCACCTCTGTAATGCTGCCTATCCTCCTTAGCTTCCTAGCCCCTTCAGCCATCCGTCGACAACTCACGCATTGTTTTACGATTACGAGATTGCTTAATCCATTGGTTTGGTCGCGCCTCTGAGCTTGATCTTCGAGGATACTGGCTCATAAGAAGTCGTTATTATTTAATTCTGTTATTTTGTATGTCGACATTTAAAGGCAGTTTCGCGTGTGGCACACTTTAAGCATGTGCAAAATTCATCAACTATTTTGTTGAATATTTCTTCAGCACATATCCGAATTCAAGACATCTATGAAAAATGAGTTTGCCAAGATGCGTCAAGAAATGCAAGATGTCGACAGTAAGGATTCGAAAGTGAGCAATAGAGAAAGACGCTTCCAAGTGAGTACCTCCGAATGTAAATGGTGACAGACTTAGTTCGACTGTGTACGTGTCGTTTGGACGAAATGTATGCGCTGTATGCTCACGACACGATCACGACACGATCACTACGAGCACCGAGTGTGCTTGTGACACGATGTGACGAGCACCGAGTGTGCTTGTGACACGATCTGACGAGCACCGAGTGTGCTTGTGACACGATGTGACGAGCACCGAGTGTGCTTGTGACACGATGTGACGAGCACCGAGTGTGCTTGTGACACGATGTGACGGGCACCGAGTGTGCTTGTGACACGATGTGACGGGCACCGAGTGTGTTTTTGACACGATGTGACGAGCACCGAGTGTGCTTGTGACACGATGTGACGAGCACCGAGTGTGCTTGTGACACGGTGTGACGGGCACCGAGTGTGCTTGTGACACGATGTGACGATCACCGAGTGTGCTTGTGACACGGTGTGACGGGCACCGAGTGTGCTTGTGACACGATGTGACGAGCACCGAGTGTGCTTGTGACACGATGTGACGAGCACCGAGTGTGCTTTTGACACGATGTGACGATCACCGAGTGTGCTTGTGACACGGTGTGACGGGCACCGAGTGTGCTTTTGACACGATGTGACGATCACCGAGTGTGCTTGTGACACGATGTGACGATCACCGAGTGTGCTTTTGACACGATGTGACGATCACCGAGTGTGCTTGTGACACGATGTGACGAGCACCGAGTGTGCTTGTAACACGGTGTGACGGGCAGCGAGTGTGCTTGTGACACGACGTGACGAGCACCGAGTGTGCTTGTGACACGACGTGACGAGCACCGAGTGTGCTTGTGACACGATGTGACGGGCACCGAGTGTGCTTGTGACACGATGTGACGGGCACCGAGTGTGCTTGTGACACGATGTGACGGGCACCGAGTGTGCTTGTGACACGATGTGACGGGCACCGAGTGTGCTTGTGACACGATGTGACGAGCACCGAGTGTGCTTGTGACACGATGTGTCGGGCACCGAGTGTGCTTATGACACGATGTGACGAGCACCGAGTGTGCTTGTGACACGATGTGACGAGCACCGAGTGTGCTTGTGACACGATGTGACGGGCACCGAGTGTGCTTGTGACACGATGTGACGAGCACCGAGTGTGCTTGTGACACGATGTGACGGGCACCGAGTGTGCTTGTGACACGATGTGACGAGCACCGAGTGTGCTTGTGACACGATGTGACGGGCACCGAGTGTGCTTATGACACGATGTGACGAGCACCGAGTGTGCTTGTGACACGATGTGACGAGCACCGAGTGTGGTTGTGACACGATGTGACGGGCACCGAGTGTGCTTGTGACACGATGTGACGAGCACCGAGTGTGCTTGTGACACGATGTGACGAGCACCGAGTGTGCTTGTGACACGATGTGACGGGCACCGAGTGTGCTTATGACACGATGTGACGAGCACCGAGTGTGCTTGTGACACGATGGCGATGTGACAAGCACGGAGTCGTCTGTTGCAGGTCATAAGTCCCGTGAACCCGATCGACGTGAACTCGTTTGTGGATCAGGAGCGCCTACAGGCGGCCCGGCTACGCAAACTTCGCTACGACGAGAGAGAACGAACTAACAGCTTGCTGAAAGAGAAGCTAAGACGACAAAAAGAGGTGTGTCGTTAGTGATCGGTAGTTATATTTTTTTAATCAGAGACGGCAGTTATTTCCCCGATTGACCTGTGTTGGTGGTGGGCGGGGTAACACCCGCAGGTCCCGCTACACCAGCCACATACGTCAAGGGCGACCGTCACGACACTCGGGTGCTGATATGGCGTCGTCTCTAGTCAGGCCTGTCACCAACCGCAATGAATCCAAGCGGAAAGGACAAACGTACAGCTTATAAATAAATAAATAAACAAAACAATGTTAATTAATATCTAATTAAAATAGTTAGGTTGTATAATAGTGCTAAATTAAAATAACATTAATAAAATATAAGGTGGTTTGGGGCGTGAGTGGTATATATAGAACTAGATATTAAAAGCAAGTTTGAAATGATTAGTCTTAAGACGAGCTTTAAATAGAGACTTCCACATTTACCCTAGGTGTGAATCTTGGAATGGGGAATGTGGAACTTGCAGAGATTAACCTCTGTAAGTTTGGCAACCCAAGCGTAAGTTTAGCAACCGTTAATGAAGAAAACGTTGACATTCCCGCATAAATAGACCAGGTCGATCACTGTTGTTCCTTGTTGCCCGACCTTGACGTCTCTACTGCTAGTGTAGTTCTTATGTTTACCGTTGCAGTTGAAGGAAAAGAAGCGAAGTTCCCACGTCATAGAGACTGTGGGGTGAGAGTAAAGCACCCCGCAGCCGATCACATCGCGACTTTTTCGAGCCTCCCACGCGGGCCTCGTCGCAAACCAACGCACGTCTCTGACTGACGCGAGAAGACACGAAACCCGCACGCGAACTGCCAACGAGACACCAGCCATCTTTGTTGAGACAATGGGTGTCTTCCTTGTGACAATAAATGTGTTTGTATTTAGTTTGAAATTGCCAGAACATAATACTTACAGTGATGACGCAATGACGATATCTATAAACGCTCAACGTTATCTTGTAAACAAACCGTATGCCGTTAAAATGAAAGCGATATTAAATCAAACATATACACCTGCATACGAATATTCCAGCATCAAGGGCCTCCTTCCACCACCAGGTTTACCCTAGTACCCGCTCGAGGCATGTCAGATTTTCCCGTATAAACCCTTTAGGGAGTGTTGTCACGTGACTCGAGTTGACTGTAAATTCATCACGTCAACATATTTGAATTTTTCAGATGTCCAATGCCACGACAAAGCTCTTTACTTAAGAGAATCCCTATTTAATTAAGGGAAAGTCGGGTATTATAAGCATAGCGGCTGTTAGTAGTACCCATCCTCTGGCTCAAGCCAACATTGTGAGCTGATGTTATTTGAGTTCTTCCTGGACATGTTCGTCTACAATTCACGCAAGCCACCAGGCCTTCGATCTTCAAATACAAAATGCATATCGTGGCAGTGCGCAAATGAAAGTTACCTGAAAAGACGATTTGTTTTTCACTACACAAAAGTAATAAACCATGATTTGCCTAAGATGTTAAATCGTCAAGTTCCGCAGAGCAAATTTAATATGTTATGCTTATGAACATATAAACGTCATTTCATATGAAAGGCTAATATGAGAATACGTTTTCTATACACACTATACACACAGTTGTTAGTCGTTTAGCAAAGTTGCTTTGTTGTTGATAATATTTCGTCGGAGTTATTACTGTTTGCTGTTTTTATTTTCATATATATATACGATTAAGTAGTTTATGCAATATTTAAAATCCCAGATACATTTTTAGTTTACACGTTTGCTCATATCGCTTTGTGTAACATGAACTTTATATTATGACTTTTTTTAAATACTGCACGACTGTTGCGTCGGTAGGTGGCGCCGTCTTCCGTCCTGACGTTGTACGACTTTGGCGTGTTTGCTTTTCCGGTGACGACGCCTGGCTGGTCACTTATCGCGTTTCTCCTCACCTCTTCCCGAACCGAGATCCATGTTCCAGCTTTGGCATTTCTGTTTTAGTATTTATTTGTGCTTCTCTTGTTTCTCTTTGAAGTGCTGGTGGATTGCTTCCGGGTTTACGACAGCCGGGTGCAGCGTTCTGTGCATTGTGCATTGTGGGCAGGGTGGATCTCAAATCAACCGTTTGCTCGTCAGCAGTTGCCGGGTGATTTTCCGCAGTCTGACAATGGCGTCGTACGATGCTCTAGTAGAGCAAGGCAAGGGTTTCGTCTGCTTGCCGCGGCCTTCGTGATGATTCTTTCTGCGGTTTGTACCACCTTCTCCGCTAAGCCATTTGAATGCGGGTATCGGGGACTCGATGTTGCATGGATTAATACCCATGTGTAATGTGTTTGCAAAACGTGCACATTCTGCACTGGCGAATTGCGGTCCGTTGTCGGAGATGACCTTCTCCGGAATGCCATGTCTAGCGAAGATGTCTTTCATTTTCATGATGACATATGTCGCGCGGATTGAGTATACCCTTACAAAAAAGAGCCAATGGTATACCATTGAATACCAGTCAGTATCAATAATATTTCAGCAGGACTCAGTGGTACTCTCAACGGTAATTTAAAATACCGTTCAATACCACTGAACGGCACAAAGAATCCAAAATACCATTCAAAATATCATTAAAAAAACATTCAGATACAATTCAAATACCCTTGGCCATAATACCCCCTAGGAACATTCAAGTACCATTCAAATACCATTCAAAATCCAATGGTATTTGAATGCTATTTTTTGTAAGGGTTATAACCTCTCTACCTCTATGTACCAGCTATACTAGTCCTGTAGGCACAGATAGTTGTTCCCGTCACACTCAAACAGGTCTACGGCTACATTCTGAAATGGTCGCGCTGGGACAGGATGGTTCATCGTGGGCTCTTTCTGCGTCGCTCTCTTGTGTTCCTGGCGTATCGAACACTCACCGATGTGGGTTTCGATGTCAATAAACGGCGTCCCCGACGCGGTGCTTCGTTGTCACTGTTGCGAAGTGTCCGATGTGACGCTGCTGCAGTGTCTCCGGCCGCTCGTCTCGGGTATCACGATCCTATCCTCTTGATGACAGTGATTGTCGGCTCGCTTGAGTTAGTCTCGCGTACGATTGAGATCGAGAGGATCTCGAACATTCCAGTATGCTGGGATATCTCTCGGAAAACATCAACGTTCGTTGGGCCAGTCTGACTCAATCGTTCTTATCTTATCTGCAATTCTCTATCAAGTCGCATGGCAGTCTTGATCTTCTCCATTCTTGCGGCAGTGACGGTAGTGTGGATTATTTCAAAGATTTCCACTTCTTCGCTGAGGTCACTCTGTGTCGGAACTTCATGTATTCGAACATCATCTTCCAAATCATCCCTTCGTGTATTCGGGTTATCTCTCAGGAAGATCTGGGATAAGGTGTTTGCCAAATGAATATGTTTTCATGGCACGTAGGTGATCTTCTCGTTGTATCTGTGGAGTCTCAGCAGCATTCCCTGTAGCCGCGGTGGCGCACATGCTAGTGGCTTCTTGGTAACAGCTCCAGAGGTTTGTGACATAACTTGACAGTCACGCCACGTCCATATATATGTGTTCTGGTGAAAGCGTTCGCACGCAAACAATTCTGCTCGGCGCTGGGAATACATCACGATGCACACGACACGGGTCATCGGTCCTGTTGCAAGACAGCTCCAAGACCTTTCTGTCAAGCGTCGCACTGAGTGACGACGTGTTTCCGGGATCAAAGTAGGCGAGAACTGGACCTGGATGCTTGCACAGCATCTGCTTTATAGGCCATATCCCTCACTGCATCCCAGATAAACTACTTTTCTTCATTGGTCAGGTCTCTCAGTGGGGCGGTGATGTTTGGCGCTAACTTTCCCATGCTTTCACAGGTACGTAACCATTCCGGTGTCCAGCTCGTCTCTTGTGGTCGGTGGTGGCATCTCACGTATGCCCCGCGTCTTCACCGGGTCGGGTGGCAGTCCGTCGGCAGACAGTACGTGTCCAAAGTAGGTGACTTGATTGCTTCTGAAGATACGCTTGTCAGTTGTCATGATTTAATCTGATCCCTTTTCTCTGGTCCTACTTAGCATTGCATTCTGCATATGTAGAGTTCGCAACGAACATTCGGCACTGAAGCATCTAATGGGCACACGTTCACTCACTCAGACATTCTAACGATAAGACAATGCATATAATTATAGGTTTTTCACAGTTTAGTCGGTCAAAACCCTACCTATGCAAATCGAAGATACTGGCTAAATAATCTAAAAACTAAGCCAATACAAGAACAACGTTAATTGACAAGACGTAATGTCTCGGCAGCGACGGTGTATATCACACAGTCAGAAATGTACTAAAGATAACCCTACGTGTTTAGACACGGAGGTCTTAACGGCGACGGCGTATATCACACAGTCAGAACTGTACTAAAGATAACCCTACGTGTTTAGACACGGAGGTCTTAACGGCGACAGCGTATATCACACAGTCAGAACTGTACTAAAGATAACCCTACGTGTTTAGACACGGAGGTCTTAACGGCGACGGCGTATACCACACAGTCAGATATGTACTAAAGATAACACTACCTGTTTAGACACGGAGGTCTTAAAGGCGACGGCGTATATCACACAGTCAGAAATGTACTAAAGATAACACTACCTGTTTAGACACGGAGGTCTTAACGGCGACGGTGTATATCACACAGTCAGAAATGTACTAAAGATAACCCTACGTGTTTAGACACGGAGGTCTTAACGGCGACGGCGTATATCACACAGTCAGAAATGTACTAAAGATAACCCTACGTGTTTAGACACGGAGGTCTTAACGGTGACGGTGTATATCACACAGTCAGAAATGTACTGAAAATAACCCTACGTGTTTAGATACGGAGATCCTAACGGCGATGGCGAATATCACACAGTCAGAAATGTACTAAAGATAACCCTACGTGTTTAGACACGGAGGTCTTAACGGCGACGACGTATATCACACAGTCAGAACTGTACTAAAGATAACCCTACGTGTTTAGACACGGATGTCTTAACGGTGACGGTGTATATCACACAGTCAGAACTGTAGTAAAGATAACCCTACGTGTTTAGACACGGAGGTCTTAACGGCGACGGCGTATATCACACAGTCAGAACTGTACTAAAGATAACCCTACGTGTTTAGACACGGAGGTCTTAACGGTGACGGTGTATATCACACAGTCAGAACTGTACTAAAGATAAACCTACGTGTTTAGACACGGAGGTCTTAACACACACACACACACACACACACACACACACACACACACACACACACACACACACACACACACACACACACACACACACCACACACACACACACACACACACACACACACACACACACACACACACACACACACACACACACACACACACACACACACACACACACACACACACACACACACACACACACACACACACACACACACACACACACACTAATGAATGACGCAGGGCAGATCGAAAAAAGAAACAATGATGCATTCTGAATTTTATCAATAGTTTTACCAAACTGTTTCCAGAATGTCCACTGCCAACATGTTATTTACCAAAACGTTATGGATCTGGTTTGCTCTTGTTATCTTAACATAGTTAAACACATAAACGCACGCACACACGCACACACACGCACGCACGCACGCATGTATGCGTTATACATGCAGCCATGCACGACATCTAGTTGTAGGTAGTACTACACACACGTCAACGTCAGTGTCACACCTTTACTTAGAGACATGCACAATATTTCAGATTCAACAAGCGTCTAAAACAAGGGGGAGACGAGGAGGGGAATATAGAGGGAGACAGAGAATGGCAGATAGATGGACATAGAGTCAGGGGCGAAAGGTGAATATTGTGTTTTATTCACAAACACAAAGCACCATTTTATTTATGCAGAAATAAGTTATACAATATGCATTTCTCTGTAGTTTCAAGCGTCGGAATTCACAGTTTTATGGAGGAAGCAAATTTATCAAAGGACCCGCGTTTTATCGGCATGAAGAGGAAGTCGGTTTTCCCGCGATGATTATGTAAAATTAAACACGTCGCCGCGAGCGTATACGTAATCAAACGCGTACGCGTTCTTGCTTTCGCGGGACAGTCCATTGATCATGACGGGGTAGTTGATAAGTTAAAAAAAAACTCACGTTGATAAAATCAACCACCAGTTCCAAAAATTCCAAATTCTAAGCTAGCCCGATTTCAAGAAATGCAAAATTGCGTAGAAAGGACCAGTTTCATCTTCAAATACGTCGCTTTGTTTGTGTCATATCCAAAAATCCGACCCTGGAAAAGCCGTTTAGGCTACGTCCACCGTTTTTGAAACGAGTGTTCTCGTTGGTCTATTGAACAGTCTTTCCTTCTAGAATGTTCTGCCGGATGTTCGAAATAATTCATTCTGATTGGCTAGTTAGACAGGGATTCCATATTAGCCAATCAAAACATTGGACTGAGTAACGTTATACGTGGATTTGATCGTTACGGAGATCAGTTGAGCGCAACTCCTCGAGCTAGCAAGACGTTCAGAAGCTCAAACAGTGAAGTCAACGCGAAAAGGACTTCGGGTGTATTGTTTGTCGAGCCTGAACATTTGCGCTACAACTACAGAAGCGGTCGAACGTTAGCGGCAACGCGTGCAAGTCTGAAGACACACTCTGTGCGATTGAACACCAATTCATCGTCGTCTTCCCTGCACCAAGTTGTCGCTGCCAACGAACGTCGCCGCCATGCCATGGTTACCACCCCTCTCGGGTAAAAAGGTAGGCATTTTTATATATAAACAGTCCGAATTCAAACCTTAGTCGTGCTGCTTGCGAAATGTATATGATGCGTTTGCTTAAAAACAGTATAGTTACTCAGATGTTATATTGAATTTTCAGATGTGCGCAGTCGTGAATCGAGTTGCTGTTCTCCACCTTCGCCATGTCCACGGGAAATCGAGAATGCCGCGTGTCGTCTAGTCTCGCTTAACCGACTGTCGGTCGGCTGCGGAACTACGCCGAGAAGACAGTCTGGTGACATTTGCCGGCTTTTGTTTGGTATCCGCGTGATCTATAAAATGCTGCCACCTCACGGACACTGCCGTAATATTTTTTTTTATAAACAACTGCAAATTTGTATTTCTATTTATTTTGGGTTAATATAAGTTTAATTTTTAATAGTTTTTATAATACAGCATTATTTGATCAAAAGGTTTCCTTATTTAATTTGTATGCTATCCGTGTCGGGCTAGACAATGCTGCCACCTCACGGATACTGGTTACTCCTGCCGTAATTCTTATTTTATAAACAACGGTAAATTTGAATTTTTACTTACTGTTGTGTTAATATAAGTTCAATGGTGAATACTTTTCAAATGATATTATTATCTTGTAAAACTATATCGTTATTAAAAAAATTATTTCATAGTTGGCCTGAGAGCCAATCAGCGTCTCTACCCTATTCTGGGGTAAGGCTGCCCGGATGTAGAAACTTAAACATATATACTGTCCCAGGCGTAGTTGAGGAGGCTTAAAAGTGCTGCCACCTCACGGAGTCTGGGTAACCGAGGCTACGTGTCGTCACGATCACTGACGAGCCAACTCTGTCGCCGACAACATCACGCATCAATTCACGCATCCGCTGGCGCCATCACGATCGCCGTTCAATTCGCATCGAAACATATCGCCAAAACGCGTTGCTGTTCTCCACCTTCGCTACCGCCACCGCAAATCCGGAATGCCGCGTGTCGTCACAATCACAGACGAACTAGCCAGGTCTTTCGGCGGCAACTTCACGCGTTCACGCATCCGCCGGCGCCGCTGCGATCGCCGTTCAACTCGCATCGAAATGCAACATCGCCAGAACGCTACAAGGGCAACAAGGCGAATTCGACGCAACGAGACTGCTTCTTTCAAATACCCGAGCATCCGATGTTACCGCAGCAGTAGCCGGTATATCAGTAACTCCGCATCGTATGTCCTGTCCGTGTCTTGTCTCTTTCTCTGTGGGCCACTACGACGTATTAGTGTCAACGCCCGATTCTATGTTCAGTGTTGTTTAGTTTTGTGACGAGGGGTTGTTACGGGGGACCGTTGCAATTCCCGGATGAGATCCAGGGCCAATCGAACTGAAAAAGTTCACTGTTGATTGGATTCCCCTGTTGTGTATCCAGACCTGGTACTAGTGGTGGTTTGTGGACGAGACCAATGTTGCTTGTCTGTTCGATTTACGTGTCTGTTATGTGTGTGTGTGTATTGTGTTATGTTCGAATTGCGGAGAAAGTCAGTGAAGTCACCAAAACGTCCGAAACGACGAGATTCAAGTGTCACTTCGCAAAAGAACACTTGACATGGTTATGGACGATATGAATATGGACGTTTAACCTGCATAAATTAAAGGCAAAAAAAGTTAACTGTTTCGTGGCATACACCTAATAGAGTTAATATAAAGTAACAATTTCCACATATACTCAATTTTTTTACGCCAGCGGTTTACCAGAAAAATATTTTTTAACACCCAGCCATCCAAATACTACGCGCTACTCCATCTTAGACGAAGAATGACGTCACGACGGTGATCGAGGCGCTCTCCACGCAGATTCACTGCATGGGGTTTGGCTGTTGTCATGGAATGGCTGCAACTCGGCAACGCGCGTAACATGCTGATGACGGTAAATATAAAGTTGTCTATTATTGTTATCGCTGAAATCATCCCATCAACTGATGATACATGACTACATGTCTACTTCAAAGCATTTCTCCTAAAAATGGACCGAGCAAAGTGAACTGTACTTGGAGTTGGACTGGAGGGATTCCAAACAGTACGCCCGCAAATATGAATCAATTTCTTCAATACTACCGGTTGTTTCAACTATTATTGCAACCGTATGCCGAACAGTAAGGCATAATTACTAAAGTTTACCATAGATTTAACCACAGATTTAGATACACGTCTATAAGCAGCTGCTAGATGTCACGCCAACTGAACGAACTGTCGAAGACTCGAAGTTGTTGACCCTTAACAACGTCGCAGGTTAAGGGTCAGACATAGAATGCCGCGCGCTGAATGGCCAAGTCAATTTAACCCTTCACTTAATGGCGGCGTCTAGACCATCGTGGATTTCGTTAGAATTTTAGACTTTAAAGTCGCATTCTGAGTAAACCGCTGGCATAAAAAAATTGAGTATATGTGGAAATTGTTACTTTATATTAACTCTATTAGGTGTATGCCACGAAACAGTTAACTTTTTTTGCCTTTAAAAAAACATCATGAATCATTATGCCTATTATTATACTTCGTAGGCTTATGCTTCGTTCATTCAATAAAACGGTGACAAACTATTAATAACGCCTATGTTGTCTGTATAGTTAAGTTTGCCTCGGTGAGCTCGTAATTTAATGTTGTCTGTCAACATAACATAACGTAACGTAACGTAACGTAACGTAACGTAACGTAACGTAACGTAACGTAACGTAACGTAACGTAACGTAACGTAACGTAACGTAACGTAACGTAACGTAACGTAACGTAACGTAACGTAACGTAACGTAACGTAACGTAACGTAACGTAACGTAACGTAACGTAACGTAACGTAACGTAACGTAACGTAACGTAACGTAACGTAACGTAACGTAACGTAACGTAACGTAACGTAACGTAACGTAACGTAACGTAACGTAACGTAACGTAACGTAACGTAACGTAACGTAACGTAACGTAACGTAACGTAACGTAACGTAACGTAACGTAACGTAACGTAACGTAACGTAACGTAACGTAACGTAACGTAACGTAACGTAACGTAACGTAACGTAACATAACATAACATAACATAACATAACATAACATAACATAACATAACATAACATAACCCCTGCCGCAGTGTCTAACCATGCACCAACGATTTTAAAGTCCAACGAATGACGTCATCGTGATTGTTGACGAAACCACGTGACTAATAGACGTAAACTTATGACGTCAAACGCCAAGAATTCTGGAACCACATGACGTGTGTGCATGCATGCGTGCGTGCGTGCGTGCGTGCGTGCGTGCGTGCGTGCGTGCGTGCGTGCGTGCGTGCGTGCGTGCATATGTGTATGTATATGTGTGTTGTTGGAACTCCGGCAATTGAGAAATCATTCCATATCTTTTTGCGCATGGTTTTAAAAAGCTAAATTGTTTAACATGTTATGTATGTAATTGTGTATGTATACACACCCACATTAATTATATATATATATATATATATATATATATATATATATATATATATATATATATATATATATATATATATATATATATATATATATATATACATATACATATACATATATATATATATATATATATATATATATATATATATATATATATATATATATATATATATATATATGTATATAAGTTTAAACTGTTAAGAAATTATAGGTCCTAAAGTTAATGGGTTAAGATAAATTCGTTTTACGTTACATTATTCGTAAACTAATGGTTGGAATAATAATACAATTACCATACTAGCTAAATATGTAATGGTACCAGAAGGTTGCACATTGTGGTGGATGATTTTAAACATCCTTTCCGGCATCGAGCCAGCACACCTGTCGTCGGGCCACCAATCGGCGTTTCATCGGCTGTAAATGTACATTAATTTACACATTATGCCTTCACAATGACGGACAGGTCAGACTGTAACATTTTGATAACTGTTGAAAACATTCTGAATATGTTATTGTTTCGTTGTTTTACCCTGCCAGCTTCAGTCATTCGTGCAGACATTAATTCACAGTAAAAGAAGTAAGTTATATATGATGAAATCCGCGTTCGGCATGTTTGTACGAAGTGACTTCGGTCGCTGGCGCTCCAGTACATGTTGCGTAATGTTGTACCGGGCGACCGTCGTGGGGCGTGGCAGAGACTGGCTGTCAGCGCACGTGTGGCTGTCTGTCGGCTGTCTGTCGAACGATATGTTGCGCTGAGCAAGTCAAACTCCAAAGAAGCGCATTTACCACGTTCTCAACTGATCAATTTCTAAGTAATTGTTTAGTTTGGAAGAACTGATTTTGCTGACAACATGAATTACATAGAAAGTGAGAGAAGGCATCGATTGATAGCTTGTCACTGACTAGATTACCCGGATGTTAACAAGCACCATGCCATTAAGGTGGGCGGCGCAGAAATTTAATTATGTTTCTTTTAACTCGCATTGTCACGACACCAACACTTGTTATGTGTATCTTTGTCTAAATAGTTAAAATCAGCCTTAATACAGAGGGTAACGCTGCGTATAGACATCGCTTTAATGCTTAGCGTTTTAACTTTTTAATTCGTGTTTGTATAGATTGCGCATGGTCCAGATGCAATACTTTAATAAATACTTATTAATGAAAAGATCAACACGTTGTTGTAAGCATTGTTTTTATTAGGTCGAAATATGTGAAACCTTTTTGCATTAAGGATAACTTTAACATGACATCCACTTAATCGAAAAGTGTCGTTTCTATGAAGGTCCATATAGCAAACTTTGAGTTTGTATTATCTAGTGTGCTATTCTCCATCCCAGATCTATAATGTGGGTCTACAATTGCGCACTGCACCTACTTCCACATTTGGGCAAAATTAATAGAATAGTAGGACACCTTAGTGATTCTTGAGGTTTTATTTGTTTACCCAGGTAAACAAAACTGTCTCGGTGATCTTTACTTAAGCTTCTTTCCATCCTGGTGTATTTACAGCTCTTTCCTTCTATGTCCCACCACATTAACTCCGTCTTCTCCGAACTTACTCTCAGTCCATGTCTGCTGAAAATATCGTTCCACTCTATCAGTTGTTCTTGGAGATTTGCTTCCCTATCCGCCACTACTGCCAGGTCACCTTCGTATAATAGTTTCCTGAATGTCTTTTGTACAAATCCTTTTGCTTATCAGTTCCACCAGAGCGTTAAACAACAACGGAACCAAGGCGCTTCCTTGTGTCAGGCCAACATTCACTTTGGGCTCTCCTGACACTCCCGGTCCACACGGAACCCTGCCCTTCGTGTCCTCATACGTCCCCTCCACCATCCTGAATTCCGCCTCTGGGACCCTCATCCACCTCAGTGTTGCCATCGTCACTTCTCCAGGTCTGTGAATCTAATTGTCGTATCCTACTGTTCTTCCAGTTTCTTTTCCACTAGCTACCTCAAGGCAAACATCCCCATTTTGTGTCGATCACATTCCAACTCGCTCAGCCACTACCAGCCTCTCTACTCGCACTTAATCAATGCCTGTTTGTCTTTCCAAATAGGCCTACCCGATAAACCGTAAAAATGGCCCGGGCTGTGACAAGTTTCATAAAGGTTACTTTACCTCCCACCACTGTAAACCGTTTACTGCGAAGCATGTCCCTTGGGAAGATGTAATTTATTTATTTTCACCGACAACAATTATGAATTACACATCACAGTGTTGGTGGCAAGGGGCGAACAGAAGTGCAATAGTTATGTGTGATGTGATGTGGTGTGGCGTGGTGTGGGGTGTGTGGTGTGGTGTGGTGTGCGGTGTGCGGTGTGCGGTGTGCGGTGCGCGGTGCGCGGTGCGCGGTGCGCGGTGCGGTGTGCGGTGTGCGGTGCGCGGTGCGCGGTGCGCGGTGCGGTGTGCGGTGCGCGGTGCGCGGTGCGCGGTGCGGTGTGCGGTGCGCGGTGCGCGGTGCGCGGTGCGCGGTGCGCGGTGCGCGGTGCGCGGTGCGCGGTGCGGTGTGCGGTGTGCGGTGTGCGGTGTGCGGTGTGCGTGGCGTGGCGTGGCGTGCGGTGTGCGGTGTGCGGTGTGCGGTGTGCGGTGTGCGGTGTGCGGTGTGCGGTGTGCGGTGTGCGGTGTGCGGTGTGCGGTGTGCGGTGTGCGGTGTGTGGTGCGGTGTGTGGTGCGGTGTGTGGTGCGGTGCGGTGCGGTGCGGTGCGGTGCGGTGCGGTGTGTGGTGTGTGGTGTGTGGTGTGTGGTGTGTGGTGTGTGGTGTGTGGTGTGTGGTGTGTGGTGTGTGGTGTGTGGTGTGTGGTGTGTGGTGTGTGGTGTGTGGTGTGTGGTGTGTGGTGTGTGGTGTGTGGTGTGTGGTGTGTGGTGTGTGGTGTGTGGTGGTGTGGTGTGTGGTGGTGTGGTGTGGTGTGGTGTGGTGTGGTGTGGTGTGGTGTGGTGTGGTGGTGTGGTGTGGTGTGGTGTGGTGTGGTGTGGTGTGCGTGCGTGCGTGCGTGCGTGCGTGCGTGCGTGTGTGTGACACTAGGCACACATGCATGCACGCGTGGAGCCGTGTCACACACGCAAATGGCTATCAGGTAATCCCGATGTAACAGGCACAAACAATGTCCACACTTTGAAAGAAAATACGCGGGCTGGATAGCTGAGCCCGCACCCGCCCTCAAACTATATCTTTCCGCCCGCAGCCCGGCCCGCACTGATCTGACCCGCTGGGGGAGCGGGCTGCGAACCGAAATTCGCCCCGCGCAGGGCTTTATCAAGCACACATCCACCCTACTGGCACCCACTTTTAAGCGCAACGCCCCCTCGTTTTGGTGCCCGCGGGAAATCTGAAGAGTGGGCAATAAAAGTGCTGCCATATTGCGGCGTCTGGATAACGTTAGGATTTCGATTTTATATACAATTACAAATGTTTAATTATTTTGTGTTAATATAAGTTTAATTTTGAATATTGTTTTTTTAGAATATAATATTATCTGATACAAAGGTATCCTTAATTAATTTGTTATTTCAAATTCGACCTGAGAACTAGCCTCGGTTACCCAGACTCCGTGAGGTGGCAGCACTTTTAAGCCCCCTCAACTCCGCCTGGGACAGTATATGGGCTTAAAGGGGGACTGAAGCGGCTGAACAACCACAGCCCAAACATAAGAACATATAATTTACAGCACTTGTCACTATGATTTGACAAGCACAGCGTCACGGTATATTTTTAATAATTTTTTAAACTGAGCTACTTTCAACACAGGGCGCTGCCATATTGCCTAGGGCTTCTGAGCGGCGTTTCCGGTTTGATTGCCGCGTTGTTTACAATCGCGGAAGCCGCGAGTCAATAGGCAACGCAGCATAGCTCTCACAAAAACGGGCCAAACGCATTAAAACAAACATAATTAAACTATTTAATGCTCTGTATGGCTAATAGATATATTATGATTGTTAGCAAGCAACTTTCACATACTTCTACGAAAAGATTCCTGCAGAAAAAGCAGGTTAAACATGATGAAGTTGGCGTGTCCGCTGGCGGCAAGTTCGACAAGAGTCTGCGGTGGTCACTTTCAAACGCCGAATGCAAGCCTAATTGCAAACGTGACGAACACAAAGAGACACTGAACATCAAAACATAAGTTTCGATCAGAGCATTTTCATTACTTATTAATATATTATACATTAAATAGACACCAGCCATTACGGAACATTTGTATTAAAACCCCTCAAGAATTGTTTTACTTTTGTTATTAAATACTTATTAATATATTACAGCCAATGTCTTGTAACAAATGTCATGATAAATACATTGGACATGGTTATCAAGAAATGAAAAGTTTCTGCTAAGAGTCAGCAATGCCAATGTAAGCTCATTCAGGCCTTGCTTAGTAATATTTACACAGATTAGCACTGTGGGTACTGGGCAGTAAAACTGGACACCACCAGCCTGCTAATTGCCTTTGTGGGTTAGAGAAGGTCTGGCCCAGATAAGCAAGCCCTTTGTCTAAGCCAGGTATCCCAAATAATTAAGTAGGTCTCCTTGGGAGTTGTTCAAACATCACTCAGCAAGACAGGGCAGTCTGGTGAATGGTGATACTGGTGTGAAAGGGAGAACCCAAATCAACTTGGTTGTTAGCTAGGTCTGTCATCATTGCTACGATTGTGTAAAAAAGGCAGTCTATAGCGATCTGTGCCACAATGACATTATTTTGCTATCTTATTTCTTCTATTGTCAAAGATTGAAAAGATTTTATGGTGCTCGTGTATGCAAGACCAAACCTTTGTATTAACAAGACAGTGTCTGAATAACATTATTTTGTGACCTTATTTCCTGTGACTTTCCTAGGGAAAACTATAATTTTTTTCTGTGATTTCTTTTACTGTTATTTATTGTATGTACACCCTAATGAATAACTAAAGCTGGCAGGGCAAAACCACAAAACAGTGACATATTATGAGTGCTTTCAACAGTGTTTTCAACATTTTCTGTTACCAGAATGCTCACTGGCAAAATTTTCAGTAAGTTCTTCAATGAATATGAAAATGTCACTTTTTTGTTATATTAGTAACATTATTAAAAATTGTTTTGGTGCCTAATTAAGCCAACATACATTGTTTGGTCATTCATGACTGTACTGTTTTAAAACTGTTAATTTCCAAAAATTAATGGCATTGGAGCATGTTCCTATAGGCTATTATCTAAGCTATATTATATAACTGAGATTCTCACATGTGGAAAGGTGCCAGATCCTGTTTGTGTCAGCTACACAGGAAATAACCATATTTATTTTTTGTCCGGATAATCCACCTGGGGTATTGACCTCAGGTGAAACTCATTTCCAGGTCACAACCCTTCCCCTAATGACAAATGTGGAGGCTACAGCCACTACACCACTCTCTGTGTTGGGAACCCAGGGGAAAATGTCCAGATCACTACCCTCAACCATAAGGGAAAGATTAATCATCTAATCATCTGTGGTGACTATGCATCTCAGTCATGAAAAATAAATACAACACACAATTTGCAAGACTATAACATTGTGTTCATAATGTAATTATAGAAGTATCACAACAACCATAGGGTCTAAAATCCACACATACAAACCCTTATCACCTTGTAATTACATGATTACACAACTACCACCACTGGCAATGGGGGATGCCACTGTGGGGGGTGGGGGGGGGGGGTGGAGGGCTAGTACAATCCCCTCTTCCCCATGTGGGCATCTAGCCTGAATACACTGTCCCACTCATTGATTCAATATGACTGAAGCAGCAGCATCACCTGGGAAAATGTCCGACAAGAATGGAGATAAAGAAAAGAAAAAGCATGGAGTGCACTGCATGGCTCCAGGATGTACAAACTGGTACTATAGGTGTAAGGAAAAAACTTTCCATAGACTTCCAACAAATGAATCGCAACAGAAAAGATGGCTGCAGAAACTGAAGTTGGCGTCTCCCCCATCTGCTAAATCAGCGAGAGTGCAGTGATCATTTTGTGGATGGCGATTACAAAACAAAAGACACCTATGATGAACAAGGACACTTGGTAAAAAAAAAACATCATTCTTGGTCAAAGATGCGGTTCCATCTGTGATCGATTTTTCCGCATACACCTTTGGCTCTACTGATTTCTCATTGGCAAAATCAGCCAAGAAGCAGAAGCTATTGGACACCAGATTGGCGCGAGCAGCAGCCATGCAGGTTAATGAAATATTATTGTCATTGTGATTATGGTATCATTGTATTTATTTCTGATAACATCTGTACATGTGTGCAACTCAAAACTTCTATAAAATAATGAGTATAACAACAATAAAACATGCTACAGAATCAATCACACTTAACATAATGTCACTATTATGTATGTTAATGTGTCTATCCAATGACACTACCCATCATAACACAAGTCAGTTGGAAATATTACTTGGGAACACATTTAGTATTTTAATTTAGGCATATTAAGAGTGTCATCATAAAATATCCGTAGAATATTACTAGTATCCGATATTTTAAAAATCACAGATTAATACATTTATAAATAATCAAAGACGACGGTTTTTATCCCGCAAAACATTATGCACCCAAATGTGGATCTCACCTTTAAGAATCTGCAGTTTTGCTTTCCAAGTGACAAACAAGCACACCTTTTTTTAGTTGGGGGTCAGAATAGTCGCCAGACAGCAGCTAGTAATATCACTGATCCCATGATTAAAATTAATAGTTACATGGGTGAAAAACATTTGGAACCTTACATTAGCACATAGCCTGCATTGTTACATGCAAGGGTTGTAATCATCATTATCAAAGTACAACAGAGGTCTGCTGTTACTAATTGCCATTAACAGCCTAGTGCAAATTAGGCAATAAGATCACAATCTTAGTAGTGTCTTGTGTTTCCCAGCAAGAGTGAAAAGAATGTCTGAATGACTCGGAATACATACATATTAAAATATGCCAGGAAGGTTAGTCACATAATGGAATCTGCACAGAATGCACCATTGAAAAGGCAATGTTCTATTTATTGCATGAATGTTCCCTGGTTGAAACACAACACCCTGGTCAGCCCACTGTCCACTGGTCCCATTGAGATCAAGTTGACCAGTGATCCTGGCTAGCAGTAGCAGACAAGCCACAAAGCAGATACCCAATGCACAAAACTGATATGGGGTTTGAGATGTGATTTCAAAGGACTTTCTCAAAAACCAAATCACCAGCATTACTTTTTGTTTTGGAGGCCCTTAGAATGATGCAATAAAATACAGATTTCTTGTGTACAGCAGCTCCACCACATGCAACAGCCATGCAAAAGTAGATTTGTTTAACATTTGGGGGAAAATAGTTTGGGGGATCCTGGAGGACCATACAGGGCCTGTGGAAGAATTCAATCAAATTTAGATTTCTCATGCACAGTTACAATATACACAGATGCATCAACACAAAATTATATCCTGGACACTTTCCGAAATGCCAATTACAAGTTGATTTATTCTGTTTTAATTTTTTATGATGTAGGTATTGCAACGAGAAAACAAAAGATGACAAAACAATATTATTTATATGTATATCACAGAAGATACATACCATCTTACATATGTATCATTCTTTCAGATGGAGGATTCACAAATACAGAGCACAACTTTCAAGGATTCAGTGCACCATATGACATTGTCCCTCATGGCAGTATGGATGTCACATTGCAATGCCATTAACTCGTAGTGTCAAACTCAAACAGAGCCAGTGATTATGTCGCCAATGGGATACTTTATCGATGCAGTAATTAATATAGATGATATTGTTGTTCCATTGAATATTCATCATGACCATGGGTATGCGAAGTTGTTGTCGCAGTCCTGCATTCCTTCTTCGACCATGGCAGTCCTATCAATGTAGATGACACTTCGGATGTCCCAGTGTCACTGTCGCCATCTTCAGATCATTCTGTCTGCAACAGTCAGAAGGAAAAGACTGAAGAGAGTTATGCAGAATATGTCGTAGCGGGTGACAGCGATATCACTGATGATGAATCAATCATGTCTGCTGCCGCTTGGAAGCATCCCATTGAACATGTGCAGTCATGATATGCAGCTAACCGATACATTCTGACAATTGATTTATAGTAATAGTAAACAATCATTATCTTATAATTAATTAGTAAATGGCAAAACAGTGTAATTCATCAATATCACATTGCAAAGTCAACGCTTTGGTTGATTTGTTTATGAAATACTGTAATAAAATGCTCACAGCATTTCACAAACAAACGATTGTTATGTAATTTTGTTACAGTATTTTGCAAACACATGAATTTTATGATTGTAAGACTACATATGTCATGACGTACACACCCGCACATATCCAATACATTGAATACAATACATTAATACTTCACTTCAATATTCTCATGTGAATTGCACATTGAATTGAATTCCTTATTACAAATCTATTTATTATTCAGACTATTATAAATTGCACAGCGGCACACATATCCAAATGACATTATTTTACATAAATTTAACAAATTGTATTAGCACTTTTAAACTGGAAATTAAATAATTATATATTAAAAGGATACACACATCATCATGATCATGTAACATATGGTAAAAAAACAAAAAGTAAGTTTTTAACAAAGATTTACATTACGAATTTGAATATAGATTTTTTTAAATTTAATTATGTGTAGCCATACAAGTATAATTGCTCTATTTAGGTTTGAATTGTTAAATTATTTTTCGATACATGTTGAACTACGTATTAGTAAGTACTTACCTACTAGCTATATTGGTCGAACGAACGAGTCTCCAGGCAAATCGCACATCGACAGCAGTCCGATACTCCCAACATCGACAGTTTTCGTGGTTAGTCATGACTCATGCAGGCATCTGTCAGCACGGTCGGGCAATCCATCTCTCAACGACATGTCCGTCGACATTGGGACGCAGTATCCACACAAACATCATAATTATTCACACTGTTCAGACTTCAGCACCGTTGATCCCAAAGTCCAAGATCATCGATTCCATAAAAATGGCGAACCTCTGAGACTGAGTCTCTCGCCGTCTCGGCGGGCCGGGTTTAACGCCTCGTACCTCGGCTCGCACGCTGGTTGAAGCACGTGTGTCAACCTCTCACTTATGCTACAGATGCTTCCTCTGTCGGATCCATTTCTACTGTGATTTATCCAAGATCACTAGCAACTAGCGTTTCCTCTGACTGTAATGCAAAACACTTCCGACATATTTGTAAACAAAAGTAAACAATAGTCCCGGTTGAGCTGCCGTTCGGTAGCCCCGCCCCTTGAAGTCTGTCAATTCTGCTGTCGGGAATAAGGAATATTTTCATTGGTTAAAAATCGTTGACATTTAATTCCACCTTTTTATTTCGAATGCAAATAAATATTATTTGTTGACACATAGGACCCCTTTCGTGTATAATAAGGTACCATATCTTTGTTTTTGCGCAGAAATGTCTAATAACGAAGAAAACCGAAAAAAAACAAAATTTTGCATGGGCTAGATAGGAGGTAATCAAACCACTCGGTTTGGAATAAAGATGGCGATACGCAGTGTTCAATGTCGACGATTTAGGCACTGAAAAAATATTTTTTTCCAGTTTGTCTGATAAGTGAATATGCTTCTGTCACCATTAATGTATACTTATATAGTGTACATTTAGGTATATGAAATGTTATAGTTGTGTTTCACTTCCCCTTTAAGTTTCTACATCCGGGCAGCCTTACCCCAGATTAGGGTAGAGACGCTGATTGGCTCTCAGGCCAACTAGGAAATAAACATTTAAATAACGATATAGTTTTACAAGATAATAATATCATATGAAAAGTATTCACCATTGAACTTATATTAACACAAAAGTAAGTAAACATTCAAATTTACCGTTGTCTATAAAATAAAAATTACGGCAGGATTAACCACTGTCCGTGAGGTGGCAGCATTGTTTAGCCCGACACGGATAGCATACAAATTAAATAAGGAAACCTTTTGATCAAATAATGCTGTATTATAAAAACTATTCAAAATTAAACTTATATTAACACAAAATAAATACATATAAAAATGTGCAGTTGTTTATAAAAATATATTACGGCACTGTCCGTGAGGTGGCAGTATTGCATAGATTACGCGCGGATACCAAACAAAAGCCGTTAATGTGGCCAGGCTGTCTTTTCGGCGTAGTTCCGCAGCCGACCGACAGTCGGTTAAGCGAGACTACCTGAGAACCAGTCGAGGGGCTGAAAGCTGCTGCCACCTCACGGAGTCTGGGTAAACGCGGCTAAGTGGACGTCTGAGTTTTGTCACGCGACTCGGGGCGAAGACACACGTGAGAGAAGGCGGCTGCTGGAGTGAGGGCGAGTCTAGTCGTTTAGCCTAGGCTTCATTAGTTGAATTCACAAAAACCTTACGTTGAATATGGCATTGAAACAAAGTAAACCAGAAGATCGCGCTGTTAAGAACTTCAGAGATTACTTGCGACTGAAATGCGTCCACCCAGATCCAGATTATGGTTTGTAGATTGGCTGGATACATCCAACATTTTCAAGTGTATATAATTATGTGCTTGAGTGTTGACACTTATAATATCGCACGAATCACTTTAGTCACGTTGTTTTCGTTTGCAACACGGGGTTGGCCGTTTGGTCTTGTTATTGTAAACGACAGACGTTTTGCAACGAAACTGGATCAACAGGTCTTTAAAAAAGAATCGATATTCTATCCAATATTCTAAAATCAATAACGACAATATTGTTTTCATTATAATGCAAACATTAAAGTGAAAAAAAAGGCAACAGTTTAGTGTTATGCACCTAAAAGAGTTTACACTAGCTAATCATTTGCATCTACAATCCAATTTTTCACCTTAGTGGTTACCTCAGAAAGTGGTCTTAAAGTGGGAAAATCTAGCTAAATCACCGACTCCATGAAGTGGCCCATCTTGGACCTTGCAACCAATCCCAACCCAGCAGTTTGGAAAAGTAATACGTCAGAGAGTCGTCTGCTGGTTCAGCTGTCATAACAGAGAGCCAAGCGGTACGCTAAAAGTTGCCTTACGTCGGTTTACCACGAAATCGCGACAGCAATATGCCACACTGTTCCTCATACGCTTATGGTAACAGTACAGTGAAAGACAGTATCACTAAGATGTCTTCTTGTTAACCTTTGAATCGAGCAGAACTGAAACAGTGTTTCGGTGGATTCGTTGGGACAGTCACAGATACAGCGCGGATCCTAGACGACCCGATTTGATTGACCTAACCATCAAAACGACCACCAACAGCCGCCAAACTTCTCCTCACATATCTTACATACATATGCATACACTATGTTATGAAATAAAATCTCTTGCATTCCTCTAACAAAGAAAATTAACACACAAAAATGCGCACACCTCGAGTACAACTTGTTCGGCCGCCCAGCGGTACCATAAAATCGCTTTTAAAAGCTTTACACAAAATACCGCTACACGCCGCATTTCTGAGTGCGAACATTTAATTGTTTTACTTCACACGCGCGAAATATTTTAATTACTTATAAATAATATAATAATAATTAATTATTATCATCACTATGATTTGCAGGAAATTATAAGTTTTATTATTTTTATATCGATATTTTATTTTTATAATTGTTCATATATGTTTGTTGTATATTTATGTTTTTTTCTTCTGGTGTTTTTTTGTTTTTTTTAGCATTTTAATGTATGTAAAACGCCATGAACAATTTTAAATTGGATGTGGCGCTATATTAAATATTTTTTTTTATTTTTTTATTATAATATAATATTTTATTTATGTAGCGCCACATCCATAATTGTTTGTGGCGCTTCACAACATAATGCTATTAAAAGTACAATAAAGAGAAAATTACCCACAGATAATATTATTTAAAAATAAATAATGAAAATACATGTTTCTATATCATTAACTAAGCTGACCTATCAGTCATAAATAAACTTACAAATTACATAACAACAATTGTAATAAATGAATATAAAAGTATGGTTAATAGTAATAAATAATTAAAGTAGTAAAATAAGTACGACGTAATAATAATTGTCATTCATCACATACACAACCATTATGCATAAGAACATATTACTGAAGCTATTTGTTCTACTCATGAATGACATTTCCACCACCAGATATGTAATAATTATTATTTTTGGACAAGACACTTTATTAATTATCGGAACAATAAATCACTAAAATGCAAAAAGGAATATGAATATATGGGAAATATTATGGTGGCAGAAAAAGAAGGATTTAAAAACAGTAATATGAACATGTTATTGTTTTAGTTATTATTGTTAAAACATCACTTATGTAATATAAGCTTGCATGCTCGCAGTACACGCGGGATGTTTATAGAAATATTGATAAAATAAACAATGTGACATCATTGAAAAACACGTAATTTCCTTTTTCTTTTATAACTAATAGGCAATTTTGGATAATTATGCAGACACATGTATTTTTAATATTTATTTTTAAATATTACCTGTGGGTAGCATTCTTATTATTGCATATACTTTAATAACAGTATGTTGAATAGAAGAGAAGAGAATTGTGGATTTGGCGCTATATAAAATAAACTAATAAAATTATATATTTGTATATTAAATTGTTATTTTTGATCAACTCTATTAGACCCATATCACCAAAGCGTTGCCTTAGTTTGCCGTTTAACATTTTCTGCAGATCATAGTGATGCAGCTAATTATTATTATATTATTTATAATTAATTAAACTAATTCGCGCGTGCGAATGCAGTAAGGTTAATAAATATTCGCGCGCCATCTAGCGGTATTTTGTGTAAAGCTAACTTATAATAGCAAGTTTACGGTAGTCGAAGTTGTCGAGTTGTCGTTCGCCAAGATTTGCGTTTCTTTTGTGAATTTTCTTCGTTAGAGGAATACAAATGATTTTTTGTAATGTAGTGTATGTATATGTATGTAAGAAATGTGGGGAGAAGTTTGGCGGCTGTTGGCGGTCGTTTTCGTGGTTAGGTTAGAAAGTAACATATAATAATACGCATGCACAGTTCACGCCGACCAAGACGACTCTCTGACGTCATTTTGTTTCTAAAATGGCGTAGTCTGTAGACTTTCTATGTCTATGTGTTCTACATTTTTTTCCTGGTAAACCACTGACGTTAAAAATTTGATTGTGGTTGGAAGTTGTTACTTTTTATTAACTCTGTTAATCCCATATGATCAAAACATTGACTTATTTTTCCCTTTAAAACAAACTGCTGGTAAAGATGCAATAAGAGAAATACTTGGAAGGTAATCTTAGACTTGGGTCTTAGTCCAACAATAACCATTACGATGTTTTGGCCCATGACACTAGTCGACTTACGAAAAATAAACAATAAGCTGATGTCAAGTGTTTTGGCCCATGCCATGGCATATGGGCAGTGCTGGGATGTAACGAATTACATTTACTTCGTTACATTACTTAAGTAGTTTATTTTGAAATCTACTTGTAACAAAGTACATTTTGGGGAATTACTTTTACTTGTAACGAAGTACTTTTTGGTTTACTTTCTAACTTTTTTACTTCTCAATTTTGCGTTACTATATAATCTACCACCAATTTTAAAATTAGTCTCGACCCCTGATTGTGTAGTCTTTGTTTGCTCTGCGCTCGCCGCTCGGGCGGACATCATGGACATGGCATCAATCGGGTTTCAAGCTGATCTATTATGTAACTGGCGCTTGGTCCCAGCGGGTGTTAAGGTGATTTAAGGTCAATTAAAGAGTAAATGTGGGGCAAGGCAGTGTTTGTTTTGTGCAGGCATCAATGATCAGTCGCATTTCCCTGCTGCCAGTCCGGTAAGACCCAGTGTTTCCGTAAGACCGGCGCGTCGACCATGCTGCGAGTCAATGACTTGAAAATTGCAATCGAGATTCCTTGACACTTTTGTTTAGAAATCGGATAAATAGGTCGCATCTCAGTAGAAAAGATCAGTATAATGCTAGGTTGAAATATCATGATGAATTGCGTCACAAATATTATAATATATATGGCGCAACACTTAGCCATGCAAAACATGCTACTGATGCATAAACTTATGAATTCATCAACCGTGTATAAAATGGGGAGTCGTAGTCGTTTGGGCGTGGTAAATGCGCGATATAAATCGGTATTTTAACGATAACTGAAAGACGAAAGAAATTGTGCCAATAATGAGCGTATTGATTTTAGTTTTGAATCTTTATGCGCGTTCAGCGATTGAGAGCCAGGTTATTATTCTAGATCTCATATTATCGTTCATCTCCATACATCGTGGTCTGTTGGTGCATCATTTATTTCAAAACTACATTTTCGTGAATTTTTTGTTCAACACTCAACAGTGTGTAACAATGTTTTTTGAACATCGCATAGACTGCGCGGTCGACGCGCTGTACCCTCCTGTTCTACGAGGTTTGTGGTGCAGTGGCTGCTTTACTCTTCTTTGAAATGCCTTTGGTAGTGGATACAGAATGGAATCGTATTACATATGAACGCTACATTTAAATATCAAAACACCTTAAATTTAGTCATTATCTTAAGCTAAGATAATTATATCTATCACAAAAGACAAACATCAACAGCATAAGTGAACTGGTGGCATCAGAAGATCTTATATAAGTTGATATATATATATATATATATATATATATATATATATATATATACATATACATATATACATATATATGATTATATATATCAGGGTTGAAAAAATAATTTTTTTTAAATCGGATTTATTTGATTTAAATCAGATTTTTTATTGTTTTGATTTTTAAATAAACTTGGAGCTTCTTAATTGAAAACTTGCTTCCTAAACAGAAGATTTGGAAGCTTCACTGCATTCTGAAATAAAATACCTTGACCATACATTTGGCTTTACACCCAGTCGTTCCTGGCACCAGTCTTTTCAAAATAAAACCAGTCTTTTTTTCTTCCAGACATTGTGAATAAACACAAAGAAGTGGTAGAACTCGTACAATAAAGCAGTGATCCAACAGACAGTTAATGCTGACCTGCAGCTTTGATTAGGCTCTGCCTCTGGCCTGTGTCTAATGCAATTCCTGGTGATCTCAGCGGACTCAGCCTGATACCCAGGTTGCCTTATCTGCTTATTTTGCATATCCATGGCACTGTTGTGGGCTGCAATTGCCTACTGACCCTGGTAGCCTTTGTCCATCAATACCCCCTCCACCCATACCCTCCAGCTGGGGAGTTGTTTCAACTGGGGAGATGTTTCAACTGGGGAGTTGTTTCAACTGGGGAGCAGTCCTAGTCCCCATCAGCTTAAGTCTCCTTATATTGCATAACAGTTGCCTATAGAGCCCTCTTTATGATGCCAGGCTTCCTGTTCATTCGAATTGATCTCCCTTGACCAATCACTTGTTATGGGTGTGGGGTTATATATTGAGACCTATAGGGTCACCACCTATAGATGCATGAGGCATACAAAGCATTCTACCCAGCCAAGCAGATTCATATAAATCAAAAACAGATTTATAAAAATCAAAAATCATTTTTTTCTTTTGGAGTGATTTACATCAAATGATTTAAATCAAACAACCCTGATATATATATATATATATATATATATATATATATATATATATATATATATATATATATATAATATAGGATGATGAAGAAAATATTATATATATAGTATTATATATATAAATATATATATTGGCACTGACCGAATACTTTTGTACTTTTACTTAAGTAGTTTTGTGGAGCGGTACTTTTACTTAAGTAGTTTTTTTCGGGGGTACTTTTACTTAAGTAGCTTTTTGGGAGATTACTTTTACTTTTACTTAGTTACTTTTCTGGAGTACTTGTTACAGCACTGCATATGGGAGTGGGAATTCAAACTCAAAGGAGTGCCAGTGGAGATCTAAGGACGGATGATTTAGCTCACACTCTTCAAGGAGTGATTACGTTTAAAAACGTATTATCACACACATACGCAATGAACGGCACTCAAACAGTGGTCTAATATGATATATTTTATGATTATATATTTTAATAATATAAAAATCCCACTGGATGGGCAGTTTTCTTAAAACAATGCAGCCATTTTTATGCAATTACCTAATAAAATAGTGTTGAAAATGAAAAGGGATTTTAATGTTGCCATTTTCGTGCCAATACGGCTTTCCCGACTGTACATACAGGGTATGCAGGGCTTTATGTAGGATAAACATTTTACCAGTCACAAATTGTTGGTAGACGCTTGCATGTTAACTGACCTACATATAACTAAGCCAGTCAAAATGTGTGATTGTGACCAAAAATAAACTCCAAACATATGTGACACCCATTTTTAAACCATAACTGATACTATGATTATAGCTATGATTTTGGAAGACTTTTTCCTCTTTATTTTGTTTACCTATCCAATGGTATTGCTCTCCATACAGGAAGGGTTTTACCCATCCAAATAATTGGTGGACAGCTCTCTGCAGAAAGCCACCCAGTGTATGTCTGGGCTTGTACTTGTACAGTGCAGGTATCCAACTGCCCCTACTGGCAGGGGCACAGATCACACTGTCGACCTGTGATAGTGCTACTGTGGCTTTGTGACGTAATCACATGAAATACAACTTTACGGTAAATAAGCAGTTGGTTTTTAATTTAATAAGTAAAAACATAATCTTCTGGAACCCATTTAAATTAAATAAAACGAGTTTTCTATTAAAGGCCAGATTATCACATGCTCAGTCTTCTCCTATATGCATACAGGTTTGCCGTCTGGAAACTTCTTTTAAAATCTTGTTTTTTGTGCTGCACACATTCAGTGGAATGTGTGCTTTATATGGCAACTACTAGACAAATGTTATATTGCATGTGCTGTAATAAAACAATATCCTAGGTTTGCATTGTTCTTAACTGGAGGCCAAGCAAGGCATCACAGGGTAATTCACATACATATGCATTTTAATGGGAACTTTTTTTTTTTTTTTTTAATGTATCAGTAAAATATGTTTTACTATCCAGTACAGTTGTTTTTATTTCATATTTATGTTTTAGGTGAAACTGTTGAGTTTCTCAAACATATGGCTGATGAACTACAACTTCCATGTCAAGTTGTGGAGGTAAAAGACCATGCTTGACAACTACGGAAACGTTTCTTGCAGAGATGGAGTAATCGTACTCGTGTACTCGTACTCGAGCACGAGTACTTTTTGAGTACTCATACTCGTACTCGAGTACGAAGCAAAGTAATCGTACTCGTACTCGAGTACATTACCAAAATAATCGTACTCACGATTACATTTTTTTCATATGAACAGTTGCAAGCAAATATATTAGACAGATAAAATGACAATATTAGAAGTAATCTAATAAATGTAATATTAATTGAGCTATTAATTTTCTATTACTGTTAAGCATTTCAGTTAAATAAATATTCAGTCACATTTCCCTAATTAAAACCTTCTCTCCCCAGAGAAGCTACATCTCCTGACCCTCCTGCTTACTGTAGTACTGGTAGTATAAAGTTATATTGCCACAGTCCCTGGGAAGCGACTCCACCCCACCTGTACTGTTTGCTCTGTCAGTATGGTGTGAATGACTGGTGATGGTTCCTAGGCATCCAGAATCCTGACAGGGTCTGGGCAGTTAGCTGCTAAATCCCTGTCTATTGAGTTTAATTAAGTGCAAACTGTAAACCTGCCTACAGAGGTAAATGCCAAAATATGTTGTCTGTTATGGTAAGCCAGGAGGTCTGTAATAACATGCCTATGTTGTCTTCAGAAGAGACACTACTAATCACTGGTAGGATCTTGTGAGGAAGTGTGACAGTTCACCTTCAAATTCAGCCAGGAAACCAGAATAGCTAGAACAAAGGGTCATGTGCTAATCCATCCTCTGGCTCTGGCTCTGAGCAAACAAAAGTTGTGGTCAGTGCAGGGCCATGGGGGACATCTGCTGTTAAGCTTCTTCATCAGTAGTTTGCACTGTTGGGTGAAGTTGCAGTGATGGTAATCAGTTTGGCAGGCATTATATGTGACAGTGAAAACAAAATGTTGATACTGACAATGTATTTGAAAAAGTATTTGAATTCAAATACAAATATTTTACAAAAGTATTTAAATACTATCAAATACAAATGTATTTGAACCCATGTCTTATATACTACATATTTGAATTGGATACTCTTTTAAATATGACCCCCTTGGAGTTGAAATGTTGTTGTTGTAATGTATTTGATCATGTGTTTTTGACATTTAAAATAAACAGAGGACATTTTAAATTCTTAAATGCATCATATTTGTATTTGATTCAGAAACCATACCAACCCGCCCAAAACATTATCTGACTATTAATAATAATAACACCTGGATAGTGGATAGCAGTAATCAGTTAGAACACTAGATAGTGACACAGCAACAGAACAAGAATGACACCTAGGGATTCTGTGAAAGATCGTCTTTATGTTAGAAACAGGATATTCAATAAAGTAATCGTGAAAGTAATCATGATTACATTCTAATGTAATCGTACTCGAGTACATTGTAAAGTAATCGTACTCGTACTCGAGTACATTTGTTTTCTGAGTACTCGTACTTGTACTCGTACTCATGCATGTTCAAAGTAATGATGCCCTGAAGTAATCGTACTCGTACTCGAGTACATTTGTATTGTACTCACTCCATCTCTGGTTTCTTGTCTTGCCTTCAATTGGATGTTTGTTTGCTTCAGGGTCCCATGCATTTGTTGTTTACCTGTCTTGGTCACACATTTTAAGATACTAAGTATTAGGTTTACTCTTATAAAACCATATCCCAGTTAGTCATTTTTACTCTTCTGTAACAATATGAATTAGACATATGATTGGTAATTGTGATACAGTTTAGTATTATTGTCTCACTTCAGGTGGCTCCTCAGAAACCAGTGGTGCTGATGACATGGAAGGGGACAGATCCCTCCCTCCCCTCGGTGCTCCTCAACTCCCACACTGACGTTGTCCCAGTCTTCCCAGTAAGTTCATGCGTCTTTACTGATGACCAGTGAGTGCCTGTTAAACTGTTGATGCCGCTTTGCAATCTCTCTAGCCTCTTACAAACTACCACTTGTTTAATGTTTGATGTTGTCAGTCTACCTGGCCTTACAAACCACCATTTGTCCAATATTTGATGTCAATCTCCCTGGCATCTTACAGACAATTTGTCAATTATTTGGTCAGTGTCCTTGGTGTCTTACAGACAACCAATTTATCCAAGGTCTGATTTCAATCTTCCTGGCCTCATTTACCGATCACCTTTTGTCCAATATTTGATGTTGTCGATCTTCCTGGCCTCTTTCAGCTTTCCGCTTGTTCAGTGTATGATGCTGTCAATCCATCCATCCACATTTCTCAAGCTAAAATATCTCCATTATATATATATATATATATATATATATATATATATATATAATATGTATATATATATAATATGTATATATATATATATATATATATATATATATATATATATATATATATATATATATATATATATATATATATAGTTCATCAGCCAGATGTTTGAGAAACTCAACAGTTCCATCTAAAACATAATTAAGAAATAAAAACAACTGTACTGGTAGTAAAACATATTTTACTGATAATTTTTTTTATACTAATTTAAGTTCCCATTATGATATATATATATATATATATATATATATATATATATATATATATTGAACAAACTGTCAACTTCTTATTCTCCTTTGCCTTATGTCATCACTCACATAAAAGGCACCAGTGGCTCAGGGGTAGACCTCCGGACTCTCGACTAAGAGAACCCGGGTTCGAATCCTGTGCTGCTGTGTTAAAACCTTGGGCAAGTTTTTTCACTCTACATTGCTCCAGTTCACTCAGCTGTATAAATGAGTACCTGGCAATAGACAGTGGTGGATATGTGTACGCGCAGCCTTTCGCACATTAACTGTAGCATGTGGCTGGATGCTTCCCGGAGAAGTTGAGGTGGTATTTGATTGAACAGGTCTGCCGGGGAAGTAATGTATAAAAGCGCTTTGAGCAGTCCTATGGACTGGATACTGCTCTATATAAAAACTTACCTTTACCTTTTTTACCATGATCACTGCTCAGCGTGGTTAGACGCAACTCACCCACAACTCTTCTCATATCAAACCCAGCCACGGTGCGCTACTCTCTCTGGGTGATGATGAAGAGGATGGAGATGATACCATGATATCAACACTATATATATATATATATTAGTGCTGGTTCGATACCAGGTTTTGTTCGATACCGATCGATACCTGAATTTTGTTCGATACTCGATACTCGATACTTACGTTGTAAGTCTAATATTCACATAGAACACAGTTCCCAGTAGAAACAGTATGCAACAGAAGTAGTGCTGGTTCGATACCAGAATTCTTCAATACCGATCGACATATTGCTGGTTCGATACCAGAATTCTTCGATATCAATCGATACCAGATTTTTATTCGATACTCAAAATTTACCTTGTAAGTATAATTCAGTAGAGTAGAGATCTCCAAAGAAACACATTACTATCCACTTAGACTAATGCCACAGAAACACACACAATTTTTCACTTACAAGTAGGGAAATATGTGATAATTTTATAGTCATGCAAACAATGATTAAAATGCAATTTTCATTTTATGTATGTAAACAAACAACAGTTTCAATATAATTGATTACTGTTGTAAAACTAAAAGGTAACTGTAATATAAAATTAAAACAATAAAGATAACTGCAGTAAAATACCTAGTGACAAATAAATTCATCAATTGCACTGAATTATTTTAAATTAATAACAGTACTTCACCCCACAACTGTTTGTTTGTAAATACACTATAATATAGCAGCTTAATTTCAATTCAATGTGTCTCCTAAACTGACCATCAACAAATACAGCTGAAAGATAACATACAAATAATATGTTATTATTATATTAAATATAAATACACCCATCACTTATAATGAGAGTGACAGTAGATGCAGTAAGCACATCGTCATCGTTAATCAGTCACGTCGTGTATGTCACTTCTTGGCGATGTTTGTCGCAGTTACTTAGTAGATTCGGCAACCGATGGCGATTCGCTTCGACTGTAACTAGATGTCCATTACTCGCTCACTTTCGAATATTTCGATAGAATACGTTCTCGAGTCAATGGCAATGCCACTGGCAATGCGACGTTGTCCACGACGTCGATGACGCCATACGATGAAAGTTGATCATCATGTTTTGGTAGCTTCTTGAATGGTGACATGTTTCGTCAAATTCGATATATTTCACCCGCTATCTTTGACACACCTCTAGCACAGTAGACACTCTTTGTTGGAAAACTGCCAAATTATTAGCGATGAACGTTGCGACTTGTTGTCGTTCGCCTTGGTTGTGGGCATCGTGCACGGCAAATGGTGGCGCCACCAAACGGAACCCGGATAAACATAACCTCCGCATCGCGCTCGAATAAATATTTATATTAATAATATTATTAAACTAGTTTCATAAATACCAGTGCGTGCAATAAACACTCTAGATATGCAAATACTATAGGATGTGTGTTTTTGTACGCGTAACCGTAAATAAAGTAGGGAGAAAGATGGCATGGTACTGCCACCAAACGAGAGCGTCACATACGAACCTTGGTTTGGGTAACGAGGCTAAGCGAAGTCTGACCTACGCTAATTTAAGATAGCACACAGAAAACAGTTATTATAGACACTAATTCTACAATAAAGTTTTAGAAAACAATTCACATTTTATGTTATATTATTTTTTAAACAACCACGCCTAAGTCAAGTTATGCAGCGAAGCCTGTAGTGTTAGCTCCCGTAAACAACGTCGTCATCAAAAACGATGTTGCGCCTTCGCATCGACTTCGTCGAATGGACTCGATGTCGAGTATCGAAGGTATCGAAGGTATCGAAGGTATCGAAGGTATCGAAGGTATCGAAGGTATCGAAGGTATCGAAGGTATCGAAGGTATCGAAGGTATCGAAGGTATCGAATAGTGGGCGTTCGATACCAAAAATATCGAAGTATCGCGATACCACTAAATATCGGTATCGAACTTTCGCAAGTATCGCGATACTTCGATATTTTTGGTATCGAACCAGCACTAATATATATATATATATATATATATATATATATATATATACATACATATATACATACACACACACACACCCACACACATACATACATATATACAGTGTAGTAAGGAGTTGATAGTTTGTTCATCTTCTGCTTCACTAAGATGTCACCAGGCTGTAGATCTGATGGTTGTGTGTCACTACGATGTCACCAGGCTGTAGATCTGATGGTTGTGTGTCACTACGATGTCACCAGGCTGTAGATCTGATGGTTGTGTGTCACTACGATGTCACCAGGCTGTAGATCTGATGGTTGTGTGTCACTACGGTGTCACCAGGCTGTAGATCTGATGGTTGTGTGTCACTAAGGTGTCACCAGGCTGTAGATCTGATGGTTGTGTGTCACTAAGGTGTCACCAGGCTGTAGATCTGATGGTTGTGTGTCACTAAGATGTCACCAGGCTGTAGATCTGATGGTTGTGTGTCACTAAGATGTCACCAGGCTGTAGATTTGATGGTTGTGTGTCACTAAGATGTCACCAGGCTGTAGATCTGATGGTTGTGTGTCACTAAGATGTCACCAGGCTGTAGATCTGATGGTTGTGTGTCACTAAGATGTCACCAGGCTGTAGATCTGATGGTTGTGTGTCACTAAGATGTCACCAGGCTGTAGATTTGATGGTTGTGTGTCACTAAGATGTCACCAGGCTGTAGATCTGATGGTTGTGTGTCACTAAGATGTCACCAGGCTGTAGATCTGATGGTTGTGTGTCACTAAGATGTCACCAGGCTGTAGATCTGTTGGTTGTGTGTCACTAAGATGTCACCAGGCTGTATATCTGATGGTTGTATGTCACTAAGGTGTCACCAGGCTGTAGATCTGATGGTTGTGTGTCACTAAGATGTCACCAGGCTGTAGATCTGATGGTTGTGTGTCACTAAGATGTCACCAGGCTGTAGATTTGATGGTTGTGTGTCACTAAGATGTCACCTCGCTGTAGATCTGATGGTTGTGTGTCACTAATTTGTCACCAGGCTGTAGATCTGACGGTTGTCAGGGGTAGAAATAACTCAAAAATATCTGGCAGTCAGCAGGACGGCCTTGTTGAGAACTCTGGCAGTCCTCAGAGATATCTGGCTGTCCTGAAATTGGCCCAATTTTTTTTAAGCAAAATAACACGACAAACACAACATATTAAAATCGAACAAATTTAATACAAAATGCGAACATCAAACGCATACATAACCCCGTACCAACAACATATATACACCTACACCGGAAACATAATTATATACACATACACCAGAAACATATATACATAAACACCAAAAACATATGTACATCAACAAGCTCGTTCATCTCACTCTCCCAATCTGGCAAGAGCTGTCGCCAGATAACTGTCACTGCCATCACTGTCACTCTCGCTATCACTGCCTCCACATGTCTGGTTGGGGCGACGTGTCGACTTGCCGTTCCAGTGACAGACAGCATCTCCGGGATTGAAGTCCAGCTCAGTTGGTGTCTGCAGTACGACAGTCAGGCTGTTGGTGACGGTGGAGTCCTGCAGTTTACTCCGCCAGTCTGACTCCACCAACTTGGAGTGGGAAAACCCTCTCCCGCAGTCCCCAGAGTGGGCCGGCAGTGTCAGGACCAGGACAGTGACACTGAGGATGTCCGGGCACTGGTCGACGGGCAGCTCGTTGGTGGTCGACCAGGTCTGCTTTCGGAAAGATCCTGCTGGTCTGGAACACATATATTGTAAAAATTATAGTGCTTCCTTCATATTCTTTAAAAACTGCTTGTCTTCACACAGGCAACCTGGAATATACATTGATAGACATCAAAATCACGTTGCTTCAAACTGTAGTTATTTGCCCAACTGCAATCAGCAAAATACATATTTGCCTAAATATAATTATAGCCAGTTTACCAGACAAGAGACATGAAGAAACACTCACTTCCTGTAGAGAATGTCCTTGAGGAGGGTCCACTGAGGCTCCACCTCGTAGACAGCCACGCCTGCCCTCTTTAGGTCTGCCTTGAACCTCTTCACAAGGTCATTGCCAAACTCTGAATTCCATAAACAATCAATATGAAGTAATAAAACTTGATGTCAGCATGATTTCTTTAACATTTGGTAGGTTGATTGTATTTGGCTATGAACTGCAATATGCATGAGTTGTCTTCTTGCTACATTTCACTTTTATTTTAAATTCTGCAAAAAACATTTATGCATAGCACATCTATGACATGGCACTCACCTCCCTTCGCTGCATGGCCAGCAATAGCGTCAAGAGCATACTGGTGACATCTCAAGAAGTGCAGGTATAGCACGACGTCTTTCTTGAGCAGCTGTCCCAGGTAGCTCTTGGTCTTGTCACGGGCATAAGCCGAGCTGGCAGAGTTCTGTTCGCCTGTAACACAAAGTAAAACAGCCATTGAGCTTTGTCCACGTACAGTACAGCAGGTACAGTAACACTGACGTACGTTGAGCACTTGTGTTAGTGAGTTAGTTAGTTACCTGAGACAGGTGTGTTGTGATGCCCTCATACCCGCGAAGGATGGTGTCGAGGCCAGCACATGTGTGGGGGATCCACCGAGTCCCCCAACTCTGGTCAGCAGAAGGACAGGGAGCTGCAACGTCTTGTAAGTCCAGAGTAGACCGGTTTAGAGGTGACCTCTTGTAGAAGAGGTAAGGTGACGCCCTCCACTTTTGCATGTAGTGGCTGCTTCCTTATGGCGTCCTTAATTAACAAATACAAATTTAACATTTATAAGGCACAATATTTATCATAGGAATTTAAGCTAAACAGTCTGCAATCAAGCTGTTCAATGTCTTTGTGTCGAGCTGTTCAACAGTTAAGATAAAATGTAGAGCACATTAAGTTATGTCAAAACACCATTGTATAAAGTAAAAATAATATTACTCTACTTATATGTTTACCTTACATGCTAGCTCCATCTGGTGTGCAGCGCAGTGTACACCTTGTACAGCTGGCTGCAGTTGTCGCAAGAAAGTGATGACGCCGTTGTTCTTGCCAACCATGACGCTGGCGCCATCACTTCCAAAGCCAGCGAGCGTCTCCTGTCACTGAGTCTCTGCCACTCCCAGTCTTGTCATCGCTGTTGACACGTCCGTCACATCCTGCTCAGTCTGTCTGTCTGGCTGTCCAGGGTAGTCAGCATTCGTCAGCTGGCGGCATCCCACCTTCAACACAATACAACACGCGTAATTATCCTTCAAGGGTAAATAAACTGAATTCATTTGGAATGTTAACTTGTCAGAATAAAATACAATACAAAATATAGCATAACTGTCAGATGCACACGCGCCTGAAACATGGTCTTGTGAAGTTGTGTTATATTTATATAAAGGTCACGCGGTAACGGAGTCACCAAAATTGTGTATTTTCTGTCATAACTTTTGAACCAAGCAAGCTAGAATAATAAATGAAACAGTTTTATGTAGGTCTTGTATAGTTCTTTTATTGTAGTAAGTAACTGGGCATTCACCTGTCAGTTTTTTGTGTAAACAGCTAAAAACCTCCCACAGGCTGTTCAGCTCCGACTTCCTCTCGTCGATAGCCTTGCTGCTGATGAAGATGATGGATGTCGACTGCAGGAGGCTGCGGGCACACTCAGCATACTCTTGAGGAGTTGTGACATGGTGACGACAGCTCTTGACTGCATTGAATACAGTCCTCTTCTCTTCCACCGATGCCGTCAACGGCACCTTTGCCATGTGAGGTGGCTAAGAAGTGCCAGTTCACACGAATGTCCTTGGAGTCTAGAAGGGTGGTCATGTACAGGAACATGTACTTCTGCTTGAAATGCTGGGCTGCTCCATCAGAAAACAGGTCCACATCTGTCAGTGGGGTCTCCATCTGGGACTGCAGGCTGTCGATGACTGTGTCGATGAAAGTGGCTGCAGTAAACTTGTCATGGCTCACAGTGTCTGACATCACGCAGAATGACTTTGACCCCTCCTGGGTCCAGGCCACAGCAGTGAAGACAGTGACCTGAGTGTGACCCCAGTATGCGCTCTGCACCTCATCTTGCTGCAGGATGGTGGCATTCTCGCTGAAGTCAATCTACACCACTGCATGGCCAGGGCGTGGAGCTGTGTGCTGAACCTGGAATTCCGCTGCATGCTAGGCCTTCACGAAGCTGTGCCGCTTGAAGTCTGGCAGTTTGTCGGCGATGCACTGCAGGGCGTCACCCACTGTTCCGGATTTCTGAACCTTCTCAGTCTTGCCTTCAACAGTGCGGATCCACTGGCACCACTGTACGCTCTCTGTCAAGGCATCGTCTTCAACCATATCAGAAAGGAATGCAGCGCTGGCCTTCGCCTTGCAGTAATGGCACCGACCAAACATGCAGACCTCGCTGTCGATGTCACAGCACACCAAACTCAGCAGGTCACGGTGGTTGATGCCTTGATGGGGATGGATGCAACCCTACTGATTCCCTGGAGTAGAAGGTTGATGTTCTCGTGGTACTGGCATATGCAGACGTTGTGAGGCATGTCGCTCTGGTAAAGAACCACATCAGGGCGCAGGGACTTGAACTTGGTAAGCTTGACTTGGTCCGAGGGGTACTCCTGGGTGTAGAGTGGGAAGGCCTCCTTCAGGGTCATCAGGAGATACCGACGCTGCTCTTTGACCTTCTGCCCATTTCGGATGACTGTGATGGAGTCCTTTCTTCTCGGAGCTGTCCAGCTGTTGTCTGGTCGGAGGAAGAATTCCCGAATCCGATCCTCGACCTCTGGTGCTGTCTTGTTCACTGGATGGCATGTTGTTGTGGAGACACCATCAGTAGACAGCTCCGCAGTGCCCTCTCGGAACTTCTCACAAAGTGAAGCAACCACCGTCCGACGTTTGTGTGGGGAACTTGGTAAACTCGGGCAGACCCCCTTCACAGCTCGACTGAGGCTTGATGAGTGGCTGTAGGGTGCTGTTTCTGGGGTTGACTCTGTAGTCTTGGAGGCACGCCACCTTCTCATCTTCTGTTTCTGTGCTTCATGGGCAGCTTCTGGGTTCTTCTTTCTGGCAAGGCGCTTCCTCTCTGCATCATTCTTCTTCTGCTCAGCTTCCCCTACTTGAGCCTTCTTCCGTTCCCTGTAGCGCTTCTGCTTCTCAGCAGTTAGCTGGATTCTGAATTAACATCTGCTTGAGCCCAGTTTATATGGCTTTCCAAATGAAGCCAACAACATGAGCCACTGAAGATTCTATGCTTGACTAGCTGGAATGGCTTCATGTCTGCTGAGGTCTGCTCGAGCGAGCAAGGCAGTTTTGCTTGTCTCCAGCTATCATGGCTTCATGACCTCCTTAGTTGAAGTCTTGTGTCGTCAGCAATACTGGCTTCATCATTGGTCATGTCAGGTATATGACTGGATTAACCAAGAATTTTGTAAGTTAAATATAATTTAAATCGAAATATAACTACTTATAATAAAGTATAACAATACAATTATGTTGTTACCTGCATTTAAAAAGACTGTTCTTAAGTACCATAACTTATAAGCAATCTGCTATTTGGTGAGAGATTCTTGATAGTTGCAGATATGGTAACAGAGTCACAGAATGAGTTATGGTAATGAAGTCACAGAAATGGGTAATAAAAAATTCATTATTTTTTAAAAGTGTATAAAAAATCTGTTTGGATGACTTTATTACAAGTCTAAATATGCTTTCTTTTGGAAAGTATCATTACAGTTTATGAATTATTTATATGAAAAAAATTAAACTTGGTATTTTATGGTAACGGAGTCACATACAAAAAATTTGTCCGAGGACATATGTTAGTGCTTAAAAACACTTTTTGATAAATATTATTTGTAAATTTAACATCAGATTAGTAAAATATATGTGAGAATATATCATAATCTGCAATATGAAGTTTATACATCAACATTTTTTTGGGAAAAACTTTATTTGGAAATGAGCAAATTTGATATCGTGAAAAGTTTCGAGTGCCGCTCCACAAGCACCAGATTAAAATGGTCATAACTTTTTTCTAGGAGGAGTATTGTAAAAAGACAAACTGTTTCAGAAACACACCAAGTTAAACACACCAATACATTTTAGCAGTTCAATCAACGGATTAACTAAAAACATTAAAAAATAAATAAACAATAAAACCGTACCTCTGCCATGTCTATGCTCCAACGTCAGCAGTCAGGTGTCACTGGCAGAATGTCAGCAGTCAGGTGTCACTGGCAGAATGTCCGCAGTCAGGTGTCACTGGCAGAATGTCAGGTGTCACTGGCAGAATGTCAGCAGTCAGGTGTCACTAGCAGAATGTCAGCAGTCAGGTGCAGCAGTGCAACAACTGTGTATGTTGACAGCTGCTTCTTTAAGCCCATTGCCGTTGGGTCGCCACTTGCAGCAACTTCTTCAACAACCACCATGAAGGCCTCGTAGTTGTGTAGCAGTGCAGTTACACTTGCTGAGGCTCAGCCACCTTCAAAACATCCACATGGAAATGTTTCCATATGTAATGATCTAGACTCTAGAATAATAAGATACATAATAAGATTAATAGGTAAAGATAAATAAGAATAGATAGTATACATTTTTATGTCACAAACAATTTTTTTAATGAAAATTTTTGGTTCTAAATAGTCATTTTATAAAAACGTAAAAATTAACTAGTAATTTACATTCATAAATTAATATAGGGAATTTATGAAATTACATAAGCTTTTATAATAGATTTTAATTACCTTATCTCATACATGCGCTGAAATTTCAGTTCAGTGACAGCACTGCAGCGATTTCTTTGAATCGGGTGAGTCATTGGGCTCAGCTGAACGTAGTTGTAGATGCAATGATACTTTGCAATGTTGCCCTCTCACTGATCCTAATTGCACGACTTCGACACTGTCAAATTAACTCGGTGTGCCACCCAGTGCACAAATACAATTTACACCTTTGATATCACTGGCCATCACTGAAGCTCCATCACTTCCAAGACCAATGACTTTGTTAATTGGTACAACAAATGTCTTCATAGTGATGTCCACAACATCAATGACTGTCACCGCTCTTCTGTCACAAACCTGCTGCTCTTGGAGAAATTCAACCATGGGTATATATTTACAGTTGGCCATGGGATATACCAGATTATTGTTTACCTGCACATCAATCTAAGTCTGGCCCTTTTGTTCTGCAGTGACAGCTGATGGTCTGTCAACTTCACGTGGTCGGTCAGTGTCTTCAGTCTGAAGTATCTTGTTCCTGCTCCAACCACAACGTTGACTTCCCCTGCTGTTGACACATGCACCAGTGCATGCTGTCACCATCCACATCATGTAGCACCCGTGGGTGATCTGTCACCCACTTCTTGTGGTCTGTCACCCACTTCTTGTATAGCACCCGTGGGTGGTCTGTCACCCACTTCTTGTATAGCACCCATGGGTGGTCTGTCACCCACTTCTTGTATAGCACCCATGGGTGGTCTGTCACCCACTTCTTGTATAGCTCCCATGGGTGGTCTGTCACCCACTTGTATAGCACCCATGGGTGGTCTGTCACCCACTTCTTGTATAGCACCCATGGGTGGTCTGTCACCCACTTCTTGTATAGCTCCCATGGGTGGTCTGTCACCCACTTGTATAGCACCCATGGGTGGTCTGTCACCCACTTGTATAGCACCCATGGGTGGTCTGTCACCTACTTCTTGTATAGCTCCCATGGGTGGTCTGTCACCTACTTCTTGTATAGCACCCATGGGTGGTCTGTCACCCACTTCTTGGCAGACTGTGTTGTCAAACTGACATTCCTCGTCGTCGTGAAGAAGGCCGGTCGATGGGGACATCATCAGGGTTTCCCTGGTAACAGGATACTTTTATAAGAGTTATCCCAAAATGCCACAACTAGCTAGTTGTAATAATTATTTTATTTTTATATCACCATTTTTAACAGGTAATCATCAATCAATAAAAATAATTATTTAATGTATAGTAAAATATATACATAATAATATAGACTCCATTTATGTCAGGTAAAATATCAATTGGTTAAAATAAATATAAAAGTAAAACTATTTTCTGCTTTAAAATCAGTTATGTTGCTAAATTACATAAATATTTCACATGCAATATGATATGATGAAGAGGTTGCCTTACCTTGCCACTTGCCTCTTTTTTATATTAATTCTCGCTAATTGATATGCGTCTTTAGATTGACATCAGATATTGAATGCAATCACACAAGTTGCTGCAACAATATTGTAAATGGAGAAACATACCTTTTCAAACACGATAGTTGGCGATGTTGATGGCCGTACATCAGTCGAACTGTTTCCTTTCTGTCGTTTTACGTATGCCCACATGATATTGGCGGCATTTCGTTTTCGTTTCATGGCGAAAGAATTGTGTGCGATGTTAACTTATTGGACAACTGACTAGAAATGAATGGCGTTCTACCCAATGCAACCGTTAATTGTTGCTGTTTTTTAATTAAATCACGTGCATGCACGTTATGTCGATGTGTCATGATGGCAGTTATTGAATCAGCGACGTCTGTTCGAACTTAGGTGGGGACTGGGAGTGTCATTCCTGGCTCAGAGATCGTCCTCTCGAGCCAGGATTCTACACCAGACTCAAGAACGTGAAAATGTGTGGAAAAACATCGACAGGCTTGTCAGCGGAAAAAAATGACATGGACGGGGTAGTCGGGCGGACCTATCCATCCAAAAATACTACCCATCAAATATCACAACTTCCAATTTCACCCATCCAAATGACGATTGGATGGGTGGACGGGTGGACGGGTCTCATGTTCTGATAAATGATAACCTCATCAGTCACTTGAATAGCATTACCATTGTCATCATCAAATTCGTCAAAGGCTGTCCTTTGTCTCTTGACAAGGGGCTCTTCTACTGTCTCTGGCCTGTCTTCCTCTGGCAGGGTGGTCAGAAGAACTGATGTGGGCCAAGGTCTCAGTCTTCTGGCCTGTCTTCCTCTGGCAGGGTGGTCAGAAGAACTGATGTGAGCCAAGGTCTCAGTCTTCTGGCCTGTCTTCCTCTGGCAGGGTGGTCAGAAGAACTGATGTGAGCCAAGGTCTCAGTCTTCTGGCCTGTCTTCCTCTGGCAGGGTGGTCAGAAGAACTGGTGTGGGCCAAGGTCTCAGTCTTCTGGCCTGTCTTCCTCTGGCAGGGTGGTCAGAAGAACTGGTGTGGGCCAAGGTATCAGTCTTCTGGCCTGTCTTCCTCTGGCAGGGTGGTCAGAAGAACTGATGTGAGCCAAGGTCTCAGTCTTCTGGCCTGTCTTCCTCTGGCAGGGTGGTCAGAAGAACTGGTGTGGGCCAAGGTATCAGTCTTCTGGCCTGTCTTCCTCTGGCAGGGTGGTCAGAAGAACTGATGTGAGCCAAGGTATCAGTCTTCTGGCCTGTCTTCCTCTGGCAGGGTGGTCAGAAGAACTGGTGTGGGCCAAGGTCTCAGTCTTCTGGCCTGTCTTCCTCTGGCAGGGTGGTCAGAAGAACTGATGTGAGCCAAGGTATCAGTCTTCTGGCCTGTCTTCCTCTGGCAGGGTGGTCAGAAGAACTGGTGTGGGCCAAGGTCTCAGTCTTCTGGCCTGTCTTCCTCTGGCAGGGTGGTCAGAAGAACTGATGTGAGCCAAGGTATCAGTCTTCTGGCCTGTCTTCCTCTGGCAGGGTGGTCAGAAGAACTGATGTGAGCCAAGGTCTCAGTCTTCTGGCCTGTCTTCCTCTGGCAGGGTGGTCAGAAGAACTGGTGTGGGCCAAGGTCTCAGTCTTCTGGCCTGTCTTCCTCTGGCAGGGTGGTCAGAAGAACTGATGTGGGCCAAGGTATCAGTCTTCTGGCCTGTCTTCCTCTGGCAGGGTGGTCAGAAGAACTGATGTGGGCCAAGGTCTCAGTCTTCTGGCCTGTCTTCCTCTAGCAGGGTGGTCAGAAGAACTGATATGGGCCAAGGTCTCAGTCTTCTGGCCTGTCTTCCTCTGGCAGGGTGGTCAGAAGAACTGATGTGAGCCAAGGTCTCAGTCTTCTGGCCTGTCTTCCTCTGGCAGGGTGGTCAGAAGAACTGGTGTGGGCCAAGGTCTCAGTCTTCTGGCCTGTCTTCCTCTGGCAGGGTGGTCAGAAGAACTGATGTGAGCCAAGGTCTCAGTCTTCTGGCCTGTCTTCCTCTGGCAGGGTGGTCAGAAGAACTGATGTGGGCCAAGGTCTCAGTCTTCTGGCCTGTCTTCCTCTGGTAGGGTGGTCAGAAGAACTGGTGTGGGCCAAGGTCTCAGTCTTCTGGCCTGTCTTCCTCTGGCAGGGTGGTCAGAAGAACTGGTGTGGGCCAAGGTCTCAGTCTTCTGGCCTGTCTTCCTCTGGCAGGGTGGACAGAAGAACTGATGTGAGCCAACGTCTCAGTCTTCTGGCCTTCACATATCACTTTCATGCTGCGTTGTTTTGGATTGAAAAACACACCCATCTGATTCAACACATGAGGTTTCTACTTGTCCTGAAACAATTACATTTACCATAAGGGACACAGCATATTAATGCTAAACTACACTATCACAGACTGAACAATATCATATTTACTTATATGTCCCTTGGGATGAAGGTTTACAAACAACATTGGGTGCAGCACAATTTATTTTGTTGCATTATAATGTTAATTGTACTTATCATAAAGCTTTATGATAAGTTGTACCTCATGACAGTGCAGACAGGAGTCCTTGGTCACTTAGCAGAGGTACTGTACCATGTGTAGTTGCATACAGTGAGACTTGAGCCTGCGCACCCAGGGCACCACAAGATGCAGGGGGGACACCTGCTGGCTCTCAGGTCAGCAGTAGCAATCTTGACCATCTGCAATTATATATATATATACCCGGTATATATATATATATATATATATATATATATATATATATATATATATATATATATATATATATAATTATGTAAAAGTACAATATGTCCCTATAATACAAATACAGATTAAAATGTGACATGAATTATCGAAACAGGCCGATAATTTTGCTCACATTAACAAAGAATGTCACAATAAAAATACTTTGTAACATTCAGCAAATTGATGTCCAGTGTGGCTACGCGTTGGTTGGTTGTGTTTTTACAAATTTACAAAATACTTGCTTATTTAAAAATTTGTCATTAAGACTAAATATCTGCATCGGCGTTGTTGCCGGCGTGCCTTGCCGTGTCCATAGCTGGTCACACATCAGTTGGGCGTAGACGTCCTGATTGGCCTCCTGGCCAGCTGAATGTTTCTCTGGTCCCTATCCCGGGCTGAGGCGCCGGCCTCACACGTGGCCACCGCCGCCATTGTTGCCTCGGAGTGAGCCATCGTCTGCTCCATCGCCGTCACTTGTCTGGGCTGGAGGCCTTCAGCAGCAGTTTCTGCTGCCCGCGCGGGATTTTGGACTTTCAAGGCCGTCGCCCACTCACGAAGCTCGCTCTCCGCGGCAACTTTAGTGTCCGTCATCTTGATGGGTCTTACTGACCTCGGGGAATGACTCACCAGGGGTCGACAATAACGTTTTGTATTCACTTTAAAAGTTACTGGCCCACCACAAAAAAAAAAAGCTACTGGCCCAAACTTTTTTTTAGGAATACACATTTATTCTGATAAAAACAGGTACATTGTACAATAAAATATATTTGTTTATATTTAGGACACTAAAATAGAAACGGCAGCTGAAATGACAAATAAACAAAAACGTGTTTTTGCCATTTTCTAATTCTTTTGTATGTATTCTGTCAATAAAGTTCACTTTTATATTAATTACATACCTCTAAGTTATTTGTTTGCCATAACAAATGAGCCCCTATCGATTGTGAAATCCATTTTAATTTTGAAGACGCAGGAGATGTGGGAAAATACGCGATGTTTAGACCTTAGTAACGCCGCCGTACTTTCTCTGTTCGCCATGTTGTGTGGTACGAATAGAACCGCCAAACTGTCCTCTAACTGCTTGCGTAGACGGCATCCCCGCCCTTTGACCTGTATATACGGGAAATCCAAATAAATATTCAACCGATTATCTCCTTATTTGGCGTTCACCGTTTTTGACCGTCAGCTTCGGGGACTTCCGGCCGCTATGCGCGTGACACGAGGTGACCTAGATAATGCCATGGCTCTAGCTAGACGACGTTGGTGTGGATCCTGTCGCTGCCAAACGTTATACATTTGCCGCAAGGTGTGAATTAATTTTAATCGGAGAAAGAAATGGAAGGCGACGATGGCGTGCATAGAAGTATTTGCTGCGGGCGACTGCGTAGCGCCGACAGCCGGAGGTCGAACTGGAAGCTGGGGATCGTTGACGTTGATCACTTGGTGGCGTTTCGCCGTTTGCGGCATGGGCATGGCGAAATCCTGTGACAACTTGACGTTTTACTTATTGGAATGGATATATTTTGGAATAAACAAGTTAGAAAATTCAGCTACAACACGACTATGTTTTATGTGAGTTATTACTTAGCCTATAGTTACAGGCTATAACTTTTTCAATATCATTATTTCGTTACTAATACTATTATTTAGTACAAGTTCACAAGAAGTCCACAAGGGGTCGTCATGACATGCTCAACATATTTTGTCTATTAGTTTTACAGATTAGAATAGCAACAATAATAAAGGAGAACGCAAAATTCAATGACAAATTTTATTTAGGTACCACTGGGCTATTACTTCAAAATCCGAAGCGTTATCTTAGCTAATTCACTAGGGAGGTGTCTGCCTCACGTCTCCGCCTCACGTCGCCAGTAGCGACACTGTGCGAAGTTATGGAGAACTTGCAATTCGTAGACAAGATGGTGACTAGTTTCGACTGATAACGCGAGTCCATGCTGTCACAGATTATGTTTAATTGTTGCGTAATGAGAGGCAACTGATGGAAATTATATAAAACAATGGTGAATAATTCCATTGTAACTTGTTGAAACAAGTGGCCCGTCGGGCCAGTAAAATATAAAAACTGGTGGCCCGAACTGGCCCGACACCCTCAAAACATGCGTCGGGCCATCGGGCCAACGCTATTGTCGACCCCTGCTCACGACATCTCCGGGTCCCTCAGCACGATTTCAGGTTGGCTACAAGAGAAGCACGGCCAACGCACCTGGCGGTGCAGTGAAGGGTGCGGGCCCACACAGCGCCCGCCAACGTCGGCTCGTCGACTACGTAGCTAGTTAACCTCAGAAGTTCGGTGGCTCAAAGCATATATGAAAATGAGATAGCGAAAACGATATGTATCAGCTCCTCCAACATAGCTAAAAAAATAACAAGAGTAACATAAAATAACGAAGTCGATGGCGAACGATGAAGTAGTAGAATCAGCTGCTGGAGCGAACGGGGCCGAATTGCCGCCAAACACCAGTTTAAATACCCCCATGCCTCCAGCTGATTGGCTACTGGCGACGGCTTTGTATGATTGGGCTGTGGCCTACAAAATTAAACTTTGATTAAAAGTACACAGTGTGCAAAGAACCACCTTCCCACCATCCTTGATTAAACATAATTAAAATATTTTAATTCTCACAATTATTGTGTCATGTAAAGTTATATCATTGAACTGTTCTGAGTCATCCCATTTGTTCGTGACACCATTTCTTGTACTCTTAAATATGCCTTAAGCACCAGTACCATCATCGCTCGTAACATTAGACAGTTATAATGAGATGTGAACACTAATGGCACTGCCCTAATTAACTGGGCAAGAATAACAGCATTGTAGGCAGCCGCACATCGGAGACTGATCTTAAATTCTGCGCTCCCGTTAGTAGTTTGGAAATTTCTAGCTGGGTTGTGAAATCCATTTACTTTATGAAAGTATGAACTGGCTGACACTGTTGTAATGATGGATGCTGGTGCATAACCTTCATTGTGTGAATGTGCGATGAAGCCCATCAATACAGGAATTGACACTGGTTGTGCGGGGACTATGTTAAGTGACTGCATGAAACATACCAGTTTTGACCAAGACTGTTTGTACTGCGCTCTAGAAGATGGAGCCAAGGATGCATGCAGGAGTGTCTCTGCAGTGTCGCTACTGATTCTGGCCAGATGTGGGGTGGCACCGTGGCCGGTGTGGAGTTGGCCCATGGAGCTAGCGCCCGGAACTCGAGTATCTGGGAACGGGACAATTTATCAGTTAAAGTATTGTCACGGCCAGGTACATGTCTGGCTGTAAAGTTAATGGTATAGCGTAGATATCAAAATCAACTTACGTAGCAACATCATGACTGCTGGTTCCCTAGATGACTGCTTGTAATCACTGAAACTAGGGCTTCGTTATCAGTGCAAAAACACGCTACTGTTCATCCAGGCTTTCCCCCATATTTCAGCTGCAATCATAATTGGATACAACGCCAACACTCTTATGTTAAGTGCTAACCAGGAGAGGGGCCATTTACCAAAAAAACATTCGGGCCCACAAACCGCTCCATATCCTATACACCCCGCGGCATCGGTGACCAATTGCAAGTAATCGCCTGTCAGAAAGATGTCATCCACAAAGAATGGCTTACCATTAAATTGTTCCAAAAATTCCTGCCATACTACCAGATCTAGTTTAACCTGGCGTGTCAACCTAATATGGTGATTAGGTTTGGTGACTCCTAGCATGATATCAATTAGACGCTGCGAGATTGCCCTTGCAAACCGAATTACACAACACATGAATTCTAACAGACCTGCCAAACTCTGTGCCTCCCTGAGTGTTACTTTGTGCCTGCCCAGGAAGCTGACTAGCTTGTCGTCAAGACATCCATAGATACAGTATGAAGTGCAATACCCAAAAACTGGATAGTTGTACAAAGGCTGACTCTCTTTCCTGGTGCTAGTTGAACACCTAACTGTTTACACATATCCATAAATGCATGCATATCTCTCTCACATTTCTCCTTAGACTTAGTTAACACTAGAATATCGTCTAGGACAAGTATGACCTTTGTCAAACCAAACTTCACACCCACTGCACCGCTGTGCTAAATGATTCAAATATAGCACTTGAAGGTGCATGGACTCCCTGGGAGGACATACTTCTTCCACCTGAATGTGAGACAACACAAACATATATGAGAAAAACCTTTGTGTCAATGAGTAAGAGTAAGTTTATTTCATGTGCTTTGGCATAGGTGCACAACAATATATGTGAGTGGTGTGAATTAGTAGTGTTAACTACTTGCAAAAAATGCTGAAAGATCACCTAGATGAGACAACAATTAGTAACAAACAACTATGTCCTACTATAACTGGATCAGATTTGAATTAGTGGCTTTGTGTGATGGAAGTGATATTTAATTCGGTGTGTGGTCTATGTGGAAACACAAGGATGTGCTGTTTTTCACAAGTGTAAAAAGTCACTTGTGTTGATGCTGCATTACAAGTATGGACTCGTAATGGTTGTTTTGTGTCATAAAGAACATTGTTATGAAACATGTACCTGTGTTACGCAGGTGTGTCTACAATTTAATGCTACAGGTAATCATTTGTCACAACTTTACCTGGAGTGATAAAATTCCACGCATTATAGATCCAGCCTAGAACCAGTTTTGTTGTTGGAGCCCTCATGTTTCCAGCGGCTGTGTGGGATTTCTCCTCAGAAAACATCAATTCATCAACGATTTCAGGAGGTGCTGTTTAAATGGCTTGTTCTGGGACACATCTGCGGGCTGTAATGTAATGTGGAAGTCATCCTCCTGTGTCAGAACCTAGTCTGTGTTGAATTCACTACAGAACAGTGTATGTGGGTCGTGGCCAATTTGACTATCACTGGTTGTGGTTGTGTTTGCGTGTCTGCACCTGGCATGCGCCGCCCGAGCCGATGACTTGTCACTACGTTGGCGCTCACAATGTGAGGTGTGACTCCCATTGTTTCATTCACAATGGACAGCAGCTTGCCGGTCATGTCTTCCTTTCTGACTCGGGGGATTCCGAAGGATCGTAGATTTATTCTCCGTGAATATTGCTCTAGTTGAGGACAGTCTTGCCTTTAGAGCAGCAATATACTCATCTTTCTTATCCAACCATTCATTAATGTGTCCAGCGTATCAGTGAGGGCCTTTGGGTTTAGCACATTGCGTAACTTTTCGACAACCACTTCGTTAGACAAAAGTTCCACAAACCTGACCAGCAGGGCGTCATCTTTAGGCCATATTTCGGTGGTGTCGGAATCGCTGTCTCCTCTCCGTTTAGCCAGCATGAAGGGGTCTAATTACACAAAGAAATTTGTCTTAGAATTGTAAATTTGGTCCATGGATCAAAAGACGTCACACCTCGGCAGCCATTTTGAAAAGACACCATAATATCACAGTAAAATAGACAGTAAAGACACATTAATATCATATAAATATCATATTCAATCGTGTGACAGAAATCATAGTTTTTATTTGTTCTTTGGTCAGTGTTGAAACAGAAAAGGTTGAACTGTTATCACGGTAGCATCACACATGCATGAACGTGCGTGAGTGTATTGATCACAATTTAAAGTAGCATGGTATTGCGCACACCATTTATTTAATAATGCAGTAACATTTCAGTGTTACTAGTGGTTATGACAGTGGTTAAAATAGCAGATACGTGGCAGTTTGAATTAATGTTTTACAAGTAGGCAGACGCTTTACTGGGTCATCATGTTGAGTTTTTCTGAACGTTTTTCTTTCATTGAACACTTTAGTTTTTATTAATCAACTTTCTCACTCAACGAGGATGCGACCGACGACAGAACATTACTCTTGCCAATGAAAGATTGAATTGCCTGGGCACCTGGAAAACAAATATATAGATATATTTATTAGGCATACTTTTGAATGTATATTAAGTATAGTAGGACAAAACGTCAACAACATATTTAGTACCTATAAAGCATAATAAAGTACAACATGGTGTAACAAAACAACAAACAAATAAATAAATTAATACAGGTTACGTTTCCGTATTATTACCCTGGTCAAAGTTGTGCAGATGGTTTCCGACTCTAGTAACTGTCAGCGCAGCCATTGGACATTGGTACACGTTTGAATTAGTCGATGCTGAATGTCCCATATGCTTGTCAAACAGGTCTCTGTCTTGCTCATAAAGGTCAGATTGTGCATACATTGTGATAGTTTTGTGGTGCATTTTCGTTGCTGTGAATTTGTCCGGGCGACTCAACCCTGCTCTGGTCGTGACTCGACTTATGACATGAGACCCAATCATCAACTGGCTAGGTTCACCTCCCCGTCTTACATTGAAAATAGTTAGTCTAGAAACAGTCACATCCCTCAGTGTGACATAATCCTTTTTGTCACATAAGTAATGCGGCTTATGCCATGAGACCCAATCACGTGATCCTGGCACATCTGGCTATATGGGAACATGTACCTATTGCACGGCAATATTCCCGCAGATTCTCGCACAACTTCATCTCCTAACACTTTCATTGCAACAACCGTGTCCAGTGGAATAACGATTGATACTAAATGATTATTTCCTTTGCCACCTTGGTATGCAATGTTGTCCTTTGCAAGGCGGGATCTGTCAGTGTGATCTGGCATTGTTGATACAAAGGTGTTACCCAGCCACGCTCCATTTTCAGTGTCATGCCATTCGCTTATCATCAACCGGCTAGGTTCACCTCCCCGTCTTACATTGAAAATAGTTAGTCTAGAAACAGTCACATCCCTCAGTGTGACATAATCCTTTTTGTCACATAAGTAATACGGATCAGTCAGTCGTGTTTCTTCACTTGTCACATGTTCATTGAATTTTGCCAGATCTTCGTCGTCTGGCATTTCAGCTGGTTTTTGCCATAACTTCTGCTTGTTGGTATTTGCTTGATATTCAGCATCACCGAAAATCATCGACTGTTTCAAATGAAATATCTTCAAGAAGTTATCTATCTCTTTCGCTGAAGAGTCGTTCATCTCAACAAGATGAAATGCCTGGATTATCTTGGCTACCTTCGGAATTAGGTATCTGAGTCCAAACTTCAGACCAGATTTGACTACATCGGCGTCTCCTTCTTGTGTTCACATTTTCTCGATACCCCATTCGAGGGATGAAAATTTTTCCCGATGGAACATGTTGACATAAGCGACAGGTGTTGAAAGGTGTTTGTTCATGTGTTGGTAAAGTAATGCAGGCGGCGCGTGTCCTGCATGACCAATTTGTGAACTTCAGTTCGCTTCCCTTGTTTGTGTTTTTGTTTCTGCCATAGCGCTAGGCCGACTTTCTTCAAAGTTGTGTCTGATGTGCGCAAACGACTGACGTCGTCATCACAAAATTTAGCCAAAATATTTTGGGAGAAGTCTTCATTTTCATTGTCTTCATTAAGCAATGACACATGGACTGAACTGAACCGTATGTTGTGTCATCCTTACTAAGACATCGTCTTTGGTGTCGGCAGAACGTTTTTGTAGCGTAAAATCCGCCACATCGTCTACATACCACAACATTGTTGTGTACCAACGGACGTTCGCTAGACAGTTTAGGCGAGTCTTCATTACTGCCGAGTGCAACTTTGTCTTGGGACAATATCGCTCTCTTTTTCAAATCAGAAATTTTTCACAACCTTTCAATTTTGTTCATTGCCATCGCCTCCTTCACTTCATCATTTGTTTTATGTTTCATTGAAATGTGGCGAGTCAGCTTTGAATGCTGGATTACAACATCGCAGAAGGTGCACGGTCTCCCTGGGTGGACCTACTTCTTCCACCTGAATGTGAGACAACACAAACATATATGAGAAAAACCTTTGTGTCAGTGAGTAAGAGTAAGTTTATTTCATGTGCTTTGGCATAGGTGCACACGAATATATGTGAGTGGCGTGAATTAGTAGTTAACTACTTGCAAACAATGCTGAAAGATGACCTAGATGAGACAACAATTAGTAACAAACAACTACGTCCTACTATAACTGGATCAGATTTGAATTAGTGGCTTTGTGTGATGGAAGTGATATTTAATTCGGTGTGCGGTCTATAAGTCACTTGTGTTGATGCTGCATTACAAGTATGGACTCGTAATGGTTGTTTTGTGTCATAAAGAACATTGTTATGAAACATGTACATGTGTTACGCAGGTGTGTCTACAATTTAATGCTACAGGTAATCATTTGTCACAACTTTACCTGGAGTGATAAAATTCCACGCATTATAGATCCAGCGTAGAACCAGTTTTGTTGTTGGAGCCCTCATGTTTCCAGCGGCTGTGTGGGATTTCTCCTCAGAAAACATCAATTCATCAACGATTTCAGGAGGTGCTGTTTAAATGGCTTGTTCTGGGACACATCTGCGGGCTGTAATGTAATGTGGAAGTCATCCTCCTGTGTCAGAACCTAGTCTGTGTTGAATTCACTACAGAACAGTGTATGTGGGTCGTGGCCAATTTGACTATCACTGGTTGTGGTTGTGTTTGCGTGTCTGCACCTGGCATGCGCCGCCCGAGCCGATGACTTGTCACTACGTTGGGGCTCACACTGGCAGGTGTGACTCCCATTGTTTCAGTCACAATGGACGGCAGCTTGCCGGTCATGTCTTCCTTTCTGACTCGGGGGATTCCGAAGGATCGTAGATTTATTCTCCGTGAATATTGCTCTAGTTGAGGACAGTCTTGCCTTTAGAGCAGCAATATACTCATCTTTCTTACCCAACCATTCATTAATGTGTCCAGCTTAGCACATTGCGTAACTTTTCGACAACCACTTCGTTAGACAAAAGTTCCACAAACCTGACCAGCAGGGCGTCATCTTTAGGCCATATTTTGGTGGTGTCGGAATCGCTGTCTCCTCTCCGTTTAGCCAGCATGAAGGGGTCTAATTACACAAAGAAATTTGTCTTAGAATTGTAAATTTGGTCCCTGGATCAAAAGACGTCACACCTCGGCAGCCATTTTGAAAAGACACCATAATATCACAGTAAAATAGACAGTAAAGACACATTAATATCATATAAATATCATATTCAATCGTGTGACAGAAATCATAGCTTTTATTTGTTCTTTGGTCAGTGTTGAAACAGAAAGGGTTGAACTGTTATCACGGTAGCATCACACATGCATGAACGTGCGCGAGTGTATTGAAAACAATTTAAAGTAGCATGGTATTGTGCACACCATTTATTTAATAATGCAGTAACATTTCAATGTTACTAGTGGTTATGACAGTGGTTAAAATAGCAGATACGTGGCAGTTTGAATTAATGTTTTACAAGTAGGCAGACGCTTCACTGGGTCATCATGTTGAGTTTTTCTGAACGTTTTTCTTTCATTGAACACTTTAGTTTTTATTAATCAACTTTCTCACTCAACGAGGATGCGACCGACGACAGAACATTACTCTTGCCAATGAAAGATTGAATTGCCTGGGCACCTGGAAAACAAATATATAGATATATTTATTAGGCATACTTTTGAATGTATATTAAGTATAGTAGGACAAAACGTCAACAACATATTTAGTACCTATAAAGCATAATAAAGTACAACATGGTGTAACAAAACAACAAACAAATAAATAAATTAATACAGGTTACGTTTCCGTATTATTACCCTGGTCAAAGTTGTGCAGATGGTTTCCGACTCTAGTAACTGTCAGCGCAGCCATTGGACATTGGTACACGTTTGAATTAGTCGATGCTGAATGTCCCATATGTTTGTCAAACAGGTCTCTGTCTTGCTCAGGAAGGCCAGGTTGTGCATACATTGTGATAGTTTTGTTGTGCATTTTCGTTGCTATGAATTTGTCCGGGCGACTCAACCCTGCTCTGGTGGTGACTCGACTTATGCCATGAGACCCAGTCACGTGATCCTGGCACATCTGGCTATATGGGAACATGTACCTATTGCACGGCAATATTCCCGCAGATTCTCGTACAACTTCATCTCCTAACACTTTCATTGCAACAACCGTGTCCAGTGGAATAACGATTGATACTAAATGATTATTTCCTTTGCCACCTTGGTATGCAATGTTGTCCTTTGCAAGGAGGGATCTGTCAGCGGGATCTTGCATTGTTGATACAAAGGTGTTATCCAGCCACGCTCTGTTTTCAGTGTCATGCCATTCGCTTATCATCAACCGGCTAGGTTCACCACCCCGTCTTACATTGAAAATAGTTAGTCTAGAAACAGTCACATCCCTCAGTGTGACATAATCCTTTTTGTCACCTAAGTAATACGGATCAGTCAGTCGTGTTATTTCACTTGTTCATTGAATTTTGCCAGATCTTCGTCGTCTGGCATTTCAGCTGGTTTTTGCCATAACTTCTGCTTGTTAGTATTTGCTTGATATTCGGCATCACCAAAAATCATCGACTGTTTCAAATGAAATATCTTCAAGAAGTTATCTATCTCTTTCGCTGAAGAGTCGTTCATCTCAACAAGATTAAATGCCTGGATTATCTTGGCTACCTTTGGAATTAGGTATCTGAGTCCAATTTTCAGACCAGATTTGACTACATCGGCGTCTCCTTCTTGTGTTCACATTTTCTCGATACCCCATTCGAAGGTTGAAAAGGTTTCTCGATGGAACATGTTGACAAAAGCGATAGGTGTTGAAAGGTGTTTGTTCATGTGTTGGTAAAGTAATGCAGGCGGCGCGTGTCCTGCATGACCGATTTGTGAACTACAGTTCGCTTCCCTTGTTTGTGTTTTTGTTTCTGCCATAGCGCTAGGCCGACTTTCTTCAAAGTTGTGTCTGATGTGCACAAACGACTGACGTCGTCATCACAAAATTTAGCCAAAATATTTTGGGAGAAGTCTTCATTTTCATTGTCTTCATTAAGCAATGACACATGGACTGAACTGAACCGTGTGTTGTGTCATCCTTACTAAGACATCGTCTTTGGTGTCGGTAGAACGTTTTTGTAGCGTAAAATCCGCCACATCGTCTACATACCACAACATTGTTGTGTACCAATGGACGTCTGCTAGACAGTTTAGGCGAGTCTTCATTACTGCCGAGTGCAACTTTGTCTTGGGACAATATCGCTCTCTTTTTCAAATCAGAAATTTTTCACAACCTTTCAATTTTGTTCATTGCCATCGCCTCCTTCACTTCATCATTTGTTTTATGTTTCATTGAAATGTGGCGAGTCAGCTTTGAATGCTGGATTACAACATCGCAGAAGGTGCACGGTCTCCCTGGGAGGACATACTTCTTCCACCTGAATGTGAGACAACACAAACATATATGAGAAAAACCTTTGTGTCAATGAGTAAGAGTAAGTTTATTTCATGTGCTTTGGCATAGGTGCACAAGAATATATGTGAGTGGCGTGAATTAGTAGTTTTAACTACTTGCAAACAATGCTGAAAGATCACCTAGATGAGACAACAATTAGTAACAAACAACTATGTCCTACTATAACTGGATCAGATTTGAATTAGTGGCTTTGTGTGATGGAAGTGATATTTAATTCGGTGTGTGGTCTATGCTGAAACACAAGGATGTGCTGTTTTTCACAAGTGTAAAAAGTCACTTGTGTTGATGCTGCATTACAAGTATGGACTCGTAATGGTTGTTTTGTGTCATAAAGAACATTGTTATGAAACATGTACATGTATTACGCAGGTGTGTCTACAATTTAATGCTACAGGTAATCATTTGTCACAACTTTACCCGGAGTGATCAAATTCCACGCATTATAGATCCAGCCTAGAACCAGTTTTGTTGTTGGAGCCCTCATGTTTCCAGCGGCTGTGTGGGATTTCTCTCCAGAAAACATCAATTCATCAACGATTTCAGGAGGTGCTGTTTAAATGGCTTGTTCTGGGACACATCTGCGGGCTGTAATGTAATGTGGAAGTCATCCTCCTGTGTCAGAACCTAGTCTGTGTTGAATTCACTACAGAACAGTGTATGTGGGTCGTGGCCAATTTGACTATCACTGGTTGTGGTTGTGTTTGCGTGTCTGCACCTGGCATGCGCCGCCCGAGCCGATGACTTGTCACTACGTTGGCGCTCACAATGTGAGGTGTGACTCCCATTGTTTCAGTCACAATGGACGGCAGCTTGCCGGTCATGTCTTCCTTTCTGACTCGGGGGATTCCGAAGGATCGTAGATTTATTCTCCGTGAATATTGCTCTAGTTGAGGACAGTCTTGCCTTTAGAGCAGCAATATACTCATCTTTCTTATCCAACCATTCATTAATGTGTCCAGCGTATCAGTGAGGGCCTTTGGGTTTAGCACATTGCGTAACTTTTCGACAACCACTTCGTTAGACAAAAGTTCCACAAACCTGACCAGCAGGGCGTCATCTTTAGGCCATATTTTGGTGGTGTCGGAATCGCTGTCTCCTCTCCGTTTAGCCAGCATGAAGGGGTCTAATTACACAAAGAAATTTTTCTTAAAATTGTAAATTTGGTCCCTGGATCAAAAGACATCACACCTCGGCAGCCATTTTGAAAAGACACCATAATATCACAGTAAAATAGACAGTAAAGACACATTAATATCATATAAATATCATATTCAATCGTGTGACAGAAATCATAGCTTTTATTTGTTCTTTGGTCAGTGTTGAAACAGAAAAGGTTTAACTGTTATCACGGTAGCATCACATATGCATGAACGTGCGTGAGTGTATTGATAACAATTTAAAGTAGCATGGTATTGCGCACACCATTTATTTAATAATGCAGTAACATCTCAGTGTTACTAGTGGTTATGACAGTGGTTAAAATAGCAGATACGTGGCAGTTCGAATTAATGTTTTACAAGTAGGCAGACGCTTTACTGGGTCATCATGTTGAGTTTGTCTTCACTTCTTTTTCTGAACGTTTTTCTTTCATTGAACACTTTAGTTTTTATTAATCAACTTTCTCACTCAACGAGGATGTGACCGACGACAGAACATTACTCTTGCCAATGAAAGATTGAATTGCCTGGGCACCTGGAAAACAAATATATAGATATATTTATTAGGCATACTTTTGAATGTATATTAAGTATAGTAGGACAAAACGTCAACAACATATTTAGTACCTATAAAGCATAATAAAGTACAACATGGTGTAACAAAACAACAAACAAATAAATAAATTAATACAGGTTACGTTTCCGTATTATTACCCTGGTCAAAGTTGTGCAGATGATTTCCGACTCTAGTAACTGTCAGCGCAGCCATTGGACATTGGTACACGTTTGAATTAGTCGATGCTGAATGTCCCATATGTTTGTCAAACAGGTCTCTGTCTTGCTCAGGAAGGCCAGGTTGTGCATACATTGTGCTAGTTTTGTTGTGCATTTTCGTTGCTATGAATTTGTCCGGGTGGCTCAACCCTGCTCTGGTCGTGACTCGACTTATGCCATGAGACCCAATCACGTGATCCTGGCACATCTGGCTATATGGGAACATGTACCTATTGCACGGCAATATTCCCGCAGATTCTCGCACAACTTCATCTCCTAACACTTTCATAGCAACAACCGTGTCCAGTGGAATAACGATTGATACTAAATGATTATTTCCTTTGCCACCTTGGTATGCAATGTTGTCCTTTGCAAGGCGGGATCTGTCAGCGTGATCTGGCATTGTTGATACAAAGGTGTTACCCAGCCACGCTCTGTTTTCAGTGTCATGCCATTCGCTTATCATCAACCGGCTAGGTTCACCACCCCGTCTTACATTGAAAATAGTTAGTCTAGAAACAGTCACATCCCTCAGTGTGACATAATCCTTTTTGTCACCTAAGTAATACGGATCAGTCAGTCGTGTTATTTCACTTGTCACATGTTCATTGAATTTTGCCAGATCTTCGTCGTCTGGCATTTCAGCTGGTTTTTGCCATAACTTCTGCTTGTTTGTATTTGCTTGATATTCGGCATCACCGAAAATCATCGACTGTTTCAAATGAAATATCTTCAAGAAGTTATCTATCTCTTTCGCTGAAGAGTCGTTCATCTCAACAAGATGAAATGCCTGGATTATCTTGGCTACCTTCGGAATTAGGTATCTGAGTCCAATCTTCAGACCAGATTTGACTACATCAGCGTCTTCTTTTCGTGTTCACCTTTTCTTGATACCCCATTCGAAGGTTGAAAAGGTTTCTCGATGGAACATGTTGACAAAAGCGACAGGTGTTGAAAGGTGTTTGTTCACGTGTTGTTAAAGTAATGCAGGCGACGCATGTCCTGCATGACCGATTTGTGAACTTCAGTTCGCTTCCCTTGTTTTTGTTTCTGCCATAGCGCTAGGCCGACTTTCTTCAAAGTTGTGTCTGATGTGCGCAAACGACTGACGTCGTCATCACAAAATTTAGCCAAAATATTGTTGGGAGAAGTCTTCATTTTCATTGTCTTCATTAAGCAATGACACATGGACTGAACTGAACCGTGTGTTGTGTCATCCTTACTAAGACATCGTCTTTGGTGTCGGTAGAACGTTTTTGTAGCGTAAAATCCGCCACATCGTCTACATACCACAACATTGTTGTGTACCAATGGACGTCTGCTAGACAGTTTAGGCGAGTCTTCATTACTGCCGAGTGCAACTTTGTCTTGGGACAATATCGCTCTCTTTTTCAAATCAGAATTTTTTCACAACCTTTCAATTTTGTTCATTGCCATCGCCTCCTTCACTTCATCATTTGTTTTATGTTTCATTGAAATGTGGCGAGTCAGCTTTGAATGCTGGATTACAACATCGCAGAAGGTGCACGGTCTCCCTGGGAGGACATACTTCTTCCACCTGAATGTGAGACAACACAAACATATATGAGAAAAACCTTTGTGTCAATGAGTAAGAGTAAGTTTATTTCATGTGCTTTGGCATAGGTGCACACGAATATATGTGAGTGGCGTGAATTAGTAGTTAACTACTTGCAAACAATGCTGAAAGATCACCTAGATGAGACAACAATTAGTCTCCGTTCCTAAAAAATGTTGTTATACATGTGTTTACATAATTATATTCCGGCACGAAAGGTACTTCAAATAAATTTACAATGGAGAAGTATTTCGCTGTCACGAATACCTTCCTGCAACGTTTAGATGGAGCGTATTATGTAAGTACTGATTCATTTTGAACATTGCTATTGGAACAGGGCGCTGGCTTAAATATGTGTGCGTGCATGTACATGAATAGTTACCTTGATTGGGTGACCATGTGAGAGACATAGCAGTGGGCTGGTTCACGCCTTGCAAGTCACTCACGACTGAAATGGCATCTTCCGTGGCCGACATCTGTTCCTTGGACAGCGGAGCATTTTCAACAGTCTCTGTTTATGAAGAATATAATCGTGTAATGAAAATCATATCATTACATAATGAACCGATTATACATGACATACCTTATGAATTGATATTGACAGGTATATTGAAGACATGAATATATTATTATACAACGCAGATTTATTTTGACCAACAAAGCCCCAGCTTAAGGTATGTGGTTGAGCAGTGATCACCTTCACGTTCCAGCGTGCATGTGTGCGCATGCATGCGCATGCATAACATAACATGTAGTATGACTTGCTCACTTTCTTGTTCGTTGTCATCTGAATCGCTCAGAAAAAAGTTGAGATACATCTGCAAAATAGGTCAAACTATTGGTATTGTTGCAATAGATCCCGTTTTGGAATGGTGGGTGTAAGATGCCCTCAGGCAAGTTACCCCACTCTAGTTTTTTTTTCTTAAACAAAGCTGCGCAAATAAAATAAAAGTGTAGTTAATATGTTCAATTTTTTTTCAAATACATTTGTTATCCAGTTATCAGATTTCTTGATCATGAAAACACATAAGAAAAGGAATTATTTACGAGTCTACCCTATTTTGTGTGAAAAAACTATAGTAGGGGCGACAGAATGCTGTGTTGTTTGAAGAATTGAAACTAAGCAGTCCCTATAATACCCTAACATCCCCAGATAACGGGAACATTAGCAGTAATTGTGTAAGCATTAATTTTAGAGCACTGTTCTGTACAATGAACGTACCTTTTGAAAACATTGTGAAAATATATGCAGTAGCCCCCTCTTAAAAGGCCCCTTTTGGCCAACGGCCACTGGGATTATGCCGACATGTTGCATTGCATTAACAAACTATACCAACGGTTAATCAGACCAACGGTTGGGTCTATAGAAAGACTCTACCCCTTGGCTGCAACAAGATGACGTCGATGTTTATAACCAGAAAGTCGTCGTGTCGGATGTTTGACTGACATGCACAGGAGACATCGCTCAAACAAAGACCACCAATTGCTTACAGAAGTGTGAGTTTTCTGACATGCATTCTTATTGGCGCAGGAATCACCAACGACGTTGAGTGTGATGGTGCGAAATGGCAGGCTCGTAAAATGTGTAGTTCCCATATATTCGTGAGGCGGCGCCACGGTCCACATGTGTTCACATTTTCAGCGCAGCGTTGTCGGAGATCGTGAGATTTGTTTACTTGATTTCTTAAGAAAAAAAACACAATAACTATGCCAAAAACCCAGTATTGTGTTCCTCTCTGTGCCAGTCGTGGAGGCGTCTGTTGGAATAGCTTCTACGAGCCTATTCAAAGACATATTTGTCTGTTCTTCTGTAATAAAACTTGTCCAGCAATTCTTGTCTGAAATAGTTGTTGTAGAAACTTGTTAGCTTTTCAAGCATTCCTTGAATGAACTGAATTTGATAAAAAATAGTCATGGTTTTGGTCGAGATAAAATTCACCATTAGCATTTCTTAAATAAGGCACTGTTGCCTCAAAAATGGCTTTATCACGACAAACATAAGGACATTTAACTTCCAGTATAATATTGTCATCAACCACACGGTCTGGTGAGCTAGATATATAAGGCTTTGAAAGTGAAACAAAAGTGCCACAAGGACTGGTTTTCACTCATATGAACGGGCCTGTTGCAACTTTGTCAGTGCGATTTGTGCACTTGCTAATCCATCCAAAATTGGATGATGTCAACCTTTTACATCGTTCTGTCATCCATTTACTGTTTTTCTGTTGTCGCCTGGTTGAACGCTCAATGTGATTGTGAGCAATGGTCCTGATCTTCAAGGTGACTAAAAAAGGTTTTCTGGGTGATCTGCCAAATAGTCGTGATCGTTTGCCACTGCATATATATTCGCAGGTGGAATAATGTGAAGTATTGGCATTGGCAGCCCAGCAGATGATGCACCATAAGTGGCTTGGTAATTTAAACATTGATTGTTAAATAATGAGGCATATGCTTGTTTCCTAACAAGATGTTGTGGCCGAGGATCAAAGTCCACAAACTTACGCAGATCCCTGCCTCTCCCTGTCCCTCTCAGGCGAAACTGTGATGCTTTGTACGGCTTGCAGTGATGGAAGGTCTAGTTGTTGAGTACAAGTCTCCTTAGTGACAACTTCATGGATTGCCGCAAAATACACCAAGCCATACAACACACACTGCATGTGTTTGCAGTGTGCGTCAGGCCCAGTGCCCACAGCACACTCGCACTGACACTCAAGTATAGCACCGTCCTTGTCCACCGCCACATCCACCTCATACAGCACACTCTTCCTCATCTCAACAGCACATTTGGCCAACGCAAAGTACCTGTCCCCATCAGATGTAATGGAGGAACCTTTCTCTGTGTAGTGCCTTTATCTTGTCATTGAGTGATGTTCCGAATGGTGTCAGATATCCATTTAAGGAGTCCATCGTTATCCGAGGAAACTGATAATAAAAAGAAAACAAATGAAGCATTACTCTTTATGTTCACAGCTACATGTAAGTGACAGATATTTACAGCTACAGATGTGGCAATATAAAAACTCATAATTTTACTTCATAAAACACTGTATTATTATCAATCTTTATATAGATTCGGGTATGACAAACATATTAGGAACCTGTAGTATTCATAAGAATGATTTACACATAAATTGAACTGTTGTATGAACTATATTCAGGTTATTAATAATATAGTGAATATAACTTACATCCGCTTCAAATACTGCGACAAGAGCATGCTAATAGTTCCACTGGTAGGTGCATGCGTAAATGGGTATCTGTTAGATGACACAAATGTTATTTAGGGTAGGATAAGTGATGGAAAACCATAAACAGGATAAAGGTATATCTACAGTGTGAGTGAATTCCAAACTGCCAGTCTGAAATAAATATATTTAATTAAAACTACAAAATAACGGTTAAACTTCTTGATTAAAGTAACTCAGAACATGGTAAAATGAATGGTTCAATGGATTGCAGGAAATGTGTGTGACAGATACACACCTCCGTGTCGGCATTCATGTTCTTGTCAGACAATCGTGTATGGGATTTCGTCTTTTTGTGCTTCCATGCCAAAGTTGAGATTCCGGTCATAGCGCTCAAGCCTGGAAACAAATGTAAAAAAATCATTTAAAAAATAAACATACCCTGAACTTCAGAATCGTAGGTACATTTTGACACTGTGGTATCAGTATACATATACCACACACCCCTCCCCCGTTTTGGCCCCCCTTTTAAAGGGAATTTTATAACAGCAACAGGAAAAAAGTTCAATCCACCTGTCTGTAATCCTAGATCCAAACAATGCACTTTCAAGATGTATGTGTAAAGACAAAAGCTAAGTACTTAAAGTAAACTCTAGTCTATGCGTTGTTACAATCGCTCCTCGAACACTGTTATAGGGGTCAGAGCTAGCACAGTTAGACTTCCTGGTCTAACCCATACGAATGTAGTACCTTAATAATTGTGTCCTTTGAGGTTTAGAAAAAATCTTTTTATGTGAAATGAGTATAGTAGGTACAGTAGAACAGGCATACTTGTTGGTTCGGTGCTATGATGTATCTGCAGTGCAATGACGCATGTTAGGCAGAGTGTAGTTGGCGTAGTGATTTTTAGCCATTTTTTCTTACATGACCCTGTGAATGCAGAAAAAAATGCTAAATTTGGTCAATATTGAGGGGCAGAATACATGCATGCATTTTAAGAGAGCCTGAGATATGCTTTTTTGACGAAATTTGATCAGCATATCAGTGACATGACTGCAGTGATTGTGTTAAAATTAAAAAAAAATTCAGGTCCAGTTTCCTTATAATCTGACAAAACGTTAACATGGCCGCCAATGGGAAAATCAACAGTGCTCTGTGCCCTAATAAGTAGGTTATGCAAATGAATGGCAACAGGATGCTGGATGCGTTTTTGCATCATGGACGCCATCGTAGCGGCAGGACTGCTAGAAAAATCACACAAAACATGCTTTTATCTGAAAATGGTCAGTGCTACCTATGGACAGCAGGTATGAAGGGAAAAAACAACAGATATGGTGTCATTAGGTGTGAATTTCGGGGTAAAAAAGGTCAATTAATGTGCATCGTGTGATGTATTGCATTGCAAACCAAGTGACGTTAGAAGACATTGCTGGCATGGACGCAAGTCACCTGTGCCACAATAACCTATGTGTTACTGCTTCACATATAGTGGTAGAGCCACATGGAATAAATAATAATAGAATAGGTTGTAAAAGTCGTTTAGATGGATGCAGTGGACATACACCTTTTCCGGATTGTTTAGTGTCGCTGGCTTTGCCTATAGAGAAATGAGATGGTTACGGTAGGTGACACTTACTTCGTCTTCGTTCATGTACGTAGTGATGTCTGAAGAGCTGTCATCGCCACGTTGATGATGATATTGGTGTTGTCGAAGCTTTCCCCGTACGAATCGTAATGTTTGTGCGTCAATCCATAGCTGCGTATGATGTGTTGATCGGGTAGGTAGGTCAGCCATGAGTAATTGTGGTTGCAGGTCTTGTACGTCTCGGCGAGACGTTCACGTGTGAAAAAGGAAAGGGCTGTAGTGTATGGGTTAATGTTTGACAGCAGTATTCACACACAAAAAGTTGCTCATTTCTTCTTTTTTGTCTAGTCACTCTTTGTCTGAGTAATTGTGATCGTCTAGCTGTCTCAATGATCGCAATGAGTAAGTGTGCTCACCGTGGGTTTGTTGTGTCTGCCGTTGCCTCCTCCTCCTCTTCAGCACAGGCTTCACTGCTGTCACATTTTTTGACGCCTGTCTTTTCCCCTTTGTCCGGGCTGCTGTCACGTCGAGCTGGGATTTCTTGTAAATGTCCACTTCACGTCGGTTTCGCTTCGCAGCAAAGTAGTTTGACACCCTCCTGAACTTTGCATACCGAGCATGTAGTTTCACAGATGGTTGTCGACGATATGCCCTCTGGTATTCACCTTCATTCTGTATCTGCTTGGCGGCTTGTGCGACACATCCCCCTGGTGTGATAGGACACTGCACACTCTCCAATTTTCGAAGCAACGAGACACCTGCACCGTAATTCATGCGGTCGATCACCGAACACAGACGTCCCTGTGCGTTCCTGGAGAACTTCACGTTTTTTGGAAGTGAGGCAGAGATTGCCCGGTTTGCAGCCTCATTTTTGTTTGTCGTCAGTCGCATTTTTGTCAGTTGGAGGGCTGGAGCACTGAGCCGCATTTCAATTAGCCGCTGTAATGCAGCCCTATCTGCATCTGTCATGTTGACTCTGTGCAGGCCACATGCTTTCAGGTGTTGTGACCTGTGCCACCAGTTATTTCGTGTTCCACCTTTGCAAACAATTCCATGTCGGCGACAATTTCTGCATGATCCAGCGTAAAAGTCGAGTGTAGCTTGTATGATTCGCGGCATCTTGTTGGTGATGACAGCGATGTCTCCTGCATACATAGTATGCATGTCGGTGAATACCTTCTGACAGCGATTCTTCACGTCTTCTGCAAACATCTTCTTGTTCTCTGCTCGAATGATCGCAGTGTCTCCGGGAAACATCCTGGGGGAGAATTGTGTCTTCATGATGTGGCGAAACTGTGTTTCGCCAAGATGTGTCGTGTCTGATTGTCGCTCTATGGCTATTGCAGGCATGCCTGCTTGAATGCCACATGATCCAAGTGCATCCCCATCAGTTGCCACAAATTTCACTCTAACATTATCCTTGGCTAGACTCAACCCCATCTCTCTGCCCATTCTATATTCAGAGATCGGGTCGACAACTGGAATGGTTGCTGTGCAGCCTTCGTGCCCTGGGCAACTCACGTCATAGCCTCTGTTTCGGAGTGTTGAACCGAGTTTGCATAGCTTGTTTTCGAGGTGAAAACCAATGATGTCGTGTCTGTCTGTCTGCCATTCTATGCATGTCGCAATTGCCTGACTTCAACTTTGCCCCGCTCCATAACTGTTCTTCAGTGATGAGCTGTTATACCTGACATCTGTGCTGATGTTGATGGCTGCATTGTGTTCGTGACCACGTAGACTGTTTACTTCTCGTATCTTCTCCCTCTTCTGCTTCAAGTCATCCACTGTGTGCTGTGCAGTTATGCTGGCGACCTTGTTGGCAGTTTTTTGCATTCCTCTGCGGCTTGGGGAGGTACATTTGCTGATGTCAATAGGTAACACATCTTTGTGTTCGAGATGGCCGAATCCTGCAGTCCTATCTGCAAGGCGACATTTGTCGTTGCAGGCTTCTGTCCACGGCCACCAGTCGGAACTTCGTCATATAGTTTGTACATGCCTGACTTGAATTGACAGTTTACGCAATGAAGAGACTGTTGCCACGCTAAGCCTATCTTCCGTTCATTTGCTATGGAGAAACGAGGCGTGCATCCATTGCTCTGCTCGGCATGCAGCTGTATGCAGTCGTTCCACATCATGGCATTTTTCTCGACATTTACCAGACGCATCTCTGCCCCTGCAGGAGCGTCATGTCTGTCTGTCTCTATGTATTTGTCGGTCAGATCTCGGCACCGGTCACGTCGTGGACGGAGTATCTTCGTACTTCCTGGTCGCCCTTCCGAGTCCGGTACTGTCAAGAAGCCACCTGCAGTGACTTGCACGACTCGTGCAAAGCTGTCCTGGTCAAGCCTGGGCAGCCAGACACCGGCGGTCGTTTCAGTCTTTTCTGTCTCCGAAGCTGTGTGGCATTGATGACCTTTCCTGAAACCACCGACTTTTGTCTGAATTCCACAGTAAGGAGGAATTCGCTTGCTACGCTTACCTTTAGCATCTTTTGGCATTGTGAAGCAGAATCAATCAATCGCAACTATCGTATCAATATCTTAAAACCGTTGTATGGAAGCACACACGTCTTGTCAGTGTGGAATTTCCAATAACAGTGACAAGGACACAGCATTTTTATGGGGGGTGGGGTAATGTTAGCAGTTGTACATTATTTGCTTAGGAGAATCTTTCAAGCCAGGCTAGATAACGTTGAAGTCTGACAGGTCAGCTGTCAATTGAGACCACTGGCAGGTTCCTGGGTGGATGTGTCCTCAAAGGGCAGTGCAGGGAGCATCAGAATTTATGACAGGCTTGCAGACAGTGTGACCAGGCGTGCCTTTGATCTCGTATTGACCAATTGGCTCCTTGATGAGACAGTGATCATTGTTCCATTGTTCTGAGGGAGTTTACTGATTGCTTTGTGTAATGGCATTAAATTTGACAAGTTGTGGCATCTCACCTTTCTTAAATGCCAATCTTAAAGTGAAACATGTTCATTATTATATAGGGTTACAGTGGCATATCTGTTTTTATTTATTTTTTATCCCACCACATGATATCAACAGACTATGTATGATTTTCTTGCAGATTATATGGTGAGCTGTCACAGAAAAATGCAGAATGCAAATCTGTTCACGCTGTCAATTGTAGTGTGGTGAATGACATAATACATATTAGGACAATTGCATACAGTATTACAGCCCATATGTGTGTGTGTCAACATAACGGGTGGCCACTTGTAACGTGGGTAAAATATTACTAGATGAAGTGATGGGATTGATTTTTTTCCATTCTGCATGATATATGTGTGTGTTTCAAAAGAGCTTGAATTCAATGTTTTAAAAAAAAATCAAAATTTCTATTAGGGGTCAGAGCACAGTTAGACTTCCTGGTCTAACCCATACGAATGTAGTACCTTAAAGGGAAAAATAAGTCAATGTTTTGATCATATGGGATTAACAGAGTTAATAAAAAGTAACAACTTCCAACAACAATCATATTTTTAACGTCAGTGGTTTACGAGGACAAAAATTTACCATCGGGTCGACATTCGAGATATCATTGGTACCCACCTCCAGAAAAAGTACATCATTGTTAACCACATCGGTTGCGAACGAATACAGTTGGGGGACTTTAAGCCTCTAGCCACAAACGTTACCTGAAATTTATCTTCGTTGAAATTCAAAGATTTCTGCTCAACGGAATAAAACACTAATCAACGAACAAAGGAATGACCCAGAACCTCAAACATAGCTGCCAATGCTATGAACACTAAATATATCGAAGAGCAGTAACCGCTAAAAGTATTGAGACAAAATTAGACAAATACAAGTAGCATAAAACTCAATAATAACGAATGTCAATATGTGGTTACCTTTCTCTTCGTAAATTCGAACTGGGGCAGCAGCAACAGTGGCGCCGCCTGTTATGGCATTAGCTGTCACACGCACACACGCACACACACACACACACACACACACACACACACACACACACACACACACACACACACACACACACACACACACAAACACATTAAACCTCCTGAACACTTACACTTATGCTCTCACATCATCCTTTCCAGTAATATCATTGGGTGATTTTGTCTCCAGTGGCCTTGACGCCACTGTGGCCACCATGGGGTGCAGAGTGGATCTGCCACAAGATCTTGGACTTCTCTTTTTCATCAGTTATGATTTTCTTCAGATGTCTGTGTGTGGTTGGACATACATTAACACTCCAGTTTCTGCAATTATTTCACATAATCCTAGTTCTGTTGATGTTCCTGGTGAACATCATTGAGTGCCTCTCACGATCATCCATCTTCCTGTCAGTTGCCACTCACTCTTCACAATGATGCACTGCTGCCACCAGGTGTATGTGTGTTTACTTTGAATACCTAACTCCACACACTGATAAGGCCAGAATGTTTATTGTGGTATAATTGACACCTAGTGGTTCTCCTATACACATGCTGTATCTGTCCTTCGCGTCGACCTCGTAAACCCCAAAACTAGTTGACCTCTTCCACCCTCCCTCCTCCACCCACCGTCATCCACCCTCCCTCCTCCACCCACCCTCCTCTACCCTCCCTCCTCTACCCTCCCTCCTACACCCTCCCTCCTCCACCCTCCCTCCACCCTCCCTCCACCCTCCCTCCTCCACCCTCCCTCCTCCACCCTCCCTCCACCCTCCCTCCTCCACCCACCCTCCTCCACCCTCCCTCCTCCACCCTCCCTCCTCCACCCCCCCCTCCTCCACCCTCCCTCCACCCTCCCTCCTCCACCCACCCTCCTCCACCCTCCCTCCTCCACCCTCCCTCCTCCACCCCCCCTCCTCCACCCCCCCTCCTCCACCCTCACTCCTCCACCCTCCCTCCTCCACCCCCCCTCCTCCACCCTCCCTCCTCCACCCTCCCTCCACCCTCCCTCCTCCACCCTCCATTCTCCACCCTCCCTCCTCCACCCTCCCTCCTCCACCCTCCCTCCACCCTCCCTCCTCCACCCACCCTCCTCCACCCTCCCTCCTCCACCCTCCCTCCACCCTCCCTCCTCCACCCACCCTCCTCCACCCTCCCTCCTCCACCCTCCCTCCTCCATCCTCCACCTCCACCCTCCCTCCTCCACCCTCCCTCCTCCACCCTCCCTCCTCCATCCTCCACCTCCACCCTCCCTCCTCCACCCTCCCTCCTCCACCCTCCCTCCTCCACCCTCCCTCCTCCACCCTCCCTCCTCCACCCTCCCTCCTCCACCCTCCCTCCTCCACCCTCCCTCCTCCACCCCCCCTCCTCCACCCTCCCGCTGCGTCCAGCCTGGACCACATATTGTATACCTACACTAGAACTGGGAAAGTTTAACAACATATGTTGATTGACATATCATCATGCATGAGACTGTGGCATATGATTGTATTTGTTACAGGAACACTGGAAATATGACCCTTTTGATGCCTATAAAGATGATGAGGGAAACATATATGCACGAGGTTCCCAGGTATGAAATTTAGGATAAAAACAACTTAGAAAATAGTTAGTTGAATGTAACAAGTAAATAATAGCATAGGTACCACCTTACACATGCCAGAAATGTTCAGGTATAAAAATATGCTGTATTTTATAAAGGCAAGTTTGTTTATGAAGTTTGTTTGAACTTTGAACAATGAAACTGAGAGTGCTGTGTCCAGAGTGTTTTGAGTCAGTTTCTTATTCTTGATGATATTTTTCAGGACGACCATTGAACACTGTCTAATGTTGATTTGGAGGTATTATGATTGTGTTTTATTGCAGGATCATATGATTTGGTCAAAGACCACCATGTGATGTTCTGACCACACAGATGTCTTATAGCAGAAACAACTTGTCAACTCAGTAGTTCAGCGTTATAACAACTGCTGTGCTGTCACTGAGTTCCATGACTAATTAGCCTGGAGGATTGCAAGGAAGATTGTCACCTAACATAACTAATGTCACTACACTGTCACCAGGGCTTTAGATGTGAGGCCATGTCAATTTGTTGAATTTCAACCCAAAATGGATAGTTAAAATATGTTTTCTGAGTATCACATAACATAAAGTTAAGTATGTTTAACAATAAAAAGAATGGCCAACTGTTGTATTGTAATGTCTCAACTTGTTCCTTGCAGGACATGAAGTGTGTGGGAATACAGTAAGTCGATTTATCTTACACCCTCTGAATGTCTTAATCTCGATTCATTTTCTATTTTTAATGTAAAACAAGCTCCATTGTATCATGAAATGTTTCATCGGTGACTAGAAAATATTTTATATTTTTATTAAAAAAATTATTTAACATATTACATTTTTATAAGGGCAATTAATATACATAATTAATAAATGCATTCTACTTTCATTGCAGTCTGTGGTGACTATAATGCTCTGAGCCTACATCTGGTGGCTTATTTGTTATTATGAAATTTGTTATTGTCGTCAGAGTGTAGTTGAACAGACAAGTGTTATGCCAAACTTTAGTTTACCCATGCATACACTTTCCTTTCCAGTCCGGGCAAGGGGGGGGGGGTCTATGCCAGTGTGTCCAGCATATGGTTTATGCTGTCAGCCAATCATTAATGTCAGGCTGTCACATTGATCAGTAGCAAACAGTTTAGTGCTAGGAACATAGCCGTGTGACATACATGAAACAAACTGTATGTTTGTCTAGTGAAGTGAGAACATTGTTCATTAACAACAAAGATTGCTGTGCATAACAATGTGCTTGGTGTTACTTACAGGTATCTAGAAGCAATCCGCCGACTCAAAGAAAAAGGAAAATCCTTCCCAAGAACTATACATCTTTCATTTGTGCCAGGTAAGTTAATGTAATTGTTTCACATTCCTCTGTTGTCCAGTTTTCTCTCTGGTTATTAATACTCTAACTTGTATGTTCTTCTGAAAGCTGCCAAGATTAATTTCTTGCCTCTGAGTGTTCATCACTTCTTGGAACCAGTGGCCTCAGTCATTCACTTTGAACCAGTGGCCTCAGTCATTCACTTTGAACCAGTGGCCTCAGTCATTCACTTTGAACCAGTGGCCTCAGTCATTCACTTTGAACCAGTGGCCTCAGTCATTCACTTTGAACCAGTGGCCTCAGTCATTCACTTTGAACCAGTGGCCTCAGTCATTCACTTTGAACCAGTGGCCTCAGTCATTCACTTTGAACCAGTGGCCTCAGTCATTAACTTCTTTGAACCAGTGGCCTCAGTCATTAACTTCTTTGAACCAGTGGCCTCAGTCATTCACTTTGAACCAGTGGCCTCAGTCATTCACTTTGAACCAGTGGCCTCAGTCATTCACTTTGAACCAGTGGCCTCAGTCATTCACTTTGAACCAGTGGCCTCAGTCATTCACTTTGAACCAGTGGCCTCAGTCATTAACTTCTTTGAACCAGTGGCCTCAGTCATTAACTTCTTTGAACCAGTGGCCTCAGTCATTCACTTTGAACCAGTGGCCTCAGTCATTCACTTTGAACCAGTGGCCTCAGTCATTCACTTTGAACCAGTGGCCTCAGTCATTCACTTCTCTAAACTTGTGGCCCCAGTCATTCACTTTGAACCAGTGGCCTCGGTCATTCACTTCTTTGAACCAGTGGCCTCAGTCATTCACTTTGAACCAGTGGCCTCAGTCATTCACTTCTCTAAACCTGTGGCCCCAGTCATTCACTTTGAACCAGTGGCCTCAGTCATTCACTTTGAACCAGTGGCCTCAGCCATTCACTTTTTTTCAACCAGTGACCTCAGTCATTCACCTCTTTGAATCAGTGACCTCAGTCATTCATTTGGTGATATTCTACATGAAGCTCAACACTGGTTATTTACTAGATATGCGTTGTTTTTTTGGAGGGCACCAAATATAACTACTAGTTGTTCCATCAGAAACTAATTTGCAGGAATACGTTAGAGTAGCAAAACTGTATTATTTACATTTGTCTAGCTCAAGCTCCTGTTGGAGAACTGTTGTCACGTTGTCTACAAAGTTTATGACTTGCTGAATACACTTCTTATGACCTTAAGTTCTGATGTATGACCACCACAATTTTATTCAGAAACAGTGATGAGTAATATTTTATAACAATATAAATTATGATGAATGTTATGTACTGAAGAAACACATGTATGTGTAAATAGTACGAGGAGGCCACAGCCTCAGTGTCTGACCACTGGCCAGGTGCACTGGGGACGGTCAATGCACAGCTTTATGCAGAGACCCGTCCACCCGTCATTTGGATGGGTAAAAACCATTGTGGATGGGTAGAAATATGGGTGGACGGGCTGTGGTAAAACAGTGTTCCAAAACCATAGATATTGTCAGTTATGCCTTAGAAGTGAGTGTAAATGGTGTCACATGTGTGTTTGTAGTCCATTTCAGGTCATCGGACACATTTTAAAGTTTGTAAACTGGCTTACAGTTAACATCCATGTGTCCACCAAAATGTGTGACTGGCAATAATTTGGTCCTGCATAAAGCGCTGGGTCAATGTAAGATTTTATTAGCACTCATGATATTTCAAAGAGCCCGGAAGTACTGTGTGCACCTTGAGATGAGAGCTGTCATGGACGGTGATGGACCTGTGCACTGTGCCTTAACAGTAGAGACCAGTGGTGGACCTGTGCACTGTGCCTTAACAGTAGAGACCAGTGGTGGACCTGTGCACTGTGCCTCAACAGTAGACACCAGTGGTGGACCTGTGCACTGTGCCTCAACAGTAGAGACCAGTGGTGGACCTGTGCACTGTGCCTCAACAGTAGACACCAGTGGTGGACCTGTGCACTGTGCCTCAACAGTAGACACCAGTGGTGGACCTGTGCACTGTGCCTCAACAGTAGAGACCAGTGGTGGACCTGTGCACTGTGCCTCAACAGTAGACACCAGTGGTGGACCTGTGCACTGTGCCTCAACAGTAGAGACCAGTGGTGGACCTGTGCACTGTGCCTCAACAGTAGACACCAGTGGTGGACCTGTGCACTGTGCCTCAACAGTAGACACCAGTGGTGGACCTGTGCACTGTGCCTCAACAGTAGACACCAGTGGTGGACCTGTGCACTGTGCCTCAACAGTAGACACCAGTTGGACTGAGCAGTGACATTTGTTGGCAACGCCACAACGACCTTACATGTTGTGCTGAGACATCAAGTGACTGAAGACAGCAAAGTTCTGCATGGAACCCAAAATGTCATTCCTTGACTTCTGATACAGGTTGAGATGTCTTCAGCGCTGTGTGTTATTCACTGTTTGGTGTGAACTGAGATCATGTACATTACCATATTGTACTGTTATTGCAGATGAAGAGATTGGAGGGCACAAGGGAATGGAGATGTTTATCAAAACACCTGAGTTTAAAAACCTCAATGTCGGATTTGCTTTGGATGAAGGTTTGTTTGTTTGTGTTAATGTTTACTAGGGAATCGTTCTGTTAGTCATTTAGTCTCTTATATCTGAACAAACCAAGCCTTGTTTAGAAACTCCATTTCATTGGATGTCCTAAGTTCAACATTACAATTACTTACACCCAAGGTGAACACTTGCATTGTGAACTTCTGATGTTTCAAAATAGAACTATTTAGTCACCAATGAATGGCATGATCGTGGCTTTGAGCTGACACCAGGCCCACAGCTAACAGGCCTGTGTGAACACAATGGCTGGTTGTGGGTTGTGTCTGGCTTTGAGCTGACACCAGGCCCACAGCTAACAGGCCTGTGTGAACACAATGGCTGGTCGTGGGTTGTGTCTGGCCTTGAGCTGACACCAGGCCCACAGCTAACAGGCCTCTGTGAACACAACGGCTGGCCGTGGGTTGTGTCTGGCCTTGAGCTGACACCAGGCCCACAGCTAACAGGCCTGTGTGAACACAATGGCTGGTCGTGGGTTGTGTCTGGCTTTGAGCTGACACCAGGCCCACAGCTAACAGGCCTGTGTGAACACAATGGCTGGTCGTGGGTTGTGTCTGGCTTTGAGCTGACACCAGGCCCACAGCTAACAGGCCTCTGTGAACACAACAGCTGGCCGTGGGTTGTGTCTGGCTTTGAGCTGACACCAGGCCCACAGCTAACAGGCCTGTGTGAACACAATGGCTGGCCGTGGGTTGTGTCTGGCTTTGAGCTGACACCAGGCCCACAGCTAACAGGCCTCTGTGAACACAACGGCTGGCCGTGGGTTGTGTCTGGCCTTGAGCTGACACCAGGCCCACAGCTAACAGGCCTGTGTGAACACAATGGCTGGTCGTGGGTTGTGTCTGGCTTTGAGCTGACACCAGGCCCACAGCTAACAGGTCTGTGTGAACACAACGGCTGGTCGTGGGTTGTGTCTGGCTTTGAGCTGACACCAGGCCCACAGCTAACAGGCCTGTGTGAACACAACGGCTGGCCGTGGGTTGTGTCTGGCTTTGAGCTGACACCAGGCCCACAGCTAACAGGCCTGTGTGAACACAATGGCTGGCCGTGGGTTGTGTCTGGCTTTGAGCTGACACCAGGCCCACAGCTAACAGGCCTCTGTGAACACAACGGCTGGCCGTGGGTTGTGTCTGGCCTTGAGCTGACACCAGGCCCACAGCTAACAGGCCTGTGTGAACACAATGGCTGGTCGTGGGTTGTGTCTGGCTTTGAGCTGACACCAGGCCCACAGCTAACAGGTCTGTGTGAACACAACGGCTGGTCGTGGGTTGTGTCTGGCTTTGAGCTGACACCAGGCCCACAGCTAACAGGCCTGTGTGAACACAACGGCTGGTCGTGGGTTGTGTCTGGCTTTGAGCTGACACCAGGCCCACAGCTAACAGGCCTGTGTGAACACAACGGCTGGCCGTGGGTTGTGTGTGGCTTTGAGCTGACACCAGGCCCACAGCTAACAGGCCTGTGTGAACACAACGGCTGGCCGTGGGTTGTGTCTGGCTTTGAGCTGACACCAGGCCCACAACTAACAGGCCTGTGTGAACACAACGGCTGGTCGTGGGTTGTGTCTGGCTTTGAGCTGACACCAGGCCCACAGCTAGCAGGCCTGTGTGAACACAACGGCTGGCCGTGGGTTGTGTCTGGCTTTGAGCTGACACCAGGCCCACAGCTAACAGGCCTGTGTGAATGAACACAATGGCTGGCCGTGGGTTGTGTCTGGCTTTGAGCTGACACCAGGCCCACAGCTAACAGGCCTGTGTGAACACAATGGCTGGCCGCGGGTTGTGTCTGGCTTTGAGCTGACACCAGGCCCACAGCTAACAGGCCTCTGTGAACACAACGGCTGGCCGTGGGTTGTGTCTGGCTTTGAGCTGATACCAGGCCCACAGCTAACAGGTCTGTGTGAACACAACGGCTGGTCGTGGGTTGTGTCTGGCTTTGAGCTGACACCAGGCCCACAGCTAACAGGCCTGTGTGAACACAACGGCTGGCCGTGGGTTGTGTCTGGCTTTGAGCTGACACCAGGCCCACAGCTAACAGGCCTGTGTGAACACAACGGCTGGCCGTGGGTTGTGTCTGGCTTTGAGCTGACACCAGGCCCACAACTAACAGGCCTGTGTGAACACAACGGCTGGTCGTGGGTTGTGTCTGGCTTTGAGCTGACACCAGGCCCACAGCTAGCAGGCCTGTGTGAACACAACGGCTGGCCGTGGGTTGTGTCTGGCTTTGAGCTGACACCAGGCCCACAGCTAACAGGCCTGTGTGAACACAACGGCTGGCCGTGGGTTGTGTCTGGCTTTGAGCTGACACCAGGCCCACAGCTAACAGGCCTGTGTGAACACAATGGCTGGCCGTGGGTTGTGTCTGGCTTTGAGCTGACACCAGGCCCACAGCTAACAGGCCTGTGTGAATGAACACAATGGCTGGCCGTGGGTTGTGTCTGGCTTTGAGCTGACACCAGGCCCACAGCTAACAGGCCTGTGTGAACAAAACGGCTGGCCGTGGGTTGTGTCTGGACCTACGGGAATTGGGTCAAGTGATTGGCCAGGAACTTGTCACATTAAAAGCTTTTCATATACACCAGTCCTTAGCTGATATACATACATGCACTTCCAAAACACAATATAGGAATTATCCTTTTCTATTCTTTGATGACAATTTCAGGTGGCATATTTCTGTTGCAAAGCATTTAACTACACTAAATGGGCAGGCAGGCAGGCAGGCAGGCGGGGAGAGGGGTGGATGCAACCAACAGATTTATATTTACTGCATACTCCCGTAAGAAACCATATCCAGCTCCAGCCATCTAGTTCTGCCGTACTTGTTGTTCCCACAGTCAACACTAGCATTGCGGCTAGGGCTGTTTCTGTGACAGTGATGACTGTTTGGAGCAGGTCCCTCTTATGTTAGATCAGTGGAAATTATTACAATTCTTCCATAATAATTTATTTAACAAACAAATAGCCAATTAGCAAGAAAGGGAGTAGGGGATGATAAGACAGATAGATCTCAAAGTGGCATGACGAGACCTTTGCCCAATGATGATGAATGGTGATTGAAGCTGTTCTTACAGGAGTAAACAGCGAATGTAAATATGCTAGTTGCTTGCATGAAAGTGCCTGGTACATAACGAAACAGGTCTTTAACTTGATACATTGTTGGAGAGTAAACCAACGCAGAGATCTTACAAGTGACAGTAAATGAGGACACCACAAAGACCTTTGCCACGTCATTTTGCACACATTCTAATTGTTTGTTGTTACAATTACAATCGTCAATATCACAAATAACAAACGGAGTAGTAATAGATTTTGCAACAAAAACAGGAATATATTGATGAATACAAGATTAACTCTTTGACAGTGTCACTATGTTGAAGTGTTCTCTTGCTTGTCATGGTGTGCCACTCACGTTGACTGCAAGATCAGCTGCGGCAACATCATTTCATCAAATGTGCCTGCCTTGGTAATGTGCCTGCCTTGATAATGTGCCTGCCTTGACATCATTTTGCCTAACTGTTTCTCACACTAAATGTATTTATTCTTTAGGTTTAGCAAGTCCAACTGATGCATTCACACTATTCTATGGAGAGAGATCTGCCTGGTGTAAGTTTACTGTTTTATGGAGAGAGGTCTGCCTGGTGTAAGTTTACTGTTCTATGGTGAGAGGTCTGCCTGGTGTACGTTTACTGTTCTATGGAGAGAGGTCTGCCTGGTGTAAGTTTACTGTTCTATGGAGAGAGGTCTGCCTTGTGTAAGTTTACTGTTCTATGGAGAGAGGTCTGCCTTGTGTAAGTTTACTGTTCTATGGAGAGAGGTCTGCCTTGTGTAAGTTTACTGTTCTATGGAGAGAGGTCTGCCTTGTGTAAGTTTACTGTTCTATGGAGAGGTCTGCCTGGTGTAAGTTTACTGTTCTATGGAGAGAGGTCTGCCTGGTGTAAGTTTACTGTTCTGTGGAGAGAGGTCTGCCTTGTGTAAGTTTACTGTTCTATGGAGACAGATCTGCCTGGTGTAAGTTTGCTGTTCTATGGAGAGAGGTCTGCCTGGTGTAAGTTTGCTGTTCTATGGAGAGAGGTCTGCCTGGTGTAAGTTTACTGTTCTATGGAGAGAGGTCTGCCTGGTGTAAGTTTACTGTTCTATGGAGAGATGTCTGCCTGGTGTAAGTTTACTGTTCTATGGAGAGAGGTCTGCGTGGTGTAAGTTTACTGTTCTATGGAGAGAGGCCTGCCTGGTGTAAGTTTACTGTTCTATGGAGAGAGGTCTGCGTGGTGTAAGTTTACTGTTCTATGGAGAGAGGTCTGCCTGGTGTACGTTTACTGTTCTATGGAGAGAGGTCTGCATGGTGTAAGTATACTGTTCTATGGAGAGAGGTATGCCTGGTGTTAGTTTAATGTTCTATGGAGAGAGGTCTGCATGGTGTAAGTATACAGTTCTATGGAGACAGGTCTGCCTGGTGTAAGTTTACTGTTCTATGGAGAGAGGTCTGCCTGGTGTAAGTATACTGTTCTATGGAGAGAGGTCTGCATGGTGTAAGTATACTGTTCTATGGAGAGAGGTATGCCTGGTGTTAGTTTAATGTTCTATGGAGAGAGGTCTGCATGGTGTAAGTATACAGTTCTATGGAGACAGGTCTGCCTGGTGTAAGTTTACTGTTCTATGGAGAGAGGTCTGCCTGGTGTAAGTTTACTGTTCTATGGAGACAGGTCTGCCTGGTGTAAGTTTACTGTTCTATGGAGAGAGGTCTGCCTTGTGTCAGTTTACTGTTCTATGGAGAGAGGTATGCATGGTGTAAGTTTACTGTTCTATGGAGAGAGGTCTGCATGGTGTAAGTTTACTGTTCTATGGAGAGAGTTCTGCCTGGTGTAAGTTTACTGTTCTATGGAGACAGGTCTGCCTGGTGTAAGTTTACTGTTCTATGGAGAGAGGTCTGCCTGGTGTAAGTTTACTGTTCTATGGAGACAGGTCTGCCTGGTGTAAGTTTACTGTTCTATGGAGAGAGGTCTGCCTGGTGTAAGTTTACTGTTCTATGGAGACAGATCTGCCTGGTGTAAGTTTACTGTTCTATGGAGAGAGGTCTGCCTGGTATAAGTTTACTGTTCTGTGGAGAGAGGTCTGCCTGGTGTAAGTTTACTGTTCTATGGAGAGAGGTTTGCCTGGTGTAAGTTTCCTGTTCTATGGAGAGAGATCTGTCTGGTGTAAGTTTACTGTTCTATGGAGAGAGGTCTACCTGATGCAAGTTTACTGTTACGGTTATTACACCCTGAAAGTATTACGCAATTTTATGTCTTTTCCTTTTTTGTTGGCAAATTTAAAAACGATAAATTTGATAAACATGCTTGATATGAATTTGAAAACTGTGTCATATTCTAAAGAATATAAAATGTCTTGAAATATGTACAGTGTACATGCACTAAATTAAGAATACAAGTCCCATTTATCTAGTACAAGCCGTTCTTTCCCTATTGACATTTGAAGCAGGGTATTACTAATTCAGGGTGTATCTTCCTGTAGGGGTGCAGATTTCCTGCCCAGGCAAGCCGGGCCATGGCTCGAGGTTCATTGAAGACACTGCAGCTGAGAAGTTGGTGAGAACCCTACATATTGCAGTCATTTCTAGCAATGATTGCTTTAGTAATGATTTTATAATGTGTGATGTGGTAATAAGAGTATCAAGGTAGTAAAGCATTACAAACATATACAGCCTGAAACTTAGCCTGTTGTACTAAAATAGTTAATCATTATTATAATTTATTAGTATTAAATGTTGACTTATGTACTATTGATTTTAGAAACACTTATAATCCTTTCGTTTAGTACGCTTAGTGATAGTACTTGTTAATTATGTGTGTATGCGTGCATGCGTGCGCATGCGTGTGTGTGCAAGGTTACACTATTCTGTTCTTTCTGTGTTGTCTTTAAAGGACAAACAAAGTTAACTTTTACGTGGCATACACCTAATAGAGTTAATATAAAGTAACAATTTCCACATATACTCAATTTTTTTTAACGCCAGCGGTTTACCAGAAAAATATTTTTTAACACCCAGCCATCCAAATTCTATGCGCTACCCCATCTTAGACGAAGAATGACGTCACGACGGTGATCGAGGCGCTCTCCACGTAAATTCCCTGCATAGGGTTTGGCTGTTGTCATGAAATGGCTGCAACTCGGCAACGCGCGTAACATGCTGATGACGGTAAATATAAAGTTGTCTATTATTGTTATCGCTGAAATCATCCCATCAACTGATGATACATGTCTACATCAAAGCATTTCTCCTCAAAATGGACCGAGCAAAGTGCCAAACAGTACGCCCGCAAATCACCAACGTGAATCCATTGCTTCAATACTACCGGTTGTTTCAACTATTATTGCAACCGTATGCCGAACACGAAGGCATAATTACTAAAGTTTACCATAGATTTAACCACAGATTTAGTTATACGTCTATAAGCAGCTGCTAGATGTCACGCCAACTGAACGAACTGTCAAAGACTCGAAGTTGTTGACCCTTAACGACGTCGCCGGAAGCTGACCGAGATATAGAATGCCGCGCGCTGAATGGCCAAGCCAAATTAACCCTTCACCGATGGCGGCGTCTAGACCATCGTGGATTTCTGAGTAAACCGCTGACGTTAAAAAATTGAGTATATGCGGAAATTGTTACTTTGTATAAACTCTATTAGGTGTATGACACGAAGCCGTAGCCTTTTTTTGTCCTTTAACCTTGTATAATGTATATTGATATGAAACTTTACAACTTGACTGGTTTCTACTTAATGGTAGTTCTTGTGGTAAGTGTTTTAAACTTGACAGTTGTATCCTGACTGTCCACACTTAGTACTCCAGACTGTCCACACTTACTACACCAAACTGTCCACACTTATTACACCTGACTGTTTACACATACTACACCAGACTGTCCACACTTATTACACCTGACTGTCCACACTTACTACACCAAACTGTCCACCCTTATTACACCTGACTGTCTACACATACTACACCAGACTGTCCACACTTATTACACCTGACTGTCTACACTTACTACACCAGACTGTCCACACTTATTACACCTGACTGTCTACACATACTACACCAGACTGTCCACACTTTTTACACCTGACTACACATACTACACCAGACTGTCAACACTTGTTATGCCAGACTGTCCACACATACTACACCAGACAGTCCACACTTATTACACCAGACTGTCCACACTTACTACACCTGACTGTCTACACATACTACACCAGACTGTCCACACTTATTACACCTGACTGACTACACATACTACACCAGACTGTCCACTCTTACTACACCAGACTGTCTACACTTATTACACCTGACTGTCTACACATACTACACCAGACCGTCCACACTTATTACATCAGACTGTCCACACTTACTACACCAGACTGTCTACACTTATTACACCTGACTGTCTACACATACTACACCAGACTGGCAGACTGTCCACACTTGTTACACCTGACTGTCCACACTTACTACACCAGACTGTCCACACTTAATTACACCTGACTGTCTACACATACTACACCAGACTGTCCACACTTACTACACCTGACCGTCTACACAAGCTACACCAGACTGTCAACACTTATTACACCTGACTCTACACTTGCTACACCAAACTGTCCACACTTACTACACCAGACTGTCCACACTTACTACACCAGACTGTCAACACTTATTACACCTGACTGTCTACACTTGCTACACCAAACTCTCCACACTTATTACACCTGACTGTCCACACATACTACACCAGACTGTCCACACTTATTACACCAGACTGCCCAAACTTACTACACCAGACTGTCCACACTTGTTACACCTGACTGTCCACATATAGTACACCAGACTGTCCACACTTGTTACATCTGACTGTCCACACTTACTACACCAGACTGTCCACACTTACTACACCAGACTGTCCACACTTACTACGCCAGACTGTCGACACTTATTACAATTACAACAGACTGTCCACACTTGTTACACCTGACTGTCCACCTATACTACACCCGACTGTCCACACTTGTTACACCTGACTGTCCACATATAGTACCCCGGACTGTCCACACTTACTACACCAGACTGTCCACACTTGTTACACCTGACTGTCCACACTTACTACACCAGACTGTCCACACTTGTTACATCTGACTGTACACACTACACCAGACTGTCCACACTTACTACACCTGACTGTCCACACTTACTACACCAGACTGTCCACACTTGTTACACCTGACTGTCCACATATAGTACACCGGACTGTCCACACTTACTACACCAGACTGTCCACACTTGTTACACCTGACTGTACACACTTACTACACCAGACTGTCCACACTTACTACACCAGACTGTCCACACTTACTACACCTGACTGTCCACACTTACTACACCAGACTGTTCACACTTACTACACAGACTGTCCACACTTACTTCACCAGACTGTCCACACTTACTACACCAGACTGTCCACATTTTCTACACCAGACTGGTACTGCAACATATAGTGACCAAATAAAATAATTAATTGATATAACAGTTATTAATTCCATTACAAAACAATGATTTGTTTTATTTTAGAGAAAAATTATTGACACATTATTGAATTTCCGCGAAGAACAAGAAAACAAGTGAGTATAATATTGTAATGTTATGGTAAAAATATAATTTATATCAAATTGTTATCCACATTGAATGTTCTTCACAATTAATTTGTATTCATTGCAGTCCTATTTATAATATTAAAATGCAAATATTACCTGTATAACCTGCACTTAGTACTATTGAAGCCAACTTGAAAGATAGCAAAATACTCTATTATAAAAATTGGCTTGCCTTTAATTTATCCATGAGAAGTATTGTATAGTGCCAGCTAACTTTGTAAGATCTCTTTTGTGTTTGAAGACTGAAGAAGGATCCTAAACTACGACTGGGTGATGTGACCACGGTCAACCTCAATGTAGTTGGGGTGAGTGAACTGTGACTGGGTGATGTGACCACGGTCAACCTCAATGTAGTTGGGGTGAGTGAACTGTGAACTGTCACTGGGTGATGTGACCACGGTCAACCTCAATGTAGTTGGGGTGAGTGAACTGTGACTGGGTGATGTGACCACGGTCAACCTCAATGTAGTTGGGGTGAGTGAACTGTGACTGGGTGATGTGACCACGGTCAACCTCAATGTAGTTGGGGTGAGTGAACTGTGAACTGTCACTGGGTGATGTGACCACGGTCAACCTCAATGTAGTTGGGGTGAGTGAACTGTGAACTGTGACTGGGTGATGTGACCACGGTCAACCTCAATGTAGTTGGGGTGAGTGAACTGTGAACTGTCACTGGGTGATGTGACCACGGTCAACCTCAATGTAGTTGGGGTGAGTGAACTGTGAACTGTGACTGGGTGATGTGACCATGGTTAACCTCAATGTAGTTTGGGTGAGTGAACTGTGATGACGTGAACAACTCACGTGATGCAACATTTCTTTGTTGTACATTGGCATTGTGTGCACACTTTATAAATATTACTGATTGATGTGACAGTGACTGAGCGAGATAGTGGATGAGTGAGTGTGTATGTGTGAGTATATATGTACCATCTCTTTAGAGTTGTAAAATCACTCATATTTTGTTCTACCTATTTGTTTATTTTTATTTATTTTCAGGGAGGTGTCCAAGTTAACGTTGTGCCGTCAGAGTTTACTGCTGGTGAGTACGCAGGTTGTATTCCTTGTGACTACATACTAGGCCAGTCAGTCTACTAGTTATGTTACTGTTATGCCAAGCCCACCACAAGTAGTAGTATTAACGAGTAGTTAGAAAGAACAGACTGTGTCCAGTGTCCACTCCCTCTGTTCACTCCAGTCAGTGTCTCTTGTGGTCTATTGTTGCAGACTTTGACATTCGAATCACTCCAACAATGGACAGAGACGAGTTTGAGGACCAGCTGAAGCAATGGTGTCTGCAGGCTGGAGCGGGGGTGACCTACACATTCAAACAGGTAGGTCTGTCTTATTGGGCGGGGTGACCTACACATTCAAACAGGTAGGTCTGTCTTATTGGGCGGGGTGACCTACACATTCAAACAGTTAGGTCTGTCTTATTGGGCGGGGTGACCTACACATTCACACAGGTAGGTGTCTTATTGGGCAGGGTGACCTACACATTCAAACAGGTAGGTGTCTTATTGGGCAGGGTGACCTACACATTCAAACAGGTAGGTGTCTTATTGGGCGGGGTGACCTACACATTCAAACAGGTAGGTGTCTTATTGGGCAGGGTGACCTACAAATTCAAACAGGTAGGTCTGTCTTATTGGGCGGGGTGACCTACACATTCAAACAGGTAGGTCTGTCTTATTGGGCGGGGTGACCTACACATTCAAACAGGTAGGTGTCTTATTGGGCAGGGTGACCTACACATTCAAACAGGTAGGTGTCTTATTGGGCAGGGTGACCTACACATTCAAACAGGTAGGTGTCTTATTGGGCAGGGTGACCTACAAATTCAAACAGGTAGGTCTGTCTTATTGGGCGGGGTGACCTACACATTCAAACAGGTAGGTCTGTCTTATTGGGCGGGGTGACCTACACATTCAAACAGGTAGGTGTCTTATTGGGCAGGGTGACCTACACATTCAAACAGGTAGGTGTCTTATTGGGCAGGGTGACCTACACATTCAAACAGGTAGGTGTCTTATTGGGCAGGGTGACCTACACATTCAAACAGGTAGGTCTGTCTTATTGGGCGGGGTGACCTACACATTCAAACAGGTAGGTGTCTTATTGGGCGGGGTGACCTACACATTCAAACAGGTAGGTCTGTCTTATTGGGCAGGGTGACCTACACATTCAAACAGGTAGGTGTCTTATTGGGCGGGGTGACCTACACATTCAAACAGGTAGGTCTGTCTTATTGGGCGGGGTGACCTACACATTCAAACAGGTAGGTGTCTTATTGGGCAGGGTGACCTACACATTCAAACAGGTAGGTCTGTCTTATTGGGCAGGGTGACCTACACATTCAAACAGGTAGGTGTCTTATTGGGCGGGGTGACCTACACATTCAAACAGGTAGGTCTGTCTTATTGGGCGGGGTGACCTACACATTCAAACAGGTAGGTGTCTTATTGGGCAGGGTGACCTACACATTCAAACAGGTAGGTGTCTTATTGGGCAGGGTGACCTACACATTCAAACAGGTAGGTCTGTCTTATTGGACGGGGGTGACCTACACATTCAAACAGGTAGGTCTGTCTCAATGGGCGGGGTGACCTACACATTCAAACAGGTAGGTCTGTCTTATTTGACGGGGGTGACCTACACATTCAAACAGGTAGGTCTCTCTTATTGCTACTAAAGTTTGATAGACCCAGAGGCAGATAAATATATAGATATATCGTTGTTTAAACCACAAATATGCAATGACATACAGGCAAAATGTGTTCACTCATTTGAATTTTTTAGGAGTCAAGAAACTTATCTTCATCATTTGTGCAGTGTACACCCATATAGATTTGAATTTCTTTACTGTTAGTGTATGTTTCAGAAATTCATGGGGACATGTTTGACCCCCTTAGACAAAGACAATGTATGGTGGCATGCATTCAGCAAATGTTGTGAGGAAATGTAAGTATCTATACACTTTGTATTGTTTAAATATGTTTAATTATTGCTGTTTGTGGAAAAGCTAGATTAAAATTTAAAAAAATGTTAGGCTAGGTTATGATCTTATTCAGTTTAACTAATATCTCAGTTATAACTAGGCCAACAATATTTGTTGTTAGACTTGAGTACAACTGTTTGGAGGGTGGGTTATCTTCCAGTGCACAGGCACTCCCTCAGATTTAATCAATAGATATCCTTGTGGCTTTATCTAGACAGTTTCTTGTTCTCCCGTGCAAAACTAACAACTGACCTATTTACACAAAGTGACGTTTATTACCTGATGCGTGCACATGCATAATATAACAGGTAGGTCTGTCTTATTGGGCGTATGCATACATGTAGTATAACTGTGGTTTATCTTTGTTGTAGAGGGGTTGTGTTGGAATGTGAGATTTTTCCAGCAGCCACTGATAGCCGCTACCTGAGAACCGTACGTACTTTACATTACATCATTCAGACAGTACAATAAAGCATGGCAGGCTTATTAACATTTTTTTTGCAGTGGAGGTCATGTGTATGCTGATATCACATATCAGTTCCAGTTTATAATTTTATTTAATTAACGCTAAGAACACAGCAACTGAATATTAAGAAAAACATTTGATGTGTAAATTACGTGCTTTTTAAAGTTCAGAATTGTGAGCTGTATCTAGATGTGAACACTACACATAACATCTATATTGTGTTAAACTGTCAGTGATACACTTCACAGAACATGTGAAAACCTACACTGAGACAGTACACTTAGCATAGTACCCAAGTTAACAGTATACTTACACTGTGTCGTAGTGTGAGGTTGCTCTCAGACAATACACTTACACTGTATCATAATGTGAGGTTGCTCTCAGACAGTATACTTACTTGTGTGAGGTTGCTCTCAGACAGTATACTTACACTGTCATTGTGTGAGGTTGCTCTCAGACAGTACACTTACACTGTCAATGTGTGAGGTTGCTCTCAATTGGCCTGTGCTAACAGGACGGTATGGGTCATTTATGTGATGAGTTATTATGATTCCACCATTTCTGGTCTGTGTTGTCCAGGTTGGCGTCCCCGCCCTTGGCTTCTCCCCCATGAACCACACACCCATCCTGCTGCATGACCACAACGAGTACCTGAATGAAGCCGTGTATCTGCGAGGTATTGACATCTACTGCCAGGTGCTGCCAGCCATCGCCAGCGTCCCTTCTCTCTGATCACAACTAGCTGATGAACAGAGATGAAGTGTGGACTACCTGGGTATTAGATTCCATAACTTTAGTATCTGTTCAAAATTGAATTTTCTTTTAATCACACACTGGAAATCCAGTAGTATAATTGTTAATACACGTAAAATTGACAAAATATCATAGTTAATAATGACACCACAATGCACATATGCTGTGCTGGAAACAATTTACTTAAAACTATCGTGACAGAAGTTTCTGAACAGCTGCATACAGAGAAAGGACAACATCATAGAATATGTTTTATTGTACAACTATATAATTGATATAAATATTACAGGTCTCTGATCATGGGTAATCTATTTGCTAGCTATGTTGACAATATATGCATGTCTTGTTTAGTCTTGCTATTGACGTTGCTATAACATGTTATTTTATGTTAAATGATTTAAGTGGATTCTATCAGGAAACAAGTTCAAGAATGTACTTACTGAAAACCAAGCATTTTAAGTTTCTCCAATGAAGGGTGGTGGTGAGCAATCTTGTTCATAATATAATCAACATGTTCACAAACGATGTAAAGGTTTGATGAAGTAAAGTATCCAGGTACATATGAAGCTTTGACTATTTCAACTTCTTGATTATCTATGGAGAGACATTTTGATGCCTGTTTAGTTCTTTCCCCAAGAATAATTATTTCATTTGACATGTGTTCTGTTTTAATAAGAAAAGGAAAGCTCATCTTTAAGACAACCCTACAAGGCCCATGTCACCTGCATGTTTAACCAGAATAAGTATTGAATTGCTTCAGGACAGTTCGTGTATATAGATTGTACAGCTGCCAACTTTTAAATCCAATTACATAGAAACATCCTGATACACAGAACAAGGGTATCAGTTCAAGAAACTCCCTAGAACAAGGCTAGTTTTTTTACTTGCAGTATGCACGGTTACCTATCGCATGCAATATGTACTGGAATACCTACACCTACACTATAGGCTGTGCATATGCTATTTATAAAGTAAACAATCAGTGATAATGGGTGCAAACCTCGCTTCATGATCATCTCTGTAATACGAACACTTGGCAGTTATGGTAACCCATGGACAATTCCAAATTAGTTTTGTAAACACGTTTTCATACCTCTCCCCCACTCCTATTCCTCCAATATCATTACATTGTCTCTACACCACAACTGGCACAAGTTACAATGTGTGGAACTAGAAGATCGGTACTTCAACATGTTTAATCAGCATAGTCCATAAGTCTAGGTTTCGATGCTGACGAGTGTATGTATACAATTATGCTGTGCCAGATGAGATGGTCCTAGAAAAAGAATATACAAACCACAAAGTGGGAGTAAAGTATCAACACGGTGCAAGTAAAAATATACGGATTAGAACTAGAAGTGTGAAACAACCGCTCCCCTGACTTAACTTAGACGTGGATGGTTGTAGATTTACCAACACGTTAAATTCACAAAATGGTTTCTTGTGTTGCAAATACCACTACTGACACTATATTCTATTCGAGTATAACCTAGACCTAGAAAGACCTAGGTCTGGGGCTAGGCCTAGGCCCTAGCTATTCAGCGTCAAGACTCAAGTCATCTCAACATGCCGCCAGGCAGTGGAACATGCTCACCAGTCGAACACTTAAGTTACAGATATCGCTAGTAATTACCATTAGATCGTGCACAGTGCCATCTGCACAAATAATCTGATTGAACTTGATTTTGGCGCGTCTTTTCATCTATCCAATTCTTTGCACTGCGACTATGTTATATAACGATGACTGTCATTCGTTAACTTAATCGATCACTGTGCCCTGGTATCCGAGACTACCATAGGAGGGCGTGTAAGTCTCGCGCGCGAAAACGAGGCTGGAGGCATGAAATCCATGATTTCCATGTTAACATATAGGACTTTGTTTTGTTTTTGGTTGTAATAATCGAACCGTTCCCAAATAGGGTATTTCAGTTATATTGTCCGAAGGATTATTACAAGCAGAAGCAACGGGACACTCTGTCGGTGACAATGATCACGGAAATCATGAATTTTAATCGATTATTACGGTGGTTGCCATGGCATTAGCGGCAAGTATAGTACTTGTGTTTGGCGATCTTGACTAATAATGAAGAGTGCAATTTTTCGCGCAGTACAACCTGTTTGGGGCAAACTTATACATGTGTTATGATTATGTGCATTTAGACAACTTTAAGTGCTTATCGAAACCACACCATACAGCAATGTTAAATCTAAAATCGTGTTTATTATATGCACTACGTAAATCGCTATATATATCTATGATAGTGTGCTAATCTCAATTTTATTCAGATATTTCAGATAAGAAAGGTATAACACAAGATATTTATGACTTTTTGAAGAGGCTGTAGAAGCTGCATGATTCACCTGATTCAAGTGTGCCATGCACAAATCTCTGCAACGTTTTCTCTCCAGCACATACAATGTTCAGGAGCGAATTTTGTTCATCCTGTGTAGCCCAGTAGATAGGTTGATGGGTATACCTGAGTGAGATTCAGGCTCGAACGGATTGGTCATATTGTTAACAGCATGCTTGCACATGCCCTTCGTCCCTCTTCCGCGTGGATGTCAATACTTCTTTGTGACCCTTGTCTTCAGCAATTGATGATAAACCACTCCGTTCCAGGAATGGTTTTGTAAAACTGTATAATCACTCATGATGTGCCTCGTAAATGTCCACCTGATGAGTGCTGGCTTCTTTCTAGTCAGTCCGACTATACCACTGCTTCCCTTTGCATCTCTGATGACTGTTTTCTCTGTTCCCATGTCGCTCCAAATCCCATTGAAACATCCCGGAAGTTGCCGTACTGTAAATTCTCCAGCTTCGAAGCCACTTTGGACCTCTCGTGGAAGGTTCAATATGTCAACGGTATAGACTGGAACCGTGGTTCGTTGCGTCTGTAGATGAAGGCCCCAGTCACCTTCCCTCTCTGCCCGAACATTCAGAAGAAGGATCTCTAAGGCCTCGAGTAATTTATCCAAGAACTGGAATGTTGGCGACTTAACATATGGAATTCGTGCAGTTTTGGCAACAAGTGCTGCGTTATTACATCACAAGCGTTTTGTATGATTGTTTGTTGTTTTGACTCGGTATGCTTGTTGTGGATCTGCCAACCTTCTCCAGACGACTGGTGACACTACGTGTGATCGTCCACTTCTCCCTCACCACGCAAATGCAGCAAGCTTCATAGCTATGAGTGTTTGATAGGCGAGCGTCAGTCCTCTTACAGCCCGATTGAACTGCTTGCCAGCAAACAATTGGTCTGCAGTGGAAGCGGCGTAAAGACCCGAGTCGACAAGGAAATCTAACAATCCAGCATGACCCCAGAATGTGCACACACGTGCAATGAAACATGACAACGTATGGAAACCTCCTATACGTAAGACGTTCCCACCAAGTTCATCCGGAAGAGCCCACTTCACTTGCTGAGCAATGGCATACAGTTGCTGATCCATTGTTTGAACAGCATGGCGCTGTCCGAGTGCTGCACACATGTCCTTCATCTTCGCATAGTTGTGTACACGGTGGCCATGTCGGCTGTTTGGCATCATTGATTGGCGCATATGTAAATGCTGTGTAACTTGTTCTCTTCCTGGAAAGCTTGTGGTTGAATCCAGTCCGAAACGGAAATATCTGATTGGGAGTAATATCAACCCCATTTGGCACAGATAACACACCCCGATGTAGTAGTCTGAGGAGACACTAGGCCAGATCTAAAGCAGGATTCATGTCCGTCTTACATGAATTCAACTTGTGAATTTCCATTTCTCTTCGAGTTGGCTCTGCACGGATCTTTGGTTTTTCAAATGCGTCGCATTGCATAAGACTCTCAGTCTGCTGACAAAGTTCAAGCGAGTTTGACTTCTTGTGCTCTATTGCAATATGTGTCGTGGCTGGACCATCGAATGAAAGGTGTTCTTTCCAACTATCGTTTCGGCATTAATATCTATGTTGCTTTCTCCTTCGTGGATAAAGTGTCCACCATCAGCACATGACACGATTCCGTTGGGAATATAGAGGCCATCTTGGAGTGTTTCAATTTCTGTTTCTGCTGCTCTGGTCATGAATCACCTGGTATATGATATGAATTATTTAGTATGTAGGTGACAATCACATATATACTAGCAACCAATGTTTATCGCTTGCGTGATGGCGCAATTTCCAACAATCATATATTTACCGTGACTCCTATTGAACGCCGCTCCACACACACTGCTTCAACTCGCAGCGCCATGTCATTCCGCATTATGACGGGGTGAAATTGGTCTTTCACAAAGTATATGACATCTCCATAATTTTGAAGTAGATACGCAACCAGTATAACTTTACGATGTTCGCTGCCTTGTCAACTTTGTAATATTTGCCATTTTATGGGTGACCTTGTTCGAGCGTGTCGTCAGTTTTATGTTTCATGATACAGCAACATTCTTTATACTATTTTAAAGCAGAGATAATGTGCTTTATAAAAAATATGGCTTGACCATTTTCTCTTTAAATAAATTAGCTATACAGCCAATTAAATATCAAGACGTTTTCAGAAGCGCGTAATTTCTAAAATTGAATTTTTGGCGGTGACCTAGTTTGACCTTGAATTACCGCTTGGCAACTCTACGACATGCCTAATTATGACAGGGAGATGCAGGGCTTTCTAGTGATATAACATTTAGGTGTGTGCCCTGGCAGAGATACAAAAGTAATTATAACGCGCCGAGCCAGGGGACGCACCATCTGTGCCTTCTATACTACTTACAAAGTTTGGCTATACCGATAAAAGGCAGCCAATTTCCTGTTTTTTATTGAAACATGCAGTCATCGACGACATTGGAAAGGTGGAAAATGGCTACAACATTTTGAGCGGATGCTATGCCTATAATGATGTAGCCGGGTGTGCCAAGTGACGCTCACACATGGAATGTACTGTTGCACGCCGGTGAGATGGTACAGGGTGTCAGGCCGACAGTCAACACGCGGTGGCTGTAATCACTAAATATAACACACAGTGTGTATTTCTCACAACAAGGAACCATTTAATCAAACGTTTTCTATTAACAATACATATATTGCAAAGGTAGACGCTGGTTCACAACATCTAAGAAATGGTTGCAACTTCAAAATATATCAATCGTCACAACATAAAATACGTATGCTTGTTACGATAATAACGACCTCGATTTGAATAGTTGGTCCGTCTTAAATGGTTACCTCTTACCATAACATAATTAACCAAGGGACTCCAATACAAAGTATTTGTTTTCTAGACCTACACATACTGACCTCAAAGTGGGCACATCTTAAGTAATGCTGATGAGATAAAATGTAATGTTTACGCAATGATTCATTAACGCAGATGTGTGTTTTGTTTTTATTAAGTGTCCTTTGTGTCTAAATTGTGTTTTCTTCTGTGTCATCAATGGCCTTCTATATATTATAAAATAGTTTCACTCAGTATGTAAGTGAATTCACCTCTCCGTCAGTTTTGCACATATCAAGATGACATTTGGCATGTGTTCTATTGGGTCCACTGGGACGGTTCATATATTGAGACTTTTTTAATGTATCCGGCAGGTGGGAGAACTTGGGGCCTCAGTTTAGCAAAAGGCTCTACGTGGAGTATGCCACACGCTAACATTCTGTTGCGACTTGCGCAAGAGCGCGCGACCTATTTATGAGACAACCTGAACCAATGCTACGCAATCTGCAAATGCTTTAACGTGGGTAACTGCCTTTTATCCACATGCAAGATTGTGAAAGGCTCCCCGAGATTTAATTGATAGATATCAGTAACATGCACCTGGTTTTTTTCTGGACTATTTCGCTATCTCCAGTGCAATGCCGATGAAGTCTGCTAGACGTCCAACCAGTGGGGGTGACACTTCAGGGATCGCAAGTTTGAAACGTTTTAGAGCGGGTGATTGCCTTTTCTCCAAGCATCGCTGGTTAACTCGGCTAGCATGCAATATGATCACGTATAAACATACATAGCAGTTTTGCATAACAACTTAGCACTAGTCTAAATTAACACTTGAAATATAGAAACCTTTCCAACTGAGAGCTACGGACCTCGCCATGTTGATGACGACTTCTTCTGTCAACCACTGAACACCACATATAAAACACCACATATAAGCATGCATCATAACTGTAGTAAAATGTAAACATCGAGTCGGTATGTTGGGGAATATTCGTCTAAAGTAAATGTAGGCGTAGGCCTATACCCAGGGAGACACGCCAGTTTTACGTCAGTCCCGATTCACATATTTTGATCTACTCCAGAAATACGACACAGTTGTAACAAGTAAACTTAGTGCCTAATAACTGCGTATATCAGGTCATACAACGCCTGTATGTAGTACTGTCCTGGTAGGCGCCGAGATCTGGCCTACAACTATGTATGCGGCCGTACATCCGGCCCGTTTAAGCGACTTTGCGTTTAGCCTCGCTTAACCAACTCACGCTCGGCTGCGGGACTCCGCCGAGAAGACAGTCTGGTGCAACCTACGTAATGTCATCGCTCAAGTCATCACTGTTTTGGATTAATTCACAGGTATTGATATCGAAATTAAGTTATAATATATCTACATATACAAAATAAAAGGTACAAAACTAACAACGAAAAAGTTTCTTTCTGACTATTTGTGTGTGTGTGTGACATGTATATGTAACAGTTACATTTTGAATCGTTTTTATAGTATAGTATTTTCTGGTAAAAAGTGTATCCTTGTTTAATTTATAATTAAAAAAATTTAATGACGGACGGTCAATCATTGTATCTACCCTATTCTTTGGTATGACCATCCTGGCGGTCACAAACGCGGAGTATAATTTCCCCAGGCGAATGTGACGGGTTTCAAAATGGTTGCTACCTAACGGCACCTGTGTAACCGATGCTACTTTACGTATTAGAACAATATCTAAATGATTAATTAGTCTCTGCCATTTCGCAGTGGAGCAAGAAACAGTCTACAAAAGAGGTGATGGGTGAGTTTTAACTGAGAACTTGCGCGTGTGCGTCTGTTTGTGCACGGACGGGCGTGCATGGGTTTGAAACCCCCCCCCCCTCCGGTAAGCCCTGCGATGCGGCAGCTCCTACGCCTGTACAATAGGTGTCAGCACCAGCTCTTTCTTCGCCTTTAGCGCCAGAGCCTCGTCGTAGGCGGGCGGGTGCTCGCTGGCCGCCACTTCCAAGTACGTTGGTGGGGCTGAAGCCTCGAGGTCCCCGTCGCGTGCCGGTGCGCCCAGTGTCGTCTTCTCGCTCTTGTCGACGGGCGGCACTGCGTACACGAGGTCGCCCGTGAAGCCGACCTGACGCCCCGGCACGACACAGCACAGGTAGACTCGGCGGAGCACGAGCAGCACGAGGAAGACGGCGACGAAGACGACGGGACACGCGATGCGACGGCGACCACTCCAGCCGCCGTGCAGGTGGCCGCCGAACACTCGACTGGGGGCGTCCCGGCGGTAGTAGCACGGCAGCCACTCGCCCCGTGTCGGCACCGGCCGGGCCACGCACGTCCTGAAGGAACACTGCAACGAACAACAGCACTTCAGTGTTAGACTGGCGACCGACGGACAACAGGTGATTTTAAGGGGTTAGACAAACAAAAGTACTTGCACTTAAGCACATTCCAAAAGTTATTAAACTGTTTAAGTGCTTTTTAATTGTGACCATGTATGTAATTTCAAAGCAATGATTCGGTCACCTCCCTATCATCAATGGCCTCTCTAGGTGACTGGGTTTCTGCATAAACCCAGTGACAAGACAATAGGAGCATTACACTTTCATTTCCCAGTGCTGACTCCCTATTCCGTTAGGGGTCCGCCAAATGTGTTTACAAGTACATAAGTACTTTTGATATGTAGGCTGTACTTAAGTACATTCCTAAAACCATGATGTATTGGTCCTTAAATACTTTGCCAATCGAAAGAACTTGTAAATTAAGTACCATTCAAATATATAATTTATGTGAATAAACGTGTTCCATACTTTATATATCGCTTTTGTCAACTGCGTATGAATTTTATTCACATATTATGTAGTTTAAAATTAGGCCTAATGGCACACAAGAGTCCAGTCTTATACCCGCGAAGTACATTTTGTCGCAGGCGCACCTAGCAACCGGTAATTGTGTAAAGCAGAATTGATCGAATAACAGACGAAAGCGACACATTTTATGATAGCAATAATTATCAGCTAAGTCACTATTGTTCGTGTTGCAGGTCTAACAGTTACATACACTACAGTTTAAAATAATAAATAAACTACAAAAGGAAATGCAACATTAACCCGACTGGTGCATGCGCGTTTCCATGTAGTAATTATTCAAACTAATTTATAATTCTAGCTATGTTTACTGTCTTATGTGCGTAGTATACTGCAATAATTTGTCTGTGGAATGCCTTTGTGCATTTAGTACGTATTAGTGTCAACGTCAGGCATGTTTGTTGGCCCACTGCCAATTACAGTGAATAGCGCAAACTGGAATAACCCGCTGATCAGCTAGTCTTTGTGTCATTCGAGGTTCCCGGTAAACAAGCTCCTCGTGTGCTCGTGCGTCACACGTGTTATCGCTGACTGACAATTGACGCCTTTTAATCAGCAGTCACGACGTTGGATGTAATCCAAACAAACCACGCGCTAATTGCCCGTTTTATTCTGTCCTCTTTATCCAAAATAGGCGTTATACACGCGGTGGGAGCACAGATCCAAACACAATAACGCGTAGGCCCTATAATCCATACAGCGTTGATTTGCATTAATACTCGACGGGGGTTTAATTAACGTATCACATGAGATTTTTGCTAAGATGTGAACAGATGATTATTTTCACAATTATTACGAGCATTGGCGATAGCACATAACATATTGTATTTTTAATTACCAGCTAGCACATGCGTTGCCTATAGAAGTCAACTGGTGTGTTTAACTGTGACGGTGTGTGCGAGGCGGTGCATGGTATAGTTGTTCACGTACTCGGGTAGGTCGCTGGCAGCGCCTAACTAGGCGTGCCACGTGTACGATTACAGCGGAATCCGTGTTTTAAAATAAAATAAAATACTTGACTCTCCTAATAAAGGCATTTAGCCAATTCAAACTCAACGTCAGGAACTAAATTCACATTCCGATTGGCCGCAATTGGTTGTGATGCGGTTTAAAAACAATTTAATTACTGCGCGTTGATTATTCGTACACAATATTTTATATCCGCCACTGTCTGTAGCCAGGTAGGATTTACTCGTATATAAAGCTAAGTGAGTAAGAGAACGAAACTGTTCACGATTCGAAACGGTGTAGTTCGAGTCCGATGCTTTGACTGTGATGTTGGGAATAATCGACACTACGAGTCAGAGTGAGTTAAACACGTAAGTTATAATTAAGATTACAACCGAATACGACCTATGGAGATTAAGTTTTCAATCAAATTAATTATATTTCACAAATAAATAGGCTCTGCTGCTGCTGATAATGATGACGATGATGATACTGATGATGATGATGACTGTATTTTCATTGTTATTATTGTTATTGTTGCTGATACCCACTAACATAATAGTCTATGTTATTATTGCTACTGGTTATTCTGGTATTCACGTCGTGGTGCTGGTGTACTCGCGGTGTCCAGTGTTGTGGGTGCGGCTCCTTCCACAGACGCAAATAGACCAGACTCTATTGCTGAAACCTTTTGTAAGTTTCACCGATGACTTAAATATATGTTAAAACGGTTCACAGCAGATATATCTATGTTCGTATGTATGTGGCTGTGCTTAGCAAGTTTGGTAGGTAAAAGACCTGTTTCATTATGGCCTACATAAATAAGCCTCAATTTTTTCGAAACTCGCGCTCCATTTTGATGCGAATGAAAACATATATTGATTAGTCATTTTTCATGGTGTAAATATAATCGGAAGATAGGTATTGAAGTCAAGAAAATAAAGTGGAAATGAATTGGACAGGTGCTCGGAACGGAGTTAATTGATGACAGCC
>OZ024854.1:40622574-40815074 GCA_964017155.1 Oasisia sp. SBJ-2009
GTCGCTGGTTGCAGCATAACAGTTGACAGAGCAATGATAATGTCATTATCCTTTTTCATTGTATTTTTCTTCCTCTCACTTTTCTCTTACTACATCCTCTGTCAGCAGCCTCCAATTCCTTCTATCTATCATTGTTCTCATAATTCTCCCACTCTTTCCAGATCATCACTTTTAATGCAACCTCCCATCGCAAGTTCGGTCTTTCTCGCCTCCATTTCCCCTCCACTTTCTGGGCATCTGCTCTCTTTGCCAGTTTTTCATCTCCAACTTTTTTCCACATGACCGGCCCATGTAGTCCTCACCAATTTCATCTTAACATTTCCCTTAACTCCAACCTCCATTCCCAGTTCATAATTTTTCTGATTAGCTCTCTTAACTCCCATGATTATTCTTACCAGGTTGTTTTTCGCAAACCTGGAGCTTCTCCTGTTGTTTAACTGTTAGTGTCATCGTCTCTAGTGCATTGCTGTATGCCAAGGTAACACACGAGCACGAGTGCTGAGCACATTTCCTTTACCTTTACTTGATATGTGTCTATCTCGCATCAGTCGACATCCTTCCAAGCGTTACTGGTGTAATCCTCATTGTAACCAAAGTGGATTTTTCATTGAGAAAATGGGACTTCGTAACGTGAATTTATAAATTGTAATAAGCGACGTTATATGTTGTGAAGTTACTGGTTGAATGCCAACGCCACATCATCTATGTTAAGGTAGGGATGTTTAATTATTGTTTCATCAGAGTGACTACATGTTGGTAGTTGTCATGGTCTTTATCAATAGGTTTGGGAGAGTCCCGCGCGGAATGTGGTGGCCGGCTACAGGTTGATGTTATGTAGGGGTATTGGGTTCGTGTCTCTTTGATAATGTGTCGTTTCTCTCTTACTTTCTAACGTTGACGCCTTCTGTGAATGGTTTTGCTGAACTGCCAGCTACACTGGAAACGGAAATGCAAACAGGTGAGCTCAAAAAGACATTGTTTCACGCTTTTCTTAAAATATTAGCGTTGTATTCAAAATGTCACACTTCCATTCACTACCCAATAAACACTATAAAAAGTGTTGGCGTGTATTTCTTCCCAATATGCAAATTTGCGACCGCCATTATTGCAAAGCTTACCTTCTTCAATATATCTGAAAGTATGCATGATAATGATATAAAACTAAGTCTACATATACATTTTTTTCATGGTCAGTGATTTCAGTAAACACATATACTACACCACCACTACGGAAAATATTATTTTTTTCAAAACTTCTGCCGGTTTGCATGCTTTCCCCTCTGATTTGCAGCCACAATTGTTGACATCAATGAGACCCTGAGGAGCAGAAAGACAAATATCAACGCATCGTGACGGAATACCGCCCTTCACATCACAATCAAACTGTATGATGTCTACATTTGGAGGTCCTTGCTAATCAGGTGCCTTCCACAGTATCACCTGAAGGTGTGGTCTAATACTGACGATAGAGCTGCTATTCGCAGATGACAGTGCACTGGTTGCACACTCTGCTGAAGAGATGCAGAAAATAGTGGATGCTTTCTCCGATGCGTCAAAGAAGTTCGGCCTGAAGTTTACCATCGCTTCTGTAATTGGTAATGCCATGATGCGCATAGGCTTTCCTTTCTTCCTTGAGTAAATCATGTAGGTGTGCCTCACTCATCGTGGTTCCTAGTGATTAGATACATGGCTACGAATACACTTTGACCTGTTTCAATGAGACCTAAATGTGTGGAATCCTATTCACCCAGCATCTGGAACAACCCAGGAAAATCATCTGCTGAGTATGTTCACAACTATGATCGAGGCTCTACATACCGGCATTATGGCAAATGTAAGTGTTGGAAGGGAAGTCTCGGAATTATTCAGTGTTACAAATGGGGTCAAGCAAGGTTGTGTACTGGCCCCCATGCTCCTCTCCATCTTCCTATCAGCAATGCTCCACGAGGCTTTCTGAGCAATCGTGCTGTCCATCTTCATATACGGAGCCGAGGCATGAACAGGGTACAGACGACATGTGAAAAACCTGCATGCCTTCATGATGCGACATCTGCGTTCGATCATGAGGATAATCTGGATGGACAAAGTGACAAACAAGGACATACTCGAACGCACATGGCTGCCATCTATGGAAGATCTTCTGATCAGAAAGAATCTCTGGTGGTCTGGACACCTCATGAAGATGTCACCAGACAGGCTACCAAAGCAGATTCTCTAATCTCATCTGTCTTCTGGTCATAGAAAGAGAGGGCGCCCCCGACTCCGTTTCAAGGAAAAGAGAAACCTGAAGCTGAGAGACATAAAGACCCACTCATGGACATCACTCTCACAGCAGATATATAAATGGAGAGCAATAGTCAAGTGATGGAAGCAGTCTTTGTCGCATCGCGACCGACAGCATGATGATGATGATGATCTGAGCTGCGCCCATAGGCGAAAAATCCAATTCTTCTATCAAAAAGACACGTTCATCCGGTTCCTCCTTCACCGTCACTGGCAGTGGCAGCCTACTGAGACATTCTGCTTTGCCATGGCTTCTGCCCGCCTTGTAGTGGATCTTGGACTCGTACCCTTTCACCCATGCAGAGTGATCCCCAACGTTGTACGCGGGGCGATGCCGTAACCGGAACTTGTTTAAGTTCACCAAGCAGCGACACTAGTGGCTTGTGATCAGTCATGATCACAAAACAACGCCCATAGATCTGCTTGTGGAATGTCTTCAATGCAAACATTATTACGGCTCCCTCCTTGTCGAGCTGCAAATCATTTCTTTCTGTAGCGTTGATGCAAATCGAACGGGACCATCCGTACCAGCTTCTATGATGTGCGAGAACACTGCACCAGGTCCATAGTTCGATGCATCGCATTGCAGCAGTATTGGCTTTTTCGGATCATAGTGCCAACACTTCCACCGACAGAAGGAGTTCCTTCGCTCTTTGGAAACTCCGCTGTTGTGGCGGTCCCCACAACCACCCCTGTCCCTTGCACAGTAATTTGTGCAATAGCGTTAATACTGGAGATCTCGCCTTCAGAATGGACTCCACCTTATCTTGCACTGGATGTAGTCCATGTTGGTCAATCCTGTGTCCCAGGTACACAACCTCGCCTGCGAGAAATGTGCATTTCTTTCTCTTGAGCCGAAACCCAGCCTCCTCCAGTCTACCCACGACCATGTCAGGCGTTTCCATGTGTTGCGCTTTTGTCGCACCCGCCAAGATGATATCATCTAATTACACAGCGACATGCGGTATGCCCTGCCAGATATTTTCCATGGTCCTTTATAATATACCTGGTGTCGAACTGATGCCATGGGGCAATCTGTTGTACTTAAACAACCCCTTGTGTGTGTTTATGGTGACATATTCTTTCGATTTTTCATCCAGTGGAAGTTGCGAATAAGCGTGGCTCAAGTCCAGTTTTGTGGATTGTTTCTCTCCTGTAAATTGTGTTGCACAGGTCATCCCACGTGGTCCCTGAATTGGATATTGCTCCAAATGGGAGACTCGGTTCACCGTCAGTTTGTAGTCTCCGCAAACTCGAACCTTCCCGTTAGCTACGAGAACTGCCACTATTGGGGTAGCCCAGTCACAGTAGCGCACTGGCTCAGTCACATTCGTCTGCATCGACCTGTCCAGTTCTTCCTCTACCTTCCTCTTCAGTGCGCACGGAATTAACCTAGGTTTTAAAAACTTGGGTGATTAGTCGCTCACGACATTTACGGCTAGTTAAGTAATTTATCCAGAAGGTGACGGCATTAAACGTTTCTGTGGAGACGTCGAAAATGGATTCCGTTACAGTTTCTAATAAACAATTAATGTGCATTTATTAAGCTTCCGCAACGTATGAATACTTTCTAACATACAAACGCTAATTGTTATTGTTCCGGTATATCGGCATCGAGAATGTAAGTGAGCTATTGACCCGATCATATATGTAAAGTTGTAACCAAAAAGTATATTAAACCGAAATAATATTACATGTTTATATCAAGCAATACCGTAGTTTCGAACTGTCAAACATTGCACGAATAATACGCATCTCTACCATTTTCTATACCCTGATCAGTCTAACTGCAACAGACGAAGGTACATCAAGCTATGTCCCGTCTAGATATTAAAAAAAAATCACATAATTAACAATAAATCCACAACCCTTGCGTGTGATCAAAAACGCCAATGACGACTAAAACGTTGCAATCAGGAAGATATATTTTTCTAAGCCGACATGCCGGAGCCATAATTATTAGTGTACGTAAGTTAGAAAGTATTCATGTGTTGCGGGAGACTAATAAATGGACATTCATTGTTAATTAGAAACTGTAACAAAATATCGCGGACTCCATTTTCCGACGTATCCACGGAAACGTTAAATGTCGCCATCTTCTGTATAAATTACGTAACTAGCCGCATATACATTCCGGTAGACGGCATGCTTGTCACAATCACTTAATACAAAGTAACAATTTCAAACTACCAAAAAAATTACGTCAACTGTTTACTAGGAATAATATATAAAGTTGATCAATATATTAAAGCGATACTTAAAAAAAGAAAACACTAAATATAATTAATATAATGGGCTTCCACAAATCCACGTTAGTCGCTAGAGGCGTCAATACGCAACTAGACCCCAGTTGCGTATCAGCGCCTCCAGCGACTGACGTGGATTTGTTTGCATGTTTTGCTGAACGCAATTAGCTATTTACCGTGCAGGCGCGTAGCCAGCGATAGTTTGTGTGTGAGTATGCCGTATGTGTGGTCAATAAACAGAACAGCATTCCGTATGTGTGGTCAATAGACAGAACAGCCAAAACAACGCCATCTTGGCACTAAATTCAATCGAACGTCCCGCGACGTTTCATCGACTGTAAATGTACATTAATGTAGACATTATGATTATGCTTTCATATTGACGGACATGTTATACGATATCAATATTTAACTATGACATGTGAAGACGTAGCAGTCTCGTGTGATGCATACGGCGAGCTGTAGATGATTTTGAACATCCTTTCCTGCATCGAGCCAGCACACCTGTCGTCGGGCCACAAGTCGGCGTTCCATCGGTTGTAAATGTTCATTAATGTACATAATTTATTATACCTTCACATTGACGGACATGTCCGACTGTATCCATATTTAGCTATGTGTGAGGCTTCGGAGTCATGCGAGTTCAACAGCTGATTGTGGGATGATTTAAACAAGCGTTCCACAAAATGTTCCGCAAAACATTTTACATATGTCAAGAATACGTAAAAGACGGCACAAAGACCATATAGTTGTGTCAGAGCGCCCTATGTCGGATTAGTTATTGTAGTGCATCATTACCATTAATCATAGAATCGAAAAAAAAACTGTAACATTGTTATCAAAGTAATGTACATCAGCTAAAACATATTGTAGAACTTCAGGTGCAGGTGATTGTGAAGAAGAAGAGAAAATGCCATGTGTGTGTGTGTGTGTGTGTGTGTGTGTGTGTGTGTGTGTGTGTGTGTGTGTGTGTGTGTGTGTGTGTGTGTGTGTGTGTGTGTGTGTGTGTGTGTGTGTGTGTGTGTGTGTGAGAGAGTTCGAGTTCTAAAACTAGAGCGCGCGCATGTATATATGTATTAATTAATGTATGTACGTGTACGCACTTGCAGTTGCATGTGTGTGAATGTAATGCGTACATAATTATATGTATAATTCCGTGATGCGGCGCCACTATTACTCGCAAAGAAGTCCGCATGGTGACGCCATTAGAGTGCTGTTATGCTGCATTATCGCTCATTCGCAACTGACTTAGCGTCCGTTATCAATATCAACAGGAATTGCATAACAATTAAAAACTTGGTCAATATTTGTTATTGATATTGTTACTTTCATAATTGTGAGTGTCAAGATCAGCAAAGGGATATTCAATATATTTTGAAACATGTCAAGAATATTGCCCTGACAACTGAACTACTCAACTAGTGAGTAGTGCCTATAGTAGTATAGATAGTCACACAGGCTAGTGGTTTACTAAACTTTGCCCCGTTTACCAAACAAGCGGTCATGTCCAAAGCCAAGCCAGGTACTGAGGTAGTCACTTGTGCTACACTTTCGTAGCCTACAGCTACACTAATTATTGTCTAATACTGTTTATCTTTATTCATATCCATACCGAGAGCCTTAGCCTAGGGTTAGGTTAAAACGGGTTTAGCATACACATATCTCAAGCCTGCTCAGTCTGACCTCCCAGGCATAGGATGATAGGTGCAAGCTGGAGGGAAACTTCCCACTGCACTGTCACTGACACTGTGCGTGCTCCTGACAACTCTGCTCTGTGTCTGCGCGCGCGTGTGTGTGCGTGCATGCGTGCGTGCGTACGCGCGTGTGACAATTCCTGTATCTTCATGAACAGTCTAAAGTATTATTAAGATTCAAAAGAAAGCAGTGAGAGTGCTTGTCTCAGCTATTCTTTGATGCATTTATGATTGATGACATAGTATGGTTAAATTAATTAAAAATATGAGTGGAAACAATTGCCAAGGCACCATTCAGCTGCCTGAAATCCATATTTTGGGAGTGACTTACTACCTTAATTAAGTCCATGTTTAGCTAGGTAAATATTTCACATTTATAAACATTACCTTAAGCAGCATTCTATGATTGCTGTGTACGTTTTATCCTATTGAATGTTGATTCCATTTTAATTTTCAGATACATTGACAAAAGTATGAGGAATCTGTCAATATCATCAACACCATCATGGTGATACTGTCAAAGAATATTCTTCTACTGACATTCCTGTACTTCATCCAAGGGTTGCCATATGGCTTTCAGACAAACTTTCTACCTGTTGTTCTACGAAAACGTGGCATCTCACTTACAAAACTAGGGTTTTTTAGACTATTGTTTTTGCCATGGCTGAGCAGGGGATTATGGGCACCCCTGGTGGACATGTATGGCACAAAGCATAAATGGCTGCTTGCCAGTATCCTTGGATTGGTACTGACCTGTCTGCTGGGAAGTCTAGGCTCACCAGAGGACTTTGTCTTCCTTTGTGCCATACTCCTCCTGCTCAATGTGTTTGCAGCAACACAGGACATAGTTGTGGACGGCATTGCCGTTGCAATCTTGGCAGCAGAAGAACTCGGTGGAGGCAACACTGCTCAGGTGGTTGGCTACAAGATTGGTGCAATATTTGGAGGTGGAGTACTGGTCTGGCTGATGAATGTTGTGGGGTGGACAGGAATGTTTGTTGGCCTAGCTCTCTTGTACTTGGAGGCATTGATGTTTGTCTTTGTTTCACCGGAATTGAGAGAGTTTGAGCACAGACGTTCCTTGTTGCAACCCACAGCTGGGCAGAGTGGACTAAACAGTGACCAACAGAGAGAAGAAGTTGACAACCGGAGAGACGCTTGTGAATCTGTGACTGAGGATGTGGATGATCAGCCCAGTGGAGCATCATGTGAATGTTCACGAAACAGATTTCACAGTAAATCTCAAGTGACTCGTGTCGAGCAAGATGTGCAGGAAGAGGTGCCAAAGACATGGTTTTCTGTGCTTGATCGTGTTATTCATGTTCCTGGGACTTCTTGGATGCTTGTCTACGTTCTCATATATAAGACCGGTAAATACTGTTCATTTTTTACAATTATTTACAAGCTTAATAATTCACACTATTTTATCAATACTGCACAGATTTGTTTTTAATTAACCAGTTAGTCAAGGGTGATGCTGGTGCATTATGTGTGATTGTATGTGATGCTGGTGCACTGTGCGTGTTTGTATGTGATGCTGGTGCACTGTGCGTGTTTGTAGGTGATGCTGGTGCACTGTGCGTGTTTGTATGTGATGCTGGTGGACAGCGTGTGTTTGTAGGTGATGCTGGTGCACTGTGTGTGTTTGTAGGTGATGCTGGTGCACTGTGTGTGTTTGTAGGTGATGCTGGTGCACTGTGTGTGTTTGTATGTGATGCTGGTGGACAGCGTGTGTTTGTATGTGATGCTGGTGCACTGTGTGTGTTTGTATGTGATGCTGGTGGACAGCGTGTGTTTGTATGTGATGCTGGTGGACAGCGTGTGTTTGTATGTGATGCTGGTGCACTGTGTGTGTTTGTATGTGATGCTGGTGGACAGCGTGTGTTTGTATGTGATGCTGGTGCACTGTGCGTGTTTGTATGTGATGCTGGTGCACTGTGTGTGTTTGTAGGTGATGCTGGTGCACTGTGTGTGTTTGTAGGTGATGCTGGGGCACTATGTGTGTTTGTAGGTGATACTGGTGCACTAAGTGTGTTTGTAGGTGAGACTGATGCACAGTGTTTGTTGTTGTAGGTGATGTTGGTGTACATTGTTTGTTGTTGTAGGTGTTACATTGTTTGTTGTTGTTGGTGCACAGTGTTTGTTGTTGTTGGTGAGGTTGATATACAGTGTTTGTTGTTGGTGGTGAGGTTTTACATGCAGTGTTTGTTGTTGTTGGAGAGGTTGATATGCAGTGTTTGTTGTTGGTGGTGTACAGTGTTTGTTGTTGTAGGTGTACAGTGTTTGTTGTTGTAGGTGAGACTGGTGTACAGTGTTTGTTGTAGGTGAGACTGGTGTACAGTGTTTGTTGTTGTAGGTGAGACTGGTGTACAGTGTTTGTTGTTGTAGGTGAGACTGGTGTACAGTGTTTGTTGTTGTAGGTGAGACTGGTGTACAGTGTTTGTTGTTGTTGGTGTACAGTGTTTGTTGTTGTAGGTGAGACTGGTGTACAGTGTTTGTTGATGTAGGTGAGACTGGTGTACAGTGTTTGTTGTTGTAGGTGAGACTGGTGTACAGTGTTTGTTGTAGGTGAGACGGGGTCACAGAGTCTGTTGCCACTGTATATGGTGGACAGTGACATACCACATGATTCAGTGGTCTTCTTGACCGGCTTCATTGGTCAGATCCTCTCAATCACAGGCTCCCTGCTAGGAGGGTGGGCACTCTCATATTGCGGGTCAGTATTAATGGACAGTTCTCTTCACGCCATGCAGTAAAACAACACTCAACTAATTGTGTTAAAAGCTTTTCTGATGTTGACCTTTTGTATTTGAATTTGCAAACATAAGAATGTTATATTGTTGTCTTCATTTGGAGCATTGTAACCAACATATGTGTATTTGCAAGCACCTATGGGACAAGATTGTCTCAGTGACTCGCACTTTCTAAATATAAAGTGCGCAACTTTGAAACATCTAAGCTCCAAACAAATTTTGAAACATGTAAGTTCCAAACAAATTATTTGTAGCATTCAAAGCAAGAAAAGCAGTTTTGCTGTAAATTTGCCCTTGGAATTCAGAGCTGTAACAAGTACATTTATTTTGTACAAATTATTTGTAGCATTCAAAGCAAGAAAAGCAGTTTTGCTGTAAATTTGCCCTTGGAATAAAGGCTTGGATGCATTTACTTGATTGTGTTTGAAAATATGTACATACATTTTTTTATATTAATTACTGATTTATGATAAACAGTCCACAATTTATATCAAATAAAACTGTGCACTTAAAATTGACGACAATGTTATATTCCATACAATTAAGTTTGATATTATATATGCTTATTATATATAAGTTAGTTTTAAATTTCATGGTGTAGCAACTTGTTCAGTTAGTTTAGAGAGGAAATACTTAATGTGTTGCGGAGGGGGGGGGGGGGCACCAAATATGATTTTGCTCCTAGACATGACGATGCTGTTAGATTATTGAATATGGTTTCTTCAAAAAGACTTGGAAGCTGTCAAGATCAACACTAATGTATTTATCTGCAGTTGCTTCTGAAACCAGTTGCATACTGCTGTTGAGTAACAGGGGCCACAAGGCAAATAACAAACATGTTTTATTTTTAATGCAGTTTTCCCACACAAAAAAAGTGCTTTAAAACTGCAGTATAAAAAGATAACAAGTTACATACTATAATAGTGAAACTGCACTGTACAGTCATCTTTGTGATAGACCACCTAGCAGTTGAGGGTAATGTTGGAAGGCCTTGTAGGCAATTAGTCATGCTAATGAGATCACCTTATCATTCAGATAATTTTAGGCCACTGTTTCTCTGTTCTGTCCCATTTATCTGGTGCTGGAGCAGTGTCTGTGTAGAGATGTTGTTGTTGCTTGCAGACCGCCGGTGTACCTGGTGCTGGAGCAGTGTCTGTGTAGAGATGTTGTTGTTGCTTGCAGACTGCCGGTGTACCTGGTGCTGGAGCAGTGTCTGTGTAGAGATGTTGTTGTTGCTTGCAGACTGCCGGTGTACCTGGTGCTGGAGCAGTGTCTGTGTAGAGATGTTGTTGTTGCTTGCAGACTGCCGGTGTACCTGGTGCTGGAGCAGTGTCTGTGTAGAGATGTTGTTGTTGCTTGCAGACTGCCGGTGTACCTGGTGCTGGAGCAGTGTCTGTGTAGAGATGTTGTTGTTGCTTGCAGACTGCCGGTGTACCTGGTGCTGGAGCAGTGTCTGTGTAGAGATGTTGTTGCTTGCAGACTGCCGGTGTACCTGGTGCTGGAGCAGTGTCTGTGTAGAGATGTTGTTGTTGCTTGCAGACTGCCGGTGTACCTGGTGCTGGAGCAGTGTCTGTGTAGAGATGTTGTTGCTTGCTGACTGCCGGTGTACCTGGTGCTGGAGCAGTGTCTGTGTAGAGATGTTGTTGCTTGCAGACTGCCGGTGTACCTGGTGCTGGAGCAGTGTCTGTGTAGAGATGTTGTTGCTTGCAGACTGCCGGTGTACCTGGTGCTGGAGCAGTGTCTGTGTAGAGATGTTGTTGTTGCTTGCAGACTGCCGGTGTACCTGGTGCTGGAGCAGTGTCTGTGTAGAGATGTTGTTGCTTGCTGACTGCCGGTGTACCTGGTGCTGGAGCAGTGTCTGTGTAGAGATGTTGTTGCTTGCAGACTGCCGGTGTACCTGGTGCTGGAGCAGTGTCTGTGTAGAGATGTTGTTGCTTGCAGACTGCCGGTGTACCTGGTGCTGGAGCAGTGTCTGTGTAAAGATGTTGTTGCTTGCAGACTGCCGGTGTACCTGGTGCTGGAGCAGTGTCTGTGTAGAGATGTTGTTGCTTGCAGACTGCCGGTGTACCTGGTGCTGGAGCAGTGTCTGTGTAGAGATGTTGTTGCTTGCAGACTGCCGGTGTACCTGGTGCTGGAGCAGTGTCTGTGTAGAGATGTTGTTGTTGCTTGCAGACTGCCGGTGTACCTGGTGCTGGAGCAGTGTCTGTGTAGAGATGTTGTTGTTGCTTGCTGACTGCCGGTGTACCTGGTGCTGGAGCAGTGTCTGTGTAGAGATGTTGTTGTTGCTTGCAGACTGCCGGTGTACCTGGTGCTGGAGCAGTGTCTGTGTAGAGATGTTGTTGCTTGCAGACTGCCGGTGTACCTGGTGCTGGAGCAGTGTCTGTGTAGAGATGTTGTTGTTGCTTGCAGACTGCCGGTGTACCTGGTGCTGGAGCAGTGTCTGTGTAGAGATGTTGTTGTTGCTTGCAGACTGCCGGTGTACCTGGTGCTGGAGCAGTGTCTGTGTAGAGATGTTGTTGTTGCTTGCAGACTGCCGGTGTACCTGGTGCTGGAGCAGTGTCTGTGTAGAGATGTTGTTGTTGCTTGCAGACTGCCGGTGTACCTGGTGCTGGAGCAGTGTCTGTGTAGAGATGTTGTTGTTGCTTGCAGACTGCCGGTGTACCTGGTGCTGGAGCAGTGTCTGTGTAGAGATGTTGTTGTTGCTTGCAGACTGCCGGTGTACCTGGTGCTGGAGCAGTGTCTGTGTAGAGATGTTGTTGTTGCTTGCAGACTGCCGGTGTACCTGGTGCTGGAGCAGTGTCTGTGTAGAGATGTTGTTGCTTGCAGACTGCCGGTGTACCTGGTGCTGGAGCAGTGTCTGTGTAGAGATGTTGTTGTTGCTTGCAGACTGCCGGTGTACCTGGTGCTGGAGCAGTGTCTGTGTAGAGATGTTGTTGTTGCTTGCAGACTGCCGGTGTACCTGGTGCTGGAGCAGTGTCTGTGTAGAGATGTTGTTGTTGCTTGCAGACTGCCGGTGTACCTGGTGCTGGAGCAGTGTCTGTGTAGAGATGTTGTTGTTGCTTGCAGACTGCCGGTGTACCTGGTGCTGGAGCAGTGTCTGTGTAGAGATGTTGTTGCTTGCAGACTGCCGGTGTACCTGGTGCTGGAGCAGTGTCTGTGTAGAGATGTTGTTGTTGCTTGCAGACTGCCGGTGTACCTGGTGCTGGAGCAGTGTCTGTGTAGAGATGTTGTTGTTGCTTGCAGACTGCCGGTGTACCTGGTGCTGGAGCAGTGTCTGTGTAGAGATGTTGTTGTTGCTTGCAGACTGCCGGTGTACCTGGTGCTGGAGCAGTGTCTGTGTAGAGATGTTGTTGTTGCTTGCAGACTGCCGGTGTACCTGGTGCTGGAGCAGTGTCTGTGTAGAGATGTTGTTGTTGCTTGCAGACTGCCGGTGTACCTGGTGCTGGAGCAGTGTCTGCTGCTGCGTCTCTTCCCCGTTGGTCTGCTCACGGTGTGTGTGGCGGTCAGCACACCTGCACTGGTCACCCACACCCTGCCATACTGTTAGTACCACAGCCACAGCACAATTCTTACAAAGCACTTTCTGTAGAAATTACATTAGTTTGAATGTGATAAAATAACTAGTGTGTCCAATGATTGAATGAGTCATATTAAACAGTTTATATTATGTTGTCAAGATCTTTCAGACTAACATTCCATATGTTAGTCTAGTTTTGTTAGAATTTATTTTTATTTTAGTTATGCTTTCATACTGAAACTGCTCTTACAATTTTTTAAGTGATTGAAGAGCACCCAATTTTTGTTTTTCAGATGGTGCTGTAACAAGTTATTGTCTACTACAGTTGAATGGTGGCATCATTACCACAGCAACATTCACATTGATGATGCAGTGTTCACAGAAGGCACCGAGTGATATACAGACCACACACTATACAGTGCTGTCCACCTTTGAAGTTTTTGGTAAACTGGTTTTCACAAGTGTCATTGGCCTAGCAGCAGATCTGGTAAACTACCCGCCTGTCTTTCTTGGCTTTATTTTGCTGTCTGTTGCAGTGTTACCATGGTTCAGAAGGTGTCCACTGCGTGCTGTAGCCAGGCAGACATGAATGTATCAACAATGAAAATATGCCATATGCATAATTTATTAAAAACCCGCAAATATTATTTAGGGGTCGTTCATAATTGTCATTTTCTGAAGCCCAGTGTTTTTTTAACCCCCTTTCCAGAGTACACAAACTGTTTGTTTGAGTGCAACCAATACGTATCAACAGTTTGACATGTATTTTAATAAAAAATATGCTGATAAAATATGAGTCTGTCACATCACGGTTTTGTGAACTTAATATTGTGCTGTATCCTTTATGAATCTTTCTTATCTTGGCAGTGGCTTATTAATAAAGCGATTCTTCTAGCACATATGCATTCAGGAAATGATGTTAGAAGCAAGTTGGTGACTTGTGTACTGTGATTGGCAACATTTTATTATAGATTTAAATTGCATATATTAAAAACTCATTACCATTTTTCTTAACAGCTAAAGAACAAATGGTGTACAAGTACATCAATTCACATGAAATGATTCACCCTTTCAGCACTAGCTTCGTGTAGTCTTTCTCACCCCTCACTCATCCCAGCGAAGTCACAGTCCTCCGAGCATCGGTAAAAATAAATTATTTTAGGGAACACAACATGGAAGCTTCCTCCCCTCCCCCTCCCCCTCCCCCTCCCCCTCCCCCTCCCCCTCCCCCTCCCCCTCCCCCTCCCCCGTGAAGTGGAATTACTGCCATTTACTGGTTACTAAAAGTACTGTCATGGATCTCACAGATGCTCTTAGCCAAATGAAGATAGGAAGCTGCAACAAATTCAGGGAATATTGTTATTATAATGCCAGCCATGTTATATACATCTGCTATATGTAACATTAAGAAAATAAAGACAAATGAAGCTGTTTGTTACACTTTATTCGTTGTCCTTATACATCCTGTAACAATAAATTACCACTAATATACAAATTATACTACAACACTTACAACTATTTATGGCACATATCCAGCAAGAGCACTATCACACTGAGCAAGTGAACTTGTGATCAACAAAGATGTACAGCACTATTAAACAGTAGCAATAAATAAATGTGCGGTCTCAATAAATAAGTGAAAATGCTACCGACACAATTTCATTATAATAAAAGTTGGGAAATGCTAAAATTAATATTCATTTCATAGTGGATATTGGATTACTGGCATGACTGACCACAACAGCAAGAAATAAGTTTACATTATTTTTGCATCATATCAGAAGGGTTTTAAAATGGGTCACTTAGGCATTGACATAAAAGACTAGCGTGTCCCTGCAGTCCATAAATAAACAGGACATGTAAACCTGCAGGAGATGTCACCCTGTATGACAATGTTGATGAGATCTACCATCACTAGAAGCTAGCATCACGCACCAGTAGTGGCTCAACATCAAGCTCATTATTTGTGTCTGCATCACTTCCAGAAGATGAATCTGCATGTGTCATCGTTTTGACCTTGGCACCTGGCAAGACAACCAGGTGATCAATGTCAGCAAACAACAGGTATTGCTTGATCTGTTGAGGCAGTGGTAGGCCACTGACCTTGTGGTCAGTGGGGCCACACAGGGCCATGCGCACTGTGGCCCGACAGAGTTGCTTCAGTGGTTGTGGTCGTGAGGCGACTGACTGCAGCCACTCGGCTACGTGGCGACTCACGGTGTCTGCTGTCGACTCATCAATGCCGCTCATGTCACACCCAGCCGCATATAACATCTGCATGATCTCAACAGACTCCTTCACCACAGCGATCTCCAGTGGTCTGACGCGCGTCGTCCCAGCCTTGTTGACATTACAGCTGGTCGACAGTAGAGCACGCACAATGTCACTGCGACAGCCCAGTGTGGCCAGCATCAGTGGCGTGTTGCCCATGTCATCTACATCGTCAATGTTAATGCCTGACCGTGCAAGCAGCTCTACAGTGCTGGACGGTCCACTCCATATGGAGCAGGCTTCGTGCAGTGCATTGCGCCCCCACCGGTTGACGTGGGAGACGTCACAGCCGGCCCGCAGTAGCAGGTCAACCACCTGGCAGTGACCTCTGGCCGCAGCCAGGATGAGGGCAGAGTCACCCTCGCTGTCGGACACATTCACACACGCCCCACGCCTCAACAGCAGCCTGGTGATGGCAGTGTGGCCGTGCTCACACGCCTCCAGCAGTGCAGAGCGACCCATATCATTGGTGCGGTTAGGGTCGCACTGCCGCTGTGCCAGGAGCATGGCCACCACCTGGCAGTGCCCTCTGGCGGCGGCCAGGATGAGTGGCGTGTCACCCTCCATCTCAGCCTGGTCTATGGGGATGTCAGAGGTCGCTAGTAACATGCGAGTTATGTGCACACGACCGTTCATGGCAGCCTCGTGTAGTGCAGTCAAATGATCACCATTAGCCATTTTTACATTGCAGTTACTGTCAATAAGTAACTGGACAATGCCCGAGTGGCCACGTCGTGTCGCTAGTATGAGTGCCGTGTCACCGGCTGACGTCTGCATGTCAATGTAGGCCCCACCTGACAACAACAACTCACATATGTCCACCAACCCCCTCTCTGCTGCCTCGTGCAAGGCTGAGTGCTCACACCGGTTGATGGCATTCACATTGCAGTTGGCCAGTATGAGCAGGCGCACAATCTCAACACACTCCACTTCAACGGCTGTGATGAGAGCCGTGTTACCCGTGCCAACGTTGGACACACGTGTGTCTATGTCTGCTTGTAGAATCTCACGCACACACTCGATGTGTCGACCAGCGACAGCCCAGTGCAGTGCCGTCATGCCAGTGTTGTTGGTGCAGTTGATTGAGCTACGACAACATATCAATGCATGCACAGCCGAGACGTGGCCCAGTTGGGCAGCCAGAGCAAGTGGTGTCCGCCCCATGCTGTCGACAGCAGCACCACTTGCACCACTTGCCAGCAGCAGTCTGATGATATCGGCACTGTCAGCCTCCGCAGCGGCGTGAAGGGCTGTCTTCTCCGCTGTACATCGTGCATTGATGTCACACTGTCCTTGAGACAACAGCTGCTCAACAACACACGAATGGCTTTGACGCGACAAGGATGAGTTGCCATGAGCACCGAGTACATGAGTGGGGACAGGCGTGGTGACTGACTCGTGACTGTGTGAGACAGCACACAGCAGAGGCGTAACACCGTCATTGCTGCGTGCATTCACATCAGCGCCCCTGTCAATGAGCCACTGCACCATGTTGTGGCGTCCCCTCTCACACGCAAGTGACAGGGCTGTCTCACCAGATGAGTTCTTCGCATTCACATTGCATCCAGCCTCAAGGAGAAGTCGACACACACTCACATGACCGTGTCTGGCACATTTGTGTAGAGCAGTGTCTGATGTGGTCGTTACATCTTTCACATTCACATCACAGCCATGTTTTAGACATGCTTCAACAATGTCACGACAGCCAGAATCTACAGCCAGAAAAAATGCATCTGTGTCATAGACGTTGACACCAGTAGACACTTCCGCAGGCACACCAAGTTGGTGAACAGTTGAAGAGACTTCTACTTGTTCGACCACTCCTTCAAATACATCATTCGAAGACTCCTCATTTGCAATCGTCGTGTCTAGTTTTCCCAGCATGATGTTTGCCTAATTATCATCTGCTCAGTAATGTATATGTACACACAAGAGATGTTCCAGTTCTAGCTTGTGTTTCACTGTGTGGTGTTTTCCACCATATACTGAGGCTCTCAGTCTCAGCCAGGGAACAGTCAGCTGATGCCACACCACACATCTCGGGTTCCTGAAATAATCAAATAGTAGTTTAACAAAATTCATATCTGTCATTTTTAGTATTTCATTAGTTGTAATAAGACAAAACCACAAACCAGACTTGACAAAACTTTACTCACCAACTGTTATTGGTTCACTATGGGACTATATCAGTATTATAACTCAAGTACTATTTAGTAAATTAGTAAAGAATGGTGATGTATAATCCAAATTTGTAGATATAAAAATTTGACAGCATTAAGGGTAACTTTTTACTTACCCTTATTAAATATTTTATATGCAGTGTAGATTGACATAAATCTTAATATATATATATTATATAAAACTGTATTAAGATGCCATGAAAACCTTGACATATGTAAATTACAGTTCTCTGTCTGCAGGAAACAACAGCTGTGTTAACAACTAGCACATCAGATATACACACAGATTTTGCTAGTTTATTTGGTGGTCCACATGTGTTTTTGTTCTGAGTTTTGTATGTTGCAGTGGATCTGAAGATCGCTGCAAGTCTTTTTAAAACAATCATACGCTTAAACTGTCACGAGCAATTAACTTTTAACTGTTTTGTACATATTGATAATAGAATAGTTTACTAACTTTACAGTAGCATGGAGTGGAAAGAATATATGAAGAGCCCTGATAATATATGATGGCTTCTTAGTCTTTGATATAAGAATTATTTGTTTGGTATTAATGCAAATTAGCTATGCTGTAGCCTATTAAACAATACAACTTTAGCTTCTATCATATTCACATGACATGTGATTGATCACATTCACCGAATTAGTGACCTACAAATAGTGGGAATGCATTAGCATATTATTGTGTCTAGAAAGACTAGAGTCTAGACCACTGTCTTAGCCACATGCCTTGCCACACAAGGCCCAAGGCCAAGCCCGTGGCCGTGCCTAAATTCATTCTAATCACTCACTGTGACACTCATGCACACTGGTGATGTCATCATTGTAATGTATTATTCACTCCAATGCCAATCAGATCAACTTCAATACAAAATGGTAACGCGTAATGGGGCTGATTTCAGCAATGTAATCATCTACCGCATTCATAACACTGTACTTACATCAGAATGCGAGCTTAGCCTTTATTAGTTTATGAATGACGCCAGCGCCGAATGGGCCCTGCCTAGTCTCGCTGAGCAGTTTCATTCGACACCTGGCGGCAGAAAGTATAACTGCGCCATGTAAACAGGAACGGAGATGTTAATGGTGTCACATATGAAATACGCGTCGTTGCGAGTTTAGGTAAATCATTTAGGGGTGTTCTCAAAATATCCGCCAAAAACGTGGTGTCTAGTGTTGACCCTTCTACTATTAAATAGATTATGTCTGCATGTGTACAACTTCAGATTTCATGCATCAGACATGATTGTACATTTGTTCAAATATAAATGACTGCTTATATTTAAGAGAATAATCTCTTAATAAAAAAATGTATATAAAATAATTGAAATAAACATTTGTCTGTCTGCACACACCATCAAACGAATAAGAAATAAAATAAATAATTTTTCAATGACAGGACTGGTATAATTTCTTTACTTACGTAGCTAAGTGGTTATCGGAGCACTGCAAAATGTGTGGGTGCATACATTTTCGCATATTAGGTGGAATGGTAATATATTTTGCATGTTTTATATACCTATTTCAATCTGTATGATTGCCCAGAGTGAAATAAAACTATTATTATTAATTTGCAAAACTCCCATTGGCGTTAATGTTCTCAAATGTACCTTTTAATAGTAGATGATGACATGGTCGACTAAATAGGGGTGTCCGTGCTTATAGTCAACAGTGATCCTGCCTGCAGTAATCAGCTAGGCAACGTGGTATTCAAAATGAAGGTGAATAATACACTGTAATTGAATTAGCTGTAGAAAATAAAATTATTGTGTTATATTTATACAAATGCTATGGACAAATGCAGTGTATAAAATTGTAGAGCATCATATGTATTTTATTGTTTTTTTAAGCAAAATGAAAACAGTGTGTTGTATACGTAAGCAATATGTATTACTGCTTAAACAAAAATTCTACCTAGATATAGAATCTTGTCATTTCTGTTACATAAATTTACCAATTAACTGTCATCTTAACATCCATTTTTTTTAAACACCAGCACAGTTTCCCTGTTGCCTGTCTGTCCTCCAAAGTTGAATGTTGGTGTAGGGATCTTCTCAAGAAGGGTAAAAGCTACAACAAAGAAATGCAAACACTAGCTTGTATTTATAAATCTATAATAATAACAATAATACATATGTTATGGAATATATTGTTCATAGCTCCAAGATTTTGTTATTTTGTAAGAAATTCATTTACCAGTACTTTGGAGCATATTTTGTGAAACAAACTATGCTTAAAGTAAATTTCAACTACAAATGCACCAATTATTATTGTGATGCTACAGCTGTATATACTTCTCACAATTTGTACCATGTAAACGGCATGTTGGAAATGCATAAATAATCAACAATGAGTGGAATTATATTCTAGATATATGGCATGCTATAAATAAATAATTATTAAAAATAACGATGTTCATGCAATTCTTTTATAATGCACTACAGCAGAGTCGAGTGTCCACAGAATCTACCATTTTACATGGCACTTAATTGATTTCTTTATCATATAAATAACTTTATTTTGTAACCAAATAAATAGAGCTATTCACCACTATTGAACTGATGCACCAATTCCTTTTCTGTCCAGTTACATGAGGTTATCACAAGTAGGCCATTTTCCTTCAGAATTCGATGAACATTTTTAATGTAACACGTCCGTTGTAACTGTGCATTATTCGGCATGAGACTGATGGCATCGTAGGTTCCCTTGTCAATGCACACGTGATATGTAGAAGACGACAAACTTGAGCAGGTGCTGGCTGTATCATTCAGCAAGTCACATCGCTGAAACCACATTGTGTAAGCTTAACCAACTTTAGCCAATATATACTGCTACCATCTTTCCCAGCTGTAGTGATACAATACAATAACCTTTATTAGCCCACAAATCGGAAATTCATGTGGTTAAATTCACAACTTAGCACAATTATATTAATAACTCTACAAAAGAATGCTAAGTCTTATTCACAGATCCTACATAGGGTTAATCATAACGGGAGTTTCACCCAACCATCTGACTGGATACTACATTTGTATATGTTGTTTGCTTTCTTTTAAACTGACACCACTTTTAATATCATAAATATGGAACAAGTAAAATGTGTTTGGTACAGATAGTGTCTAAACTGCTAACATAATCTACACATTACATAGTTATTGTAATGCTGTCACTACTTAAACAATTTCATATCTCAATGATTTACCTGGCCATGTTGTTTGTGAACACATCATCATAGGATATACTCTATTAAAGTCATTAGGTTTTTCTGTGTCTGTGCAATAACATGCTATGTATATAGCTTATACTTGCCTCAAATCTGATGACAGCACTCTCCTTCTCAGCCAAAGCTTTAGCCATTGTGATTGCAGCATCACAATAATCAACACCAACCAAGTTACGAAAGCCACGTTTGTACTGGAAAAGAGATTAAATAGTTATACTATCAAGCACCATACTCAAGTTATTCATTGAATAAACACCAATTTATCGAACATTCAATGAAACCAAGCATAATTTACATTACAATTTATTTTCTTTATTTGAAATGCCACATAGTACTTATTCTCACAGCTAGAAGTGAGAAACGATGGAGTGTCGAATGGGCTTCTCTACCAAGTAGATTTGCTCACAGAATATCTGCTATCTGTCAACTCACAGATTCTGGAGGCAAATCTCAACTGAGTGAACGACCCTAACCACTACATTACTGTGACCAACTCGCCCTCAGTAACCTCAAGCTGAAAATATGAGAATACTACATGTGATTACCAAGATGTCATGCAAAACATATCCAACAATGTGCACTCTTCAGAAGAAAATGGTTAAGAAATGTACTAGAATGATGAATACAAACGAGTTCAAGAAGCATGGCTGCATTGCCACAGCCAAGATCAATGATGTCACTTGTGAGTGTGGAGAGAGGGGTCTTCTCTAACCAGTTCACCACACGCTCAACACTCTCAAATCCAAACCTGAAAGACAATATTATATAGAAGCAGTGTGTTTCCAACAACCATCAGGCATGTTCAGCATAAAATGTTCAAAATATCACAGGCAGAAATGCCTTATTCATAACCACAATGTAGTGACAAACATAGTCTACATGCCATTAATGCCATTACATAAAATACATGTCATACCTTAGGGATACTGGTAAACAACGTCATAAAAGGGAGTTGCACTGTCTGAATACAATGCCATGTTTAACTTTCTTCCAACATAAAATATACTTATTATATACACTTTCTTGAGGCAGTATGTGTATAAAGACATAAAGAAACTGGGTGAAAGACACATATGCCTACATTAATATTATCTTTCACAGATTTTTTTTTTAACAACAATATATGGTATAGTTTGGGAGGAAAAAACATTTATTTATTAATTACAAACATCAATATTTTTAACATTAAAATTATAGAATCACAATCACTGTAAAATTGTTGAACATCATCATATTTACAGTATACGTAATCACTGTAGTATTACCATATTTCTCCAGTATCACCAGTTTCATGAAATGCGCTCAATTCCTCTTCATACATCTGGTCCCAGCTAAAAGACAAACAATGTTATCCAATGTGAGTTAATTAAATTAATAAAAACAGTGCACTCTACAGGTAAAAAGAAAGATCTTGTTTTTGGATATGAAACATGGAAACTTTTGATATATTAGATTGTTTTTTTTTTAAAGTAGGCACATGCGCCATAAAACAAAATGCATTTTTGGTGGCACCGAGATGCCTTCAGAAGGATTAGATTAAATACAGATTTCTTGTGTGGCACTACAACAGGAAATGTCTGTGCAAAATAAGAAAACTTAATATCCTGTTAAGCTCAATATACCAATATACATTTACACTCCTCTCGCAATCTCTGGACACATACGCTCTGTGGACAGCAAACATCTGTCAAGGTGCACCGTAATCATCTAACTGGCATTTTCTCTGGTTATTCATATGAGATTACCAGAAACACAGCCAAATTGTGTGTATACACAGACAGACACTCATTAAACTGTATGAATTTTAACTGTACAGTTGTCAGGAATATTGATTTTCTATGCACACAAACTCGATCATATGCAGCTCAATTCTGTGAATGGAGCAAACTATCTGGTCATTTGTAGTTTTTAGTCAAGATGGAGTCATCTACTTCCAGTCCACTCAGCCAGCCCAATGATCAGAATGCAGTTAATATTACGGAATATTAATAAAGTGTATGATATTTCATTGTATAGTTGTTCAGACTATTAATCCACTTCCACTCCATTGAACCAACCCAACTAGTGATCAGAATGCAGTTAATTCAATTCAAATTGATATACCAAAAAGGATATACATCTTACAACTCATGTAAAGAAATGATCGTCACAAAATACGGATGAAATGCAAACTGTAACCACACCAAAGGCAAATCCGATGGCATCAACATCACTTATTTAACGTTATAATTGCCACAGATGCAAAACTCCTGCTGTAGCGAGCAGTTTTGTATTTTATACGATATCTCCTTTGAGATGGAAGAACATGAAAATATGTAGAGCGGGTGATTAGACTCAGCAGCAACAATATTAATAAAGTGCACAATATTTCATTCTATAGATGTTCTGAATATTCATTTTATGTGTATCATCTACGTACAGGTGTCCATATCAAACTGTGCATGTGTGTGAAATGCAATTTCAATATTGATTTTATCGTTGCCAGCTTAGCGGGTCCCCAGCAGATACTGATAATATAGTGTTATTTTTCTTGTGAATTTTTATTATTACATATGTACGAAATTTTCTGAGCGTGTACATAGGTATTGCATCATTTGCATTGGAGAAAATTAGGATGCGACATGTGAGAATGTTGGTGGCAATGCCTACTTGCTAACCACTCACGTACAAATGCCCTTTTTTGGTTGTTCTTATGTGGAATAAGGTTTAGGGTTAAGTTGAAGGTACTTTTGACAAGATTGACACCGATTAGGTGTTTTACAGTAGTAGCCACCCCCAATTTGGGCAGCTATTTTCACAGTTGGGGCAGAGTACAAGTGCGCCTAAAACTGTATCTGTATTGTTAACTCGAGTACTAGACTGGTAATTATTATATTGAAAGACGCTGCCTCGTCAAACCGCTTATTATATGCAGTAATCAGGTCCATTCAGCCATTTCATGACCGATCGCGCAACTGATAAGAGAATGTTTCTATTATCGCCAAAAGTAACATCCTCTTAGCAAGTAGCATCGAACCGGTCCGTCAGCGATATTAAACAGTGATTTGATAGTTACTGTTTAGCAAAATAACAGCTAAAGTTTGATATATATATATATATATACTATTTTTTGGTTCCAAGTTTCGACGAAACGAGTTCATCGTGGAATTTATCGCTTGTTTCATTGCACGCGGCCATATTAATTGTAGCCTTGATTATCCGTTACGCGGCGCCACCAATTGTTGCTTTGTAGCAGTATATGTTACAAGAACATAAAAATAGCACTAGAAAATCCAAGATTAATCAGATTAAAAACATGCCATCAACTTATCATTAAAACTATAAAAAGTTATAAAAATACGCTATAAAAAACTAAAAACCAACAAGCATAAATAGGGATATAAATAGATTCTCTATCTCGGATTGCAATCTTCCATGAAATTTGTTCGCGCGACATCGTCTCGTGGCGTGGCCGTGGGCCCGGAGTACATAATTTGTGAATATATATTTTGTGAATATTGCGCCAAAATATACCCTTTTAACAATAAATTTGCACATGTGGAATAAAATAATTTTATTTTGAATATCAGTATACTTTGCAAATATTTATCCATGTATTGGAAACATCGGCATATTTGTATTCATGTGTTCGACTAGTATAATTACATTTACAGTCGAATCTTCAGCTTCACAAATTGTTTTTGGACAAGATCCCTTGCAGATCAGAACGAGACAAACCGGATAGGCAGGTGAGGTGGAGGCGGGTGTTTTATCTTACGTCACGGGTCATGGGATTTCCGTTTCTGTTTTCGCCATTTTGGAGAGCGGAATAGTACGATCTTTGTTGTGACGAAAAGGTGTGTAAGCCAGTAGTTCTCGACAGTGTAAGCCATTTCAATTTTACATATAGAATGTAGGAATAACATTTGAAATTATAAGATCCATTTGTAGTTATATAAGTTGGTATTATGATCGAAAATGTCTTTCTTAGACCAATGGCGATGACTGTCATGATCCAGTGACAGGAGCCAGGGCCATTTGGTTCGTTTAGCGACGGGACTCGCCCACTTTTAGATACTGTTTTGGGTGACTAATGCTCAGCCCGTCAGTCACACGATGTTGAATAATACTTAATAGCACATCTTTGTAAACAACCATACATCTCCAGACAGGTGCGTGCTAATTGTTTTATTCATATTGTTCCCATGGAGTGGACCTGGTACCGACTTCGTTATAAAATAGGGCGTATAAAATAGTTAACCAATTGACTATTCCCGCTAGTAAGTTGACCAAGTCTGAGTCTATTGTAAGTGTAACGTAATTGCATTATAGGGCTTGTAAGTGGTTCACGATACATGGCAAAGACTCCGCGCGACTGGAGCTGATAGGGGACTGGACACAAGAATAATATTGTAACGACGGATGACAGTTGTAGCTTCCAACTGATAAATACTAGGAACATCAGGTCATAAATATATTGCGTTATACCTTTCTTATCTTAAATGTCCAATTTAATATTGAGTTTACCACTGTCACAGACACATAGCGATTTACATAGCGTCGATTTTAGGCCGTATGTGTCTTTTACGGAATTTGTATTTTACATTGCTGTACGTTGTGGTTTCACAACAGTTCGATAAGCACTTTCATCTGACAAGTTGTCTAAATGCACGAAAGATGGCATTCTTCATTACTAGTCAAGATCGCCAAATTGGCAAACACAAGTACTAGCCGGTGATGCCATGGCAACCACCATAATTATCGATTAAAATACATGATTTTCATGATCGCTGTTACCGGCAAAGTGTTCTGCTGCTTTTGTTTATAATTATCCTTCGTACAACATAACTGTGAAAGACTATTTGGGAACAGTCCGATTATTGCAACCAAAAACAAAACAAAGTTCTATATGTTAACATGGAGAATATGGACTTCCTGCCCCCAAGTGCCCCCAACCTCGTTTTCGAACGCGAGAGTTACATGGCATATTCTCAAACCTTGGCCAGTCAAATTCTGATAAGATATCAAAATTGTTAACGTTCTGTTGCTGGCGATGTCATGACCAATCATACTAGACTAGTGCTTGATGCCCCAGTAGGGATTTTGCAATACAAAAGATCATAATCAATATAGCTGAAATGAAAATGGGCGGACAGCATACATGACAGATCACCCAGTCTTGTATGATTCTATCTAGAACCAGTCTTGTATGATTCTTGTGGTGGTACGTTAGTGAGCAGTTTCACAGTTTAGTTGCTAGGTGGCCACACCATTATACTACTGTTGCAAAACGAAAGTGATGAATAACACCATTTGGATATATGTCATGTTTCTTTGAATACTTTCTTTTAAATACTGTCAGCTTTGCACCTATTTTCCATCGCTAGCAACATATGTGAACAATCTGGTGCAATAAGCACCTTGAAAGATTATAAATATCAATTATGAGATGAGGTCATTACCGAGAACTTACAGAACCCAAATGGTTTAGATTGCATTTTATATTTTGATAGCTTGATAGGTAAAATCTCATAATATCCACAGCATATCTACTATATTGATATATGATATGTCTTATATTTTATCGAGTATTGTCAACATTTCTGAACAGAGGTCTACATGGGACTTTAGTGTATAAATCAAGTTATTAAAATATTATTCAGCCATAGAGCTTGACTTCATGGTAGGCAGATATTCTTTAAACTCTGGATTATCACTTCTGTAGACAGTATTGGGTTCAAAACAGTCATTTCAAAGGCTGTATGTAGATAAAGACTAAAACTGCCCAGCAGTGAAGAAAATACTGGAAAAATACCTTGAATTTTTAATGAATGGAATTGTTTCAGAATACACAGTCATGTCGTCGCGGAAGAAGGTTTTACTAAAAGTTATTATTCTTGGCGACAGTGGGTAAGTATCTGTTAAGCCACAATTTAACACAACATCTAAGACATGTGGCAAGAGTGTATAGAGACTTACAATAGAGGCTCAACATTTACCATATTGAGTTGACATATTACTAAGCATGCCATACACTTCACACGTAAGTGAATCAATAACAATGATTTCTGCAAAATTGGAGAAACAAATTATAGTCAATTGTGTCATATTATCACATTATAAAATTACTAGAACATTTCTTTCAAAGTCTGTTGCTGCCGGCCTTTTATTTCAGTGGCGAGACCATTAAATTGATGATGCTTGCTAGGGCATGTACTGCATGTACTAATAAAGGAACTTCCAAAGCATTTAATGCCTCATGAACCCAAGTTCAAGAATATGGTACCCTATTATATCTGGTAGGTGTAATATATATCAACTAATTATTTTTTGCACGTTCTAAATAAAAGATGAAATAAAATTACGATTCATTTATAGCCAATGAAACCATTTCAAATGCGACACTAGTCAGTCCTCATTAATAATCATGAAGTACTAACATACAAATTCATTTTCACAATGTGTTGATTCATGTATATGGTGTGTTACGGTTTTCATTCTACCTAAGCTAGTCCACTTTCTTCATATCATCTAGTTCAGAAATAAATAAGCCTGGCCTGTTGTACTGCAGTAATCATTTGTAGTCTCAACAGAGAGAAGCAATAAGCTCTTATTGAGACCAGTTCTGACGGCAATGTATACAGAATGAATACTTTTACATTGTACAACATTTTATACATTCGTAAATGAGTGTATGTTGGTGAGTGTGACACTACAGCTACACTGGCTGCTGTTTGATTGCCACAGGGTTGGCAAGACATCTCTGATGAACCAGTATGTGAACAAGAAGTTCAGTAACCAGTACAAGGCAACAATAGGAGCAGACTTCCTCACAAAGGAGGTGATGGTAGATGATAGATTAGTCACGATGCAGGTAAGTCATGCGGGCACAGAATCATTTACTTCTCTACTATGCCTTGACATTACTACGCATTTAAACATGATACCTAATTAAATGCAGTAGCAACACATTTGGGGATATTTTCATTGTACACAAGAAATGCGTAGTTCACTAGTCTTGTAAGGCTATCTCGGGTAAAGATCGCACAACATTTTATCCATATTTGAAATAAAAATGAAGTGACTTTGGTGTCTGCTTGTAAAAGATAAATTGTCACCTGTGAGATGACATCATGTCCATGAATTGTTAAAGTTATAAGAAGTCTGCAGCCATACTCAAGGAAACGTCCCTGCTACTCCCTGGCTACCTTCAGCTACTCAAGCTCCATCTAGTTAAAACCATATCATTATAGTATTTTATAGACATTGCATATAGGGTATCATTAAAATAGCCATCGATTTAATTTATTTCTATCAGTTCATACAATCAACAATTAACATTAATTTCTAGTTTTAACCTTTCATGTCACAAGAGAAAAAAATCAGGACGTTTCTAATGATTATATAATGTTACGATTATAAATATATTTGGGGTGCATATTTCAGATTTGGGACACTGCAGGTCAGGAGCGCTTCCAGAGCCTGGGCGTTGCGTTCTACCGAGGTGCGGACTGCTGTGTACTTGTCTTTGACGTTACCATGCCAAACACATTCAAGACACTTGACAGCTGGCGGGACGAGTTTCTCATCCAAGCAAGTCCACGGGATCCAGAGAACTTTCCATTCGTTGTCATTGGTAACAAGATTGACCTCGAGAACCGAGCGGTAAGTGTCGCCTCCTACTGTGTATTAGGCTATAATTGATGTCTTCATTATGATTGTAATTAATTTGTTATTGGATAGTCCTAATGTATCATGGGATGATGTGGACCTATCTTGGTGAAAGTTCAACACATCTTTGGAAAATATTATTATAGTAGTTAGGTGAAAGTTATTGAAATATGTGAAATAATGATTAAAAGTGCTAGAAGTATCATCATGCAATTGCCTTCGATATGGGGGGGGGGTTGGCTTATGTTCATGGTGAGTAGTGCGGTTTGGTTGAATAAGTATTACATTCTGTAAAACCCTATAAAGTAAATACATGTGGGATATTGCTATTAGTCGTGTAATATAATTACATTGTTAAGATATCTGAGTGTTGTTCTGCTCCACCAGGTGTCGACGAAGCGAGCCCAGCAGTGGTGTCACAGCAAGGGAGACATCCCGTACTTTGAGACGAGTGCGAAGGAGGCCATCAATGTGGAGCAGGCGTTTCAGATGGTGGCGAAGGACGCACTGGCCCAGGAGAAGGACACAGAGATGTTCAATGAGTTCCCTGACCAGATCAAACTCACAAATGAGCAGAGCAAACCCAAAGACACGTGTGGATGTTGAGTGAACAAACATGTATAGTGAAACAGGTGATTCGAGACATGAAGGACGGACGGAGTATGCGCAGGACGCCACACCACGAGGGCACCTTAGGAAATCAGCCCCACTGCAAATCTATAAGCACAAGTTTGCTTGGACCCAACTTTTGAAGGCCACCGTTAAACTGGTTTATAGATGATCTAAGTGCAACAAAAGGTGTGCATTGGTTGTAAATTGCAGCTCCAACAGGATCAGAGCACTGGCTTCTGAAAAAGCTAAAGGATTCTTCACAAAGTGGCATATTAAAACATTCAAAGTCAACAATGGAAGGCATTTAAGGTTGTAGCTAGGGCAATGTATTTTCATAGTTGTGCGTGCGTCTGCTGTAAGCGTTTGCTATAAAACGGTGAATCATTTATGAGCTTGCATGCACTGACAGGGGTGGAGTTGTATGTAATTATTAGGCGACTTGTTAATCATGTCTGTACAAATGGCTGACTGTACAATCCTGCAGCTGTCGTCTTCATCTGTTTGCATTCCTTACACAAAAAGGTATAAACATGCTGCTCTCAAGACATTGTTTCATGGCATGTGTAATCAACGTTGTGGTCACTGACAGTGGCTGTGTGCACTCAGTGCTTGACTGCTGCCAACAGGAGCTGCCCTCTGGTGGCACACTTGCAAGCTCTCAAACTGGTTTCAAAAGGGAAAATAATAAAATTTTAAATACAAAACATAGGAGGATGACCACATTCATGCCTTTATCAGTTATATTGTCAACAAATGCAACAATCCAAACCATATCAGCAATTGTTATTCTTGACGACTGCAGTGAATGATGATTCTTTGATGTGAAGGCAGATGCTACTATACTTTACCTATGACAGAACGTTGTGTTGACTGATATTTATCATCAACATAGTCACCATGCTCTATGACAAAATGCTGTAAAATCTGCTTTTCATGTAGAAATGTGTATTTATTTACTCGGAATTTCTTCTTGTGGTAATTGATATGTAAACTAAACATAGCAACATTGCCTTGGCCATATAATTTATGGTCTATTGTTGTTGCACTCTGCAAGTTGTTCTTGTATAAACAAGAACTGGTAAAATCTGGGTTTGTTTGCCACATTCAGCACAGATGACAGTCAAATCACTTGCATACTTGTAAACTGTCAATTTATATGAGGTAAAAGGTCAACTTATTACGTATATATAATGGTAAAGGAACGCTCGCTTATCCATATTATTCAATATCGCATGTGTAATTTAATTTGCTTCTCAGTCACACACTTGTGTTACCAAGGAATGATGTGTAAATGTTTCCATATGATTTTCTAGACATCTGCAAAATAACAAGTTCAGTTAGGACTACCTCTGGGGTACATGAAGGTGACCTGGTATTCAATTGATCACACTCTAGGGATTTGGAGGATGAATGAGCTTGTATTGTACAAGATTTGAACACTGTATATTTTACCTTGTGACCAAATGCTTGTATACATTGGCTATCAAAAACATGTAATTATGGCAAATAAAAAATTATGAGCAAGTAAGTTTTTTCTCAAATATTATTACATTTGGGAGTTTTTTGTAGTTGACATGTTGGTTTTTAGTCATTTTATCCAATGGACTTAAGGCACAACCACTGTTGTCTGTTGTGGGCTCCCATATCTTGCAAACTCTTCAGGATATCAATTTCAAATTTTGCATAGACGTCTTAGGGTGCTGCCACTATGCACGATACAGTTAGTTTTAAGTTGTAAGGATCTCAAATTTTTCAGTATGCCCATTTTCTCAAAACTTCCTCACACATTTGCTTAGCTATATGTCTAGGTATTACCATTGTATACAAGAAATTGTTGACATTTGCCTGGTCCTGCCTAGCATGACTTGTGTAATTGCCATCCTTGTATATTGGGACTACATTCCTGGACCCTATGGGTGCCACCTGTTTACTGCGGGTGGACTCGGTCTCATATGTGACTGCATGATCTATTATTAGTGTCTAGCTGATGTACTGTATGTCAACAAAACAGACACATGTACCACTGCCAGCAGCTTCCATGTCAACACTTTCAGTGTGAAGTGTTAACAGGGTAGACTAGCTGAAATGTGTTTGACTAATTGTCGTAACTAAGAAGGTAATACAAGAAATATGTATTTGATAAAATCTCAGTGCCACCTAAAATGCATTTTTAATGGTGCCTATTAAAAAATCTAACAACAGTTTCTCTGCCACTATAATTCACCCAAATCAATACAGTTCAAATGATTTCAGGGCCTTTTGGTCAATTTTCCTGAGCATAATTTGCTATACTGTAGTTTCTAATTTTTTTTTTTTTTAATGTTACACTAATACATGTAAATACATGTTGAAAGGTTGTCTGCCTGCCTATTGTGTTTATTACGCTTGTAACAATGATTGCGATTTAAAAGTTTCCACAATGCAACATGTTCACTTGTGAACAAAACTATACATGTTCAGTTTCAGAAATACCAGTAGATTTATATGTAAATCAGCAGCATCTACATGATATTTTATTACACAACTAACTTTATCTTTACATGTAAAACTTTAACATAGCGTTTAGTATTTTGTAAGCAAGCCTGAGCCATGGTGACAGGCATGATTAAAACAAGCATGCAGGAGGAGACACAGTGAAAATATGCGAGACAATACCCAGCCAGAAAGAAAACAGTATCCATACCTAGTTGGGTAAATTAGGTAGAGTTTGTTTGGGTTTCACTGAAAAATGTGAGATTTGCTGCTCCCTCCGGGAGACCGGGAGATGTAGTACAATACCAGGAGGCTCCTGGCTCCTGGTGAAACCGGGAGACTTAACATTATTGGAAACACTACCACCGTGAGCCAAGGTAACCACAGTACATTTGATGTTCCATGTTCCCAAGTTCTAAACAGCAGACTTCCTGTTACAAATACTAGACTGGGAACATCCAGGCAGACGAACAAATACCCTCCCTTTCAGCTCAAATGCAAGTAGCTATTTAAAATAATGCAAATGCACCAATGTTAATAGTTATTTAAGGTTGATCCATGTGCACATAGCTATGCACTTACAAATATATTAATTTTGATTACAAATTAATCAAGTGAATTAGGCAACAAAATAGACCAGTCTACATGAACTTCATTTGTTAAGTTTATTATCATTTCACTCATTTTGTATGTGATATTTATTCAAATTTAATAAAACATAATTATTTACATATATATGATGTTATATATGACTGGAAACTTGTACAAAATAGTTTGTTTCCTTCATATTCCAACAGTACATGTAATATGTTACCCTATCCTCTGGACACTTGACTTCCACACTCTGCTAACACACCAAGTGCAGACTAACTACACAGTTTACTTGGAGTAGGAGCTACAACCCGTATAGACTTCACAGTCAGCTCGTCACACCCTATCACAGGCTCATCAGAGCAGATCCTAAACATAGAATTTAGTATACATTTATACAGATACACAAAGGATATGATGCTCCAGTAAATGTACTGGTAACAGACTGCAGCAAACTGTGCTATGGATACAAAGCACATTGAAGGTCTATCTGTGTGGTGGAACCATAATATTGTTCGTATTAATTAATACTTCCAATCAGTGCAGGCATAATTGTAAATAAATGCAACTGCAACATTACAAGTATAAACTGAGTAATTATTATTCATGGCAGCAAGTGTACATTCATGGACGACATTGGGATAATAGACAATGTATTCACTTTTGACATATTTACAATTGTAATAAAATTAAATAAAAAATTAATAGGTGCTCTTAAATATGATTCATGTAATGTTTCATCAAGTTGGAAGTTAATTTAATATCAAATTTTCAACTGCCATCAGCAGTCTTCAACAGTGCTCAGAGTTCCAAGAATGAGGTGAGACCACCACCCGAGAAATCATTGAACACCAATACGCAATAACTAGGTATGCTAATAGCAACAACTGACACACTGGGAGAGTTACAGAATGGTGGACAGAGACAGACAGAGGTGTGAGTTCAACAGACGAGGCCACCTAGATAAGACGGACAAACCCTTCAAGGGCCACAGAGTGACACAGACCCAACTAGGGCCAAAGAGTGGCACAGACCCAACTAGGGCCACAGAGTGGCACAGACCCAACTAAGGCCGCAGAGTGGCACAGACCCAACTAGGGCCACAGAGTGGCACATACCCAACTAGGGCCACAGAGTGGCACATACCCAACTAGGGCCACAGAGTGGCACAGACCCAACTAGGGCCACAGAGTGGCACAGACCCAACTAGGGCCACAGAGTGGCACATACCCAACTAAGGCCGCAGAGTGGCACAGACCCAACTAAGGCCACAGAGTGGCACAGACCCAACAAAGTGTGAGACAGTCTACTCACCATGCCATCTGGCACACAGAGGAGAACAGTTCGCACTGAAGACTGCCAACAGTAGTATCATTAAAGGTTGGAAGCTTATACTAGTGTTTAAAGAAAAATAAATAATAATATAATAACATACACACATATATAAATCTAAGGGCACCATTAAGTGAATTGCTCCATTGTGAGAGACAGTATAAAAACAACCTCAGAGAAAACATTTTCAAAATCACCATAATGTTTTGGGTGCAATCATTTATGTCCGGGTATATTATATAATTTATACTAACACACTAACATTAACAGTTCACATTTTAAAATAAAAGGTATTGTCCATGCAACCACCAGATGTCAATATTTTATGCAGAATAACTTTGGTCTGTTTAATTATGGCGGTCTGTCTAAGCATTTTGGTGAACCTATGCTGCTGTTAGGAGTATATATATATATATATATATATATATATATATACATATATATACGATGTCGCATGTGTTGTGTCACAGTTAACTGCCGATGTCAAACAGGTTGTCATCAAAGTCCTTGTGCATGTCCTCCTGTTCATCCTCACTCTGTAGGTCACTCAGTCGGATGGTGCGGGCACTGACCGGCACGGACTCACTGGCCTTCTGGCGGTGTGTGCGCGGGCTCCAGGTGGACACGGGGGTCATGTTAGGGTCATCAGTGGCCCAGGGCTGGTCCGTCTGGCGGCCGTGACACATGATACTTTTGTAGCAGTCGTCACGACCAAAGATGGCGCCAAACAAATACGGCTGAAATAAGACAGTCAACAATTAGTCCCTTGTAGCCAAAAAGACAGCAATAATAGGCATGCGACATCACTGCAATGATAGGCATGCGACATCACTGCAATGATAGGCATGTGACATGATAGCAGTGATGGTAGGCATAGAACATTACTGCAGTGATAGGAATGTGACATCACACCAGTGATGATAGGCACGGGACATTACTGCAATAATAGGCATGGGATACCAGCATCACTGCAATGCAAGTTGCAACCATCATCTTGTTGCAGCTAGTACACTGCATTAATGATAGGCATGGAACATATCACTGCATTAATGATAGGCATGTAACATATCACTGCATTAATGATAGGCATGGAACATATCACTGCATTAATGATAGGCATGGAACATATTTTTTTTGGTCTTTACTCTGTTTATTCAGCGCATCACATATGTACAAGGTAAAAGTCGTAATGCCCGAATAAACAAACGGGTGTATATGTACACAATAAAGTTGCAAATAGCGTATTAACAAAGGTACCGGTATATAATGTGGTGTATAACTTGGTGCTGCTTACATGGGTTTGTATCACTCGCCTGTAGCTTCTAGTAGACAATGTTCCATAATTTTAATTAAAATTTTATAATAAATTTTTCCAAAATTATAATTTATCATTTTAAACCGGGGTATTTAATTTTGATTGGCAAGGCTCTCGTCATGGCATATCATGGCATGGAACATATCACTGATTTAATGAAAGGCATGGAACATATCACTGCATTAATGGTATGCATGGAAGATATCACTGCAATAACCTTGTAAAAATGTAGATGTACCCCGGTAGCTAATGCAACCATGTTTATCTATTTAAATAATTTTACTTAACTTTTGTTGAACTGGAACAAATAGAAGCCATATGAAACTGAATAACTCATGAGCTATCATGTCATCAGTTTTTAAATGAATTAAAGTATATTCAATAATTGAAAATTTGCCTTTAAACCGAGTTCTATGTTTCCATCATCCCAGCAAACCCTTTAGTGTGCTAGAAATCTATAATTGGATGTTGACATAATGAAGTTATACAAACAACAATAATACTATTATTACCTTTTCACAATCAACGAGAAAGATTTCAATAGATTTGCCTTTCCCTGGCATCCACGCATACGGCTTCACCTGAGAATGCACAATGTAATAATGCTGACATTAATGTGGTATGTGTGGAACATTTATGATAGCATTTATTCTTCAGAAAAGTAGAACAAACATATACATCCAATAATCTATTTAAGATCTTTATCAACCTCATCATGTAACCTCACAATAAGATCTTTATCAACCTCATCATGTAACGTCACAATAAGATCTTTATCAACCTCATCATGTAACCTCACAATAAGATCTTTATCAACCTCATCATGTAACGTCACAATAAGATCTTTATATCAACCTCGTCATGTAACCTCACAATAAGATCTTTATCAACCTCATCATGTAACCTCACAATAAGATCTTTATCAACCTCATCATGTAACCTCACAATAAGATCTTTATCAACCTCATCATGTAACCTCACAATAAGATCTTTATCAACCTCATCATGTAACCTCACAATAAGATCTTTATCAACCTCATCATGTAACCTCACAATAAGATCTTTATCAACCTCGTCATGTAACCTCACAATAATATCTTTATCAACCTCATCATGTAACCTCATAATAAGATCTTTATCAACCTCATCATGTAACCTCACAATAAGATCTTTATCAACCTCATCATGTAACCTCACAATAAGATCTTTATCAACCTCATCACGATAACAATAAGATCTTTATTCACCCCGTTTAACCTGACAATAAGATCTTTGCCAACACCCTGTGTGACCCCACCATAAAGTATTTCCCAATCCTATTCTACAACCTTAAATAAGAAATTTGCCAATCCCATTCTGTAACTAATATTTGCCAATCATATTCACTCACTTAACCAAAAGATATCTGCCAAACGCAATTTGTAACCTAACAATAACATATTTGCCATTATCAACATGATGAATAAGATATGTGCAGATCATTGACTATGAAAGTTTGGCAAGCAGTTGTGAAGAATAAGTGAAACCTTTTTAATCCTTGTGATGTCAGCCAGGCGAATCTTGATGTTTGTGGCTGGCTGTGGGTGGTGTCTGGCGAAACACAGGAAGCTGCAACAAGACAACAGATGACATGACATGACATGACATGACATGACATGACATGACATGACATGACATGACATGACATGACATGACATGACATGACATGACATGACATGACATGACATGACATGACATGACATGACATGACATGACATGACATGACATGACATGACATGACATGACATGACATGACATGACATGACATGACATGACATGACATGACATGACATGACATGACATGACATGACATGACATGACATGACATGACATGACATGACATGACATGACATGACATGACATGACATGACATGACATGACATGACATGACATGACATGACATGACATGACATGACATGACATGACATGACATGACATGACATGACATGACATGACATGACATGACATGACATGACATGACATGACATGACATGACATGACATGACATGACATGACATGACATGACATGACACAGAGGCAGCAACACAGACTTGTTTACAGAAGGAAATATTCTGTTTTCTAAACTCACTATAACTACTTATACTATGATTTACTGTTAGTCAAGTAATGTGCTAATTATGAAGTCTGTTACAGTGTAATTGTGAACTCATGTCACTAAGCCCACAGAAATGTGGTCATTTACATGTCACATAACTACCAGCTCAGCAGATGACAGACACTTCATCATAGTCAGTTCTGCTGCGTGCAAGGTCAGGTAAAATGGAAAAAACCAACTTGCACAGTCGGCCCACTGTGTTCAATGTCAGTGACTTCAACGCTGTCAGTAGTACATGTTGCAACAAACTGTGCAGAAAAAATGCAGAAAAACACGACCGAAGGGGATCTTGAAAAGGCCGATGAAGAGTGTTAATAATCATTATTTGGTTTGCTGTTCTTGTGAGATTCAAAAACAGGGATTATTTGTTACTACTACTAATCATGGTAGGGAGCACAAAGTATGGACTGGTGGGAGCAATGTGTAAATAATAGTGGTGACGTCAGAATGTGTGACCAGTGCCGACTCTGTGTGACTCATGAACACTCACTATATGTGATCTACTGACCCTCTGTGACTCATGAACACTGAATATATGTGATCTACTGACCCTGTGTGACTCATGAACACTGACTATGTATGATCTACTGACCCTGTGTGACTCATGAACACTGACTGTGTGTGATCTACTGACCTGTGTGACTCATGAACACTGACTATGCGTGATCTACTGACCCTGTGTGACTCATGAACACTGACTGTGTGTGATCTACTGACCTGTGTGACCCATGAACACTGATTATGCGTGATCTACTGACCCTGTGTGACTCATGAACACTGACTATATGTGATCTACTGACCTGTGTGACTCATGAACACTGACTATGCATGATCTACTGACCCTGTGTGACTCATGAACACTGAGTATGTGTGATCTACTGACCCAGTGTGATCTACTGACCCAGTGTGACTCATGAACACTGACTATGTGTGATCTACTGACCCAGTGTGACTCATGAACACTGACTATGCGTGATCTACTGACCCAGTGTGACTCATGAACACTGAGTATGTGTGATCTACTGACCCAGTGTGACTCATGAACACTGACTATGTGTGATCTACTGACCCAGTGTGATTCATGAACACTGACTATGTGTGATCTACTGACCCAGTGTGACTCATGAACACTGACTATGCGTGATCTACTGACCCAGTGTGACTCATGAACACTGACTATATGTGATCTACTGACTCAGTGTGACCCATGAACACTGACTATATGTGATCTACTGACGCAGTGTGACCCATGATCACTGACTATGTGTGATCTACTGACCCAGTGTGACCCATGATCACTGACTATGTGTGATCTACTGACCCAGTGTGACTCATGAACACTGACTATGTGTGATCTACTGACCCAGTGTGACCCATGATCACTGACTATGTGTGATCTACTGACCCAGTGTGACTCATGAACACTGACTATGTGTGATCTACTGACCCAGTGTGACCCATGATCACTGACTATGTGTGATCTACTGACCCAGTGTGACTCATGAACACTGACTATGTGTGATCTACTGACACTGTGTGACCTATGATCACTGACTGTGTGTGATCTACTGACCCAAAGTGACCCATGATCACTAACTATGTGTGATCTACTGACCTGTGTGTGAGGTACAGTTTGCCTGGTTTGATGGCCCCAGTCAGAGACTTGTTGCGGTCGATGTGTATACATCTCCAGCCACTGCGCCACTCTACAAGCAACAAGCAACTTGAGAGACTTTCTTGAAAGCACCAATAGACCCCTGCGTCACTGACTGCTGCAATTATAGACTAGTGGAGGAGGCCAAGAGGTGTATATGGTGATACACATGGAAATAAATGCACACTTGTGAGAGTGAGATGACTAGTGACTCAGGCCAAACAAGTCAATATGTATTGATACATTTGTTAGATACAGTGTTGTGTAACTGTAACACAGCAGGTGTAACAAGACTGTGTGTCCTGGAGTGGAAGTAGAGACGTGAGTGTAGAGACGTGAGAGTAGAGACGTGAGAGTAGAGATGTGAGAGTAGAGACGTGAGAGTAGAGACGTGAGAGTAGAGACGTGAGAGTAGAGACGTGAGAGTAGAGACGTGAGAGTAGAGACGTGAGTGTAGAGACGTGAGAGTAGAGACGTGAGAGTAGAGACGCGAGAGTAGAGACGTGAGAGTAGAGACGTGAGAGTAGAGACGTGAGTGTAGAGACGTGAGAGTAGAGACGTGAGAGTAGAGACGCGAGAGTAGAGACGCGAGAGTAGAGACGCGAGAGTAGAGACGTGAGTGTAGAGACGTGAGTGTAGAGACGTGAGAGTAGAGACGTGAGTGTAGAGACGTGAGAGTAGAGACGTGAGTGTAGAGACGTGAGAGTAGAGACGTGAGTGTAGAGACGTGAGAGTAGAGACGTGAGAGTAGAGACGTGAGTGTAGAGACGTGAGAGTAGAGACGTGAGAGTAGAGACGTGAGTGTAGAGACGTGAGAGTAGAGACGTGAGAGTAGAGACGCGAGTGTAGAGACGCGAGAGTAGAGACGCGAGAGTAGAGACGCGAGAGTAGAGACGTGAGTGTAGAGACGTGAGAGTAGAGACGCTAGTGTAGAGACGCGAGAGTAGAGACGCGAGAGTAGAGACGTGAGTGTAGAGACGCGAGAGTAGAGACGTGAGAGTAGAGACGTGAGAGTAGAGATGTGAGAGTAGAGATGTGAGAGTAGAGACGCGAGAGTAGAGACGTGAGTGTAGAGACGTGAGAGTAGAGACGTGAGAGTAGAGACGGGAGAGTAGAGACGCGAGAGTAGAGACGTGAGTGTAGAGACGCGAGAGTAGAGACGCGAGAGTAGAGACGCGAGAGTAGAGACGCGAGAGTAGAGACGCGAGAGTAGAGACGCGAGAGTAGAGACGCGAGAGTAGAGACGCGAGAGTAGAGACGCGAGAGTAGAGACGTGAGTGTAGAGACGTGAGAGTAGAGACGTGAGAGTAGAGACGTGAGAGTAGAGACGTGAGTGTAGAGACGTGAGAGTAGAGACGTGAGTGTAGAGACGTGAGTGTAGAGACGTGAGAGTAGAGACGTGAGAGTAGAGACGTGAGAGTAGAGACGTGAGAGTAGAGACGTGAGTGTAGAGACGTGAGAGTAGAGACGTGAGTGTAGAGACGTGAGTGTAGAGACGTGAGTGTAGAGACGTGAGAGTAGAGACGTGAGAGTAGAGACGTGAGAGTAGAGACGTGAGAGTAGAGACGTGAGTGTAGAGACGTGAGAGTAGAGACGTGAGAGTAGAGACGTGAGAGTAGAGACGTGAGAGTAGAGACGTGAGTGTAGAGACGTGAGAGTAGAGACGTGAGAGTAGAGACGTGAGTGTAGAGACGTGAGTGTAGAGACGTGAGAGTAGAGACGTGAGTGTAGAGACGTGAGAGTAGAGACGTGAGAGTAGAGACGTGAGAGTAGAGACGTGAGTGTAGAGACGTGAGTGTAGAGACGTGAGTGTAGAGACGTGAGAGTAGAGACGTGAGAGTAGAGTGAATGCTGAACATGATATACCTGTAATAGGCTTCTCATTGAGAGGAAGAAAGAACGATTCACAGAACACGCGGCCATCGTCTGAAGACTGCCGGGGCAGTTGGCTTGAGTCACCACTTGGTGTCGCTATCTGCAACATAGTTATCAATGTTACCAAAAGAGCAAAACACTTGTTGGCCCACAACTCACCACCTTGTACTACAGTCTATAGAAGAACAGGGATGTAATATGAAGGCTAGAGGAGAGTTGGGTATTTGCCGTCCTACCACGCCCCCATGGCCTGTGCTAGAGGAGAGTTGGGTATTTGCCGTCCTACCACGCCCCCATGGCCTGTGCTAGAGGAGAGTTGGGTATTTGCTGTCCTACCATGCCCCCATGGCCTGTGCTAGAGGAGAGTTGGGTATTTGCCGTCCTACCACGCCCCCATGGCCTGTGCTAGAGGATAGTTGGGTATTTGCTGTCCTACCACGCCCCCACGGCCTGTGCTAGAGGAGGGTTGGGTATTTGCCGTCCTACCACGCCCCCATGGCCTGTGCTAGAGGAGAGTTGGGTATTTGCCGTCCTACCACGCCCCCATGGCCTGTGCTAGAGGATAGTTGGGTATTTGCTGTCCTACCACGCCCCCATGGCCTGTGCTAGAGGAGGGTTGGGTATTTGCCGTCCTACCACGCCCCCATGGCCTGTGCTAGAGGAGAGTTGGGTATTTGCCGTCCTACCACGTCCCCGTGGCCTGTGCTAGAGGAGAGTTGGGTATTTGTTGTCCTACCACGCCCCCATGGCCTGTGCTAGAGGAGAGTTGGGTATTTGCAGTCCTACCACGCCCCCATGGCCTGTGCTAGAGGAGAGTTGGGTATTTGCCGTCCTACCACGCCCCCATGGCCTGTGCTAGAGGAGAGTTGGGTATTTGCCGTCCTACCACGCCCCCATGGCCTGTGCTAGAGGAGAGTTGGGTATTTGCTGTCCTACCACGTCCCCATGGCTTGTGCTAGAGGATAGTTGGGTATTTGCCATCCTACCACGCCCCCCATGGCCTGTGCTAGAGGAGAGTTGGGTATTTGTTGTCCTACCACGCCCCAATGGCCTGTGCTTACATCTCCAGCTGTCAGTGGGTCCTGGTCGAGGTCCCTGTGCGTGGGCAGCTGCTGCCAGTACCTGTACACAGTGTCGCGGTGCTGGCGCAGGCGAGGGAACCGCCCGTACAGAGTGTCAATGATGAACAACTTGATGCCAAGATACAGGCCTGAAGCACATACAGTTTTAAACAGTGGAATTTTAATGCCATGTTGCACTGAATGAAACATGACCAGTGTTTCAGCAGGCTGCGAAACAAATATTAAGTATGTGTGTATATAAAAAATTATGTGTGTGTATATATATATATATATATATATATATATATTATGGTATTACAAAAACAGTGACATTATTATCAGTGTAAAATAAAGTAGAGTGAGGTGAGGTGAGGTGAGGTGAGGTGAGGTGAGGTGAGGTGAGGTGAGGTGAGGTGAGGTAAGGTAAGGTAAGGTAAGGTAAGGTAAGTAAGGTAAGGCAAAGCAAAGTAAAGTAAAGTTTCTAAAAATATATATACAATAATAAAACAAAAACTAAAAACAAAAACAGCTGCTCATAATTATTGGAAAATAGTTTAACAAAATTAGTGTCATAAAATGTATACAGTCAATAATGGTGCACTATTTAAAGAATGATGGGGAGCACTACGTAAACAATGGTGGATTGCACATCGTAAGAATGCAGGGAACATAGTGTAAAATATTAATAATGGTGGGATGTATAAAGAACAGAGTGTAAATAATGGAGGTGAGCAGAGTGTGAATATGTTGGTGAGCACAGTGTAAAGACTGGTGGGACCTAGTGAAGTACCTGCAAGTCTAAAGAAGACTGTTGCTGGTAAGACAGCAGACAGTAGGAGGGCCGCACTCAGGCCTGTCAGCAGGTACCTTGTGGCGCCACAGTGCTTCCACGTCAGCAAACTACAGCAACACATCAACAAACTACTGCAAACACGTCAGCAAACTACAATAAACTATACAAAAACATGATAGCAAACTACGTCACATATTGTGACAAACATGCCAGTATGCTACTACACACATGTGAAGAACTTATGTATAGCAAATATGTGAGCAAGTTATTATAAACATGTCATGTTTGCAAACTATAACAAACATGCTGGCACAGTGCAACACATATGATTGTAAACTACAATAAACATGATAGCAAATTAGACCAAACATGCTCGCAAACTACAACAAACATATCAGCAAACTGTAAGAAACATGCCATAAAATCGTATACATAAAAATGCCAGCAAACTATAACAAATATATCAGCAACTTACATTAAACAACGGGATGGCACACACAATAATAATGTCAACAGCAAACAACACATTACAACAATGATTCATTATACCAGCAACAAATATGTCAGCACACCACAGTACACATGGTAGCCAACTACAACAGTTATGTCAGTTAGTATAACGTAAGGAAACCTTGGTGACTACTGTGGTCTGAGGTGACTAGAGTTGACAGATACACCCTCACACAGTGAGTAGTACGACAGAAGATACCATGGCTGAAAAGAGCAGCTTGTTAACACGTGCACATGCATGTTGTCAGCAGATGCAGCACTAGCTGTCAGCAGATGCAGCAACTGCTGTCAGCAGATGCAGCAATAGTTGTCAGCAGATGCAGCAACTGCTGTCAGCAGATGCAGCAACTGTTGTCAGCAGATGCAGCAATAGCTGTCAGCAGATGCAGCAACTGCGGTCAGCAGATGCAGCAATAGCTGTCAGCAGATGCAGCAACTGCTGTCAGCAGATGCAGCAATAGCTATCAGCAGATGCAGCAATAGCTGTCAGCAGATGCAGCAATAGCTGTCAGCAGATGCAGCAACTGCTGTCAGCACATGCAGCAATAGCTGTCAGCAGATGCAGCAATAGCTGTCAGCAGATGCAGCAACTGCTGTCAGCAGATGCAGCAATAGCTGTCAGCAGATGCAAGCAAGCAGAAAGAATGCCCATTCTCGAAAAGTGGACATAGAAGATGTTGGCATTTGTTACGGTTTATCATTAACACATTACTCCTGTGAATGTCCGATTAAACTACACTTAAATCATGAGAAGTATCATGAATATCAAACTGTTGAGCTCATCTTTGGAGAATGGTAAGTTAACTGATTCAACTTGATGCGGCAGGCTGCAGTGTAAGAGAAATGAACCTGTACAGGACCACGTGAGTGAACACACTGTACAGGACCACGTGAGTGAACACACTGTCACACACAGTTACAGCAACTGGCTCAATGGACACAGTAGTGTCAAGTAGTGTCAAGTAGTGTCAAGGAAGAAGACTTAGACATATCAACACAACACGACACGACACGACACGACATGAAGGAAGCTTTAAAGTGGACACCTCTGTCAACTGACACCAACACCCAGGTGTGACTTATGCAGAGATAATACAATGAATCAGTGCTATAATTATGTTCATTGGCATTTAAATTAAAAATAGGCATTTGATGAGACAATCATAACAATAGTAACTCTATCAAACTGTTGAGTTGTTGAGAGTTCATAAAAAATGACTCCTCATGTTTTGATGACATGAAGCTTATATTAAGATGTTCTGATAAACAAAATAAAACAATTCCACAAGTTTCCTCAACTACCCGGGGGTAATAGTTGACACAAACAAGCTATTAAGAACCATGTGACTTCCGAACAAGCCATGATCGTATCAGACAAGGCCAGATGGACACCTTTTTGGGGCTTTCTGCAGATTTTTAGTATCTAGTTTAATTGTATCTGCATGGTCTGACCCAAGGTTCAACTCGATCAACTGTAACATTTTGTTACTACATGGGCGGTTTGACCAAGGAGTCCACTTTAAATTCACCTCTCCCAACAAATGCAGTGACGCTGTATGATTTATAAATGCACACACCTGTTAATCTTCTCTAGGTTATCTGCAATGTTGCTCAAAGTATTCTGAAGAAATTGCAGGAAAATGTCAACTTAATTAAAGCAGAATGTATAAAGAAACACACACTGATTATATTTGCAGGGGTAGAACTACCCACTAGTCCGCTAGTCCGTACACTAGTAAAGATAAGGGCGGACTAGTAAACCTGCCTAATAACTAGTCCGGTTGTCTAGTAAAGGTCAATGTGTCATCCAACCCACCCTACATCAATCAATCAAGTCTTTGTAGTCACAGTGACCCTAACCCCAACACATCCACAGGCTGGGGGATGTAGTAACTAAATCCCAAGTCATTAAAATGTTGATAAATTGTTGCCAGTGAGCAACTGGCTACAGCAGCTTCCTTTTCTGATAAATGATGACATAGCCACCAGCTATGAACTTGTCTGGGCACTATTTGTAAGATTAACTGTTCTTTGATGTCTATAATTTTCTCGTGTGATATTTTTATTTTCCAGTATTACAGTCCAGTAGAGCATTTTTTCCATAACACTGTAATGTGAGCTAAATTTCCAAAATGATTATAAATATATAAATATATGATATAGAAAATTAATAATGGTAGGGTGATACTGCTGGTCAATGAGTGCAATCGGCATTCTTTTTCAACTGCGCAGTTTTTAATACAGATCATATCTTCACCTTTTAATTAATTACTTTTGTTATTTCCGTATTATTTCTTTGGTACCTTTATGAAAAGTGCATTGTTATTTAATGGGGTTGCAATATGTACTTTTTTTTAAATTGGAACGACTTAAATTTGGATTGTTTATTTTTATTTTTGCGGACTAGTAAACCTTTTGGCGGACTAGTAAACCTTTGAGTTTACTAGTCCCGCTGTCTATTAAAATAAATGCTGAAGTTCTACCCCTGTATTTGTATTGGTAAACCTAATTAATTAAGTAATCAATACATGTGCTTCAAAATCCATGTTCTGTTTTAAAATGTATTGTTTTAGAGCAGAAAATAAAGATGCTTTTATTGTTTCATTCAAGTTAAGATAGTATGACCACCAGAGGTACATCTATGAGTTCATTGCAAATATTATTATCATAGCAGGATAAACTGGGTAAAAGAGAAACAAATACAACACATTTGCAGGATATGTGCAGAATATGCAACAGATAACATCAGAGTAATAAATGTGTACAGGTTGTATAAGCACATTTTGCAATGTAAATGTAATAGTATTTATATTTTTGTGTGAAATAAATGTGTTTCATAATCCCTCCCTATCATGTATTCTTATTCACAAATGTCAAAGTGTATCCAACACTTGGCTTACTTGCTCAGTCTACATACCATGTCACCTACTGCACTGTGTCAGTGTAGTTGTATCTACCTGTGTAGGTGTGTCACAGTACCTGCACTGTGTCAGGTGTAGTTGTATTTACCTGTGTAGGTGTGTCACAGTACCTGCACTGTGTCAGGTGTAATTGTATCTACCTGTGTAGGTGTGTCACAGTACCTGCACTGTGTCAGGTGTAGTCTGTCTACCTGTGTATGTGACACTAGGTGTGTCATAATACCTGAACTGTATCATAATGCCTGCATGTCAGCTGTAGTTGTCTATTATAGTTGTGTCTACCTGTGTAGGTGTGTCACAATACCTGCACTGTGTCAGGTGTAATTGTTTACCTGTGTACGTGTGTCACAATACATGCACTGTGTCAGGTGTAATTGTTTACCTGTGTAGGTGTGTCACAGTACCTGCACAGTGTCAGGTGTAATTGTATCTACCTGTGTAGGTGTGTCACAGTACCTGCACTGTGTCAGGTGTAATTGTATCTACCTGTGTAGGTGTGTCACAGTACCTGCACTGTGTCAGGTGTAATTGTATCTACATGTGTAGGTGTGTCACAGTACCTGCACTGTGTCAGGTGTAATTGTATCTACCTGTGTAGGTGTGTCACAGTACCTGCACAGTGTCAGGTGTAATTGTATCTACCTGTGTAGGTGTGTCACAGTACCTGCACAGTGTCAGGTGTAGTTGTATCTACATGTGTAGGTGTGTCACAGTACCTGCACTGTGTCAGGTGTAATTGTATCTACATGTGTAGGTGTGTCACAGTACCTGCACTGTGTCAGGTGTAATTGTATCTACCTGTGTAGGTGTGTCACAGTACCTGCACAGTGTCAGGTGTAATTGTATCTACCTGTGTAGGTGTGTCACAGTACCTGCACTGTGTCAGGTGTAATTGTATCTACCTGTGTAGGTGTGTCACAGTACCTGCACTGTGTCAGGTGTAATTGTATCTACCTGTGTAGGTGTGTCACAATACCTGCACTGTGTCAGGTGTAATTGTATCTACCTGTGTAGGTGTGTCACAGTACCTGCACAGTGTCAGGTGTAATTGTATCTACCTGTGTAGGTGTGTCACAGTACCTGCACTGTGTCAGGTGTAGTCTGTCTACCTGTGTATGTGACACTAGGTGTGTCATAATACCTGCACTGTATCATAATGCCTGCATGTCAGCTGTAGTTGTCTATTATAGTTGTGTCTACCTGTGTAGGTGTGTCACAATACCTGCACTGTGTCAGGTGTAATTGTTTACCTGTGTACGTGTGTCACAATACATGCACTGTGTCAGGTGTAATTGTTTACCTGTGTAGGTGTGTCATAATACCTGCACTGTGTCAGGTGTAATTGTTTACCTGTGTACGTGTGTCACAATACATGCACTGTGTCAGATGTAATTGTTTACCTGTGTAGGTGTGTCACAATACCTGCACTGTGTCAGGTGTAATTGTTTACCTGTGTAGGTGTGTCACAATACATGCACTGTGTCAGGTGTAATTGTTTACCTGTGTAGGTGTGTCACAATACCTGCACTGTGTCAGGTGTAATTGTTTACCTGTGTACGTGTGTCACAATACATGCACTGTGTCAGGTGTAATTGTTTACCTGTGTAGGTGTGTCATAATACCTGCACTGTGTCATGTGTAATTGTTTACCTGTGTAGGTGTGTCATAATACCTGCACTGTGTCAGGTGTAATTGTTTACCTGTGTACATGTGTCACAATACCTGCACTGTCTTTGCAACTTGTAGCACAATGGTCACTTTGTCCGAGACACTTGTGATTTCCTCGGAATCCTACAAACAGATTGTCATTTCGGTGGTAAAACATGAACAAACAATCAAACATAACGTAGTTATTTGTGTCCTACTGACTGCGGATAGTCAATGACGTAATGGATGACAAATGCTTTTTGAATTTTGCTACAGTCTTTTTCAACAGGCAAAGACTTCAGGTAAGGTAGAATGATGGTGTGTGTTGACAATAAAATATTATGGAAGCCAGGAAAGTACAAGGTGAAATCAAGAAAGAAAAAAGATGCATCCAATGATTTCACTTGAATCACATATGAAAGAGTTGCAAGGCCAGTGATCCGTGGGGTGGGACTCAGTGATCCGTGGGGTGGGACTCAGTGATCCGTGGGGTGGGACTCAGTGATCCGTGGGGTGGGACTCAGTGATCCGTGGGGTGGGACTCAGTGATCCGTGGGGTGGGACTCAGTGATCCGTGGGGTGGGACTCAGTGATCCGTGGGGTGGGACTCAGTGATCCGTGGGGTGGGACTCAGTGATCCCTGGGGTGGGACTGTCAGGCTGGTGGAGGGTTATCGTTATTATGGAGGTCAGGGGAAAACAGATGAGTCTATCCACATTAGTCAACATGATTTATGAGAAGATGGAGGCTCTTGCATGGTGTTTGTGTCTTGAATAAATGTATACATATAATCACAGTCTGTCTATGCCTTACTATAAATCTTCATGATTTTTAATTAAGCTAATTTTGTACATTTAATACCTATTTGCAAAACGATCACATTATGATATATGTGTGTCACCATGTGTAAACACAGACATTTTGCAAAAGCTGTGTGATGGTCTTAGAAATGCCTTGCAAGATCCAATGAAATGGCTTATGAGATAATTTTTAATATGTATTATGAGAACCAAAAAAGTGCGAGAATTCCAGTAAGTGTGACGTGATGAGAGTTGTACAAGGTACGAGTTGTGAAATGGGCTATTAAAAAAGACTGTTCTCAACCGGCATGTGTTACTTACTCCCTCACGTACAACTGATGTAGCACGCTTGAGATGAAGGTAGAACAAAACATGGTGATGGTGGCAGCCTACGGGATATAGGTAACCTTTGTGATAGACTGCCTATATATGAGTGGGTGATTAGTACTCTACATGTATTGCTAAAATTGTGCCAAATATTGACTTTGTACGCTCCAGGTCAACATGGCTGACCAAAACAGCCCCGTCTCAACTGGCAGCAGCCACGGCTGCTATCCAGAGATGGAACACTTTTTCAATTCTGTCAAAACTGAACAGCCACAATAGAGACACTCAAGTAGTGCTATCCCTTCACACTCTCGCAGACGATGCTCTGAAAGTGTACAACGGCTTCCATTTCGCCACGGCAGAAGCTGATTGCACAGTAGAAGAAATAAAGCAGAAATTCAAAGAGTACGCCATCGGCGAGATTAACGAGACTTGTGAATGTTACATATTTAACCAGCTCTACCAAGAGGATGAGACTTTCGAACACTTTCATTCTAACATTCAAACACTGATCAAAACACGTAACTGCTTCAATCAATGTGTCTGCGAGACAGGATTGTCCTAGGAATAAGACACACATACACGCAGACGGAACTCCTGAAAATTTGAAATCTGACTCTATCTGTGATGTATTTACGTGTATGTATGAGCGCTACGAAGTTGCGACACTAGATGTGGGACACTGGATATGAATATGCATGGTGATGAATATGCAGAAAGACGCGTGATGTGGGAGACTGGGAGCATGCGCGCGAGAGCTTGCAACTATGGCGTGTTAGAGCGGAAACCTGTACTTCAGTGAATAAACCAAATCGAACTTCATCGACGTGACTATATCATTATATACACTACACTATCCAGGTGCATTGACATATGCAAGGCTGTGGAGAACATAGAAGCCCAGACTAAAGAACTACATCCAGAGATCAACGTCAAATTCCATAGAAGAAGAAGAGTCAAACAAGATGAGCACTTGAAGCCCAGGAGACTGGAGCTCCCTTTGAGACTCGGGACTGTGGCGGGAACTCAGACGATACGTTAGAATGCAAATGGCAACCGCATATTGAGCGTGTCTATATATTATCATGCTTATCATCATAAAGTACATAAGTGTTAAACAAATAGAAGTCGTTCTTATTTATATATATAGACACGCTTAATGCACCATACAACTGCCAATGAAGGGGTATCGCAGGATCAATGCGGAGTGCAGGTTGATGTTTTGCAGTGACCAGGTGACAGTGACAATTATGTAACTTGACATTCAGGCGTTAAAACAGTGCCCATCTGCCACCCCTACAGTATGGTCAAGATTAGGTGCCCTTTCCCGGACTGTGCGTTTGAAGCTGATCATGACAAGGCCGTCGTCACGGCCGCCCTCCTTAACATTCATGCTACCTACTACTACTTCGACCGCCCCAGCGAACACGAAAGCAGATAAAGTAAAGCGGCCGTCCGTATCACTGGTGGGGACGAGCGAAGAGTGGGCATATTTTGTTACTCGCTGGAATGAGTACAAAGCAGGAACCAAATTAACCGGCACACATGTAGTCACACAGCTATTAGAATGTTGTGATGACGATCTTAGAAGAGATCTGAAATGCGCAGCTGGCGGCACCCCAACAGGCAAGCAGGAAGCAGAAGTCCTAACAGCCATTAGAACCCTGGCTGTCCGCCAGGAGAACACCACGGTAGCCCGTGCCACCTTACACAACATGCGGCCGGATCAAGATGAAGCCATCCGATCCTTCGGTGCCAGAATTAAGGGTCAGGCAGGCATCTGCAAGTACACAGTCAAATACGCGAGGTATGTAATGCCGACATTGACTATACAGATCTCATACTCCGAGATGTACTGGCTCGTGGTATTGCCGACCAGGAAATTCAGCTAGATTTATAATAGGTGATCAAAATCAAGATATGTCACTCGAAGACATGTTAACATTTGTGGAAGCCAAAGAGCCAGGAAAGCGATCAGCATCCAGGCCTCACAGAGAAAGAAGTCTTGTGTCATCCCACAGGTCACTGGCGCCTGGGGAAAGAAGTGTTGTGTTGTCCCACAGGTCACTGGCGCCTGGGGAAAGAAGTGTTTTGTCGTCCCACAGGTCACTGGCGCCTGGGGAAAGAAGTGTTGTGTTGTCCCACAGGTCACTGGCGCCTGGGGAAAGAAGTGTTGTGTTGTCCCACAGGTCACTGGCGCCTGGGGAAAGAAGTGTTGTGTTGTCCCACAGGTCACTGGCGCCTGGGGAAAGAAGTGTTGTGTTGTCCCACAGGTCACTGGCGCCTGGGGAAAGAAGTGTTGTGTCGTCCCACAGGTCACTGGCGCCTGGGGAAAGAAGTCTTGCGTCGTCCCACAGGTTCCTGACATTGCGGGCCGCTGAACTGGCTATGGAAGCAGCAGCCTTGAAGGCAAGACTGAGGTATAGTAATATAGAAGCTAAAGTGAAGACGAAGTTAGAAGAAATACAGACAGTTAGGCAGTTAGATGTAGCTGAGGCTCAGTTGGCAGCTATCGCTCAGTTTGAGATTTAAAAAGAAGAAAGCTATCAACTTGAAGACAATCGTTCTGATGGGATCCCTGATTATGTAGAACAGTATATGCGTTTAACATTACCACACACGTGCTCTGGTAATGTCAACAGAATTGCTACTGCAAGTCGCACAATGCCCATATTATCGTCTGTCAGTGAGAATGCACATGTACCAATGACTGTATGTGTAGGTAATGTCAGTGTCATACCAATACTGGAGCCAGATATCACAGATGAAAATGAAGTGGATGTTCGCAAGGCACCAGTGAACCCATCAACTGTGGAAACTGAACAAGATGACTACGAAAAAGACATCCAGCCTAATACCAAACTGATGTCACCACCATCCTGGGTGCCCAGTGGCAGCAGTCCAAGGAATGTCATTGGTCAGTCAGTGTGGTCATGTGACAGGTAGTAGTGTGCTGTGTGTGAAAACAAAGACAAGCACACTGGGAGATGAGAATGCAGCTGAACTGAAGACACAGCTGACAGCCATGTTGTAAAAGACACAGCTGACAGCCATGTTGTAAAAGACACAGCTGACAGCCATGTTGTAAAAGACACAGCTGACAGCCATGTTGTAAAAGACACAGCTGACAGCCATGTTGTAAAAGACACAGCTGAAAGCCATGTTGTAAAAGACACAGCTGACAGCCATGTTGTAAAAGACACAGCTGACAGCCATGTTGTAAAAGACACAGCTGACAGCCATGTTGTAAAAGACACAGCTGACAGCCATGTTGTAAAAGACACAGCTGACAGCCATGTTGTAAAAGACACAGCTGACAGCCATGTTGTAAAAGACACAGCTGACAGCCATGTTGTAAAAGACACAGCTGAAAGCCATGTTGTTGAAGACACAGCTGACAGCCTTGTTGTAAAAGACACAGCTGACAGCCATGATGTTGAAGACACAGCTGACAGCCATGTTGTAAAAGACACAGCTGAAAGCCATGTTGTAAAAGACACAGCTGACAGCCATGTTATAAACGACACAGCTGACAGCCATGTTGTAAAAGACACAGCTGACAGCCATGTTGTAAAAGACACAGCTGACAGCCATGTTGTTGAAGACACAGCTGGCAGTCATCTTGCTGAAGACACAGCTGACAGTCATGTTGCTGAAGACACAGCTGACAGTCATGTTGTAAAAGACACAGCTGACAGCCATGTTGTAAAAGACACAGCTGACAGCCATGATGTTGAAGACACAGCTGACAGCCATGTTGTAAAAGACACAGCTGACAGCCATGTTGTAAAAGACACAGCTGACAGCCATGTTGTAAAAGACACAGCTGACAGCCATGTTGTTGAAGACACAGCTGACAGCCATGTTGTTGAAGACACAGCTGGCAGTCATCTTGCTGAAGACACAGCTGACAGTCATGTTGCTGAAGACACAGCTGGCAGTCATGTTGTAAAAGACACAGCTGACAGCCATGTTGTAAAAGACACAGCTGACAGCCATGTTGTTGAAGACACAGCTGACAGCCATGTTGTTGAAGACACAGCTGGCAGTCATCTTGCTGAAGACACAGCTGACAGTCATCTTGCTGAAGACACAGCTGACAGTCATGTTGTTAAAGACACAGCTGACAGTCATGTTGCTGAAGACACAGCTGACAGTCATGTTGTAAAAGACACAGCTGACAGCCATGTTGTTGAAGACACAGCTGGCAGTCATCTTGCTGAAGACACAGCTGACAGTCATGTTGCTGAAGACACAGATGACAGTCATGTTGTAAAAGACACAGCTGACAGTCATGTTGCTGAAGACACAGCTGGCAGTCATGTTGCTGAAGACACAGATGACAGTCATGTTGTAAAAGACACAGCTGACAGTCATGTTGTTGAAGACACAGCTGACAGTCATGTTGCTGAAGACACAGCTGGCAGTCATCTTGCTGAAGACACAGCTGACAGTCTTGTTGTTAAAGACACAGCTGGCAGTCATGTTGTTGAAGACACAGCTGACAGTCATGTTGTTAAAGACACAGCTGGCAGTCATGTTGTTGAAGACACAGCTGACAGTCATGTTGTTAAAGACACAGCTGGCAGTCATGTTATTGAAGACACAGCTGACAGTCATGTTGTTGAAGACACAGCTGACAGTCATGTTGTTGAAGACACAGCTGACAGTCATGTTGTTGAAGACACAGCTGACAGTCATGTTGTTGAAGACACAGCTGACAGTCATGTTGCTGAAGACACAGCTGACAGTCATGTTGTTAAAGACACAGCTGGCAGTCATGTTGCTGAAGACACAGCTGACAGTCATGTTGTAAAAGACACAGCTGACAGCCATGTTGTTGAAGACACAGCTGACAGTCATGTTGTTGAAGACACAGCTGACAGTCATGTTGTTGAAGACACAGCTGACAGTCATGTTGCTGAAGACACAGCTGACAGTCATGTTGTTAAAGACACAGCTGACAGTCATGTTGTTGAAGACACAGCTGACAGTCATGTTGCTGAAGACACAGCTGACAGCCATGTTGTTGAAGACACAGCAGACAGTCATGTTGTTGAAGACACAGCTGACAGTCATGTTGCTGAAGACACAGCTGACAGTCATGTTGTTAAAGACACAGCTGACAGTCATGTTGTTAAAGACACAGCTGGCAGTCATCTTGCTGAAGACACAGCTGACAGCCATGTTGTAAAAGACACAGCTGACAGCCATGTTGTAAAAGACACAGCTGACAGCCATGTTGTAAAAGACACAGCTGACAGCCATGTTGTTGAAGACACAGCTGACAGCCATGTTGTTGAAGACACAGCTGGCAGTCATCTTGCTGAAGACACAGCTGACAGTCATGTTGTAAAAGACACAGCTGACAGCCATGTTGTAAAAGACACAGCTGACAGCCATGTTGTTGAAGACACAGCTGACAGCCATGTTGTTGAAGACAAAGCTGACAGCCATGTTGTTGAAGACACAGCTGACAGTCATCTTGCTGAAGACACAGCTGACAGTCATGTTGTTAAAGACACAGCTGACAGCCATCTTGCTGAAGACACAGCTGACAGTCATGTTGTTAAAGACACAGCTGACAGTCATGTTGCTGAAGACACAGCTGACAGTCATGTTGTAAAAGACACAGCTGACAGCCATGTTGTTGAAGACACAGCTGGCAGTCATCTTGCTGAAGACACAGCTGACAGTCATGTTGCTGAAGACACAGATGACAGTCATGTTGTAAAAGACACAGCTGACAGTCATGTTGCTGAAGACACAGCTGGCAGTCATGTTGCTGAAGACACAGATGACAGTCATGTTGTAAAAGACACAGCTGACAGTCATGTTGTTGAAGACACAGCTGACAGTCATGTTGCTGAAGACACAGCTGGCAGTCATCTTGCTGAAGACACAGCTGACAGTCTTGTTGTTAAAGACACAGCTGGCAGTCATGTTGTTGAAGACACAGCTGACAGTCATGTTGTTAAAGACACAGCTGGCAGTCATGTTGTTGAAGACACAGCTGACAGTCATGTTGTTAAAGACACAGCTGGCAGTCATGTTATTGAAGACACAGCTGACAGTCATGTTGTTGAAGACACAGCTGACAGTCATGTTGTTGAAGACACAGCTGACAGTCATGTTGTTGAAGACACAGCTGACAGTCATGTTGTTGAAGACACAGCTGACAGTCATGTTGCTGAAGACACAGCTGACAGTCATGTTGTTAAAGACACAGCTGGCAGTCATGTTGCTGAAGACACAGCTGACAGTCATGTTGTAAAAGACACAGCTGACAGCCATGTTGTTGAAGACACAGCTGACAGTCATGTTGTTGAAGACACAGCTGACAGTCATGTTGTTGAAGACACAGCTGACAGTCATGTTGCTGAAGACACAGCTGACAGTCATGTTGTTAAAGACACAGCTGACAGTCATGTTGTTGAAGACACAGCTGACAGTCATGTTGCTGAAGACACAGCTGACAGCCATGTTGTTGAAGACACAGCAGACAGTCATGTTGTTGAAGACACAGCTGACAGTCATGTTGCTGAAGACACAGCTGACAGTCATGTTGTTAAAGACACAGCTGACAGTCATGTTGTTAAAGACACAGCTGGCAGTCATCTTGCTGAAGACACAGCTGACAGCCATGTTGTAAAAGACACAGCTGACAGCCATGTTGTAAAAGACACAGCTGACAGCCATGTTGTAAAAGACACAGCTGACAGCCATGTTGTTGAAGACACAGCTGACAGCCATGTTGTTGAAGACACAGCTGGCAGTCATCTTGCTGAAGACACAGCTGACAGTCATGTTGTAAAAGACACAGCTGACAGCCATGTTGTAAAAGACACAGCTGACAGCCATGTTGTTGAAGACACAGCTGACAGCCATGTTGTTGAAGACAAAGCTGACAGCCATGTTGTTGAAGACACAGCTGACAGTCATCTTGCTGAAGACACAGCTGACAGTCATGTTGTTAAAGACACAGCTGACAGTCATGTTGCTGAAGACACAGCTGACAGTCATGTTGTAAAAGACACAGCTGACAGCCATGTTGTTGAAGACACAGCTGGCAGTCATCTTGCTGAAGACACAGCTGACAGTCATCTTGCTGAAGACACAGATGACAGTCATGTTGTAAAAGACACAGCTGACAGTCATGTTGCTGAAGACACAGCTGGCAGTCATCTTGCTGAAGACACAGCTGGCAGTCATGTTGCTGAAGACACAGATGACAGTCATGTTGTAAAAGACACAGCTGACAGTCATGTTGTTGAAGACACAGCTGACAGTCATGTTGCTGAAGACACAGCTGACAGTCATGTTGCTGAAGACACAGCTGGCAGTCATGTTGCTGAAGACACAGCTGACAGTCATGTTGTTAAAGACACAGCTGGCAGTCATGTTGTTGAAGACACAGCTGACAGTCATGTTGTTAAAGACACAGCTGGCAGTCATGTTGTTGAAGACACAGCTGACAGTCATGTTGTTAAAGACACAGCTGGCAGTCATGTTGTTGAAGACACAGCTGACAGTCATGTTGTTGAAGACACAGCTGACAGTCATGTTGTTGAAGACACAGCTGACAGTCATGTTGTTGAAGACACAGCTGACAGTCATGTTGCTGAAGACACAGCTGACAGTCATGTTGTTAAAGACACAGCTGGCAGTCATCTTGCTGAAGACACAGCTGACAGTCATTTTGTTGAAGACACAGCTGACAGTCATGTTGTTGAAGACACAGCTGACAGTCATGTTGCTGAAGACACAGCTGACAGCCATGTTGCTAAAGACACAGATGACAGTCATGTTGTTGAAGACACAGCTGGCAGCCATGTTGTTGAAGGCACAGCTGACAGTCATGTTGTTGAAGACACAGCTGACAGTCATGTTGTTAAAGACACAGCTGGCAGTCATGTTGTTGAAGACACAGCTGACAGTCATGTTGTTAAAGACACAGCTGGCAGTCATCTTGTTGAAGACACAGCTGACAGTCATGTTGTTAAAGACACAGCTGGCAGTCATGTTGTTGAAGACACAGCTGACAGTCATGTTGTTGAAGACACAGCTGACAGTCATGTTGCTGAAGACACAGCTGACAGCCATGTTGTTGAAGACACAGCTGACAGTCATGTTGTTGAAGACACAGCTGACAGTCATGTTGCTGAAGACACAGCTGACAGTCATGTTGTTAAAGACACAGCTGGCAGTCATCTTGCTGAAGACACAGCTGACAGTCATGTTGTTGAAGACACAGCTGACAGTCATGTTGTTGCAGACACAGCTGACAGTCATGTTGCTGAAGACACAGCTGACAGCCATGTTGTTGAAGACACAGATGACAGTCATGTTGTTGAAGACACAGCTGGCAGCCATGTTGTTGAAGGCACAGCTGACAGTCATGTTGTTGAAGACACAGCTGACAGCCATGTTGTTGAAGACACAGCTGACAGCCATGTTGCTGAAGACACAGCTGACAGTCATGTTGTTGAAGACACAGCTGACACTCCTGTTGTTGAAGACACAGCTGACAGTCATGTTGCTGAAGACACAGCTGACAGTCATGTTGTTGAAGACACAGCTGAGGGCCATGTTGCTGAAGACACAGCTGACAGCCATGTTGCTGAAGACACAGCTGGCAGTCATGTTGCTGAAGACACAGCTGACAGTCATGTTGTTGAAGACACAGCTGACAGTCATGTTGCTGAAGACACAGCTGACAGTCATGTTGTTGAAGACACAGCTGACAGTCATGTTGCTGAAGACACAGCTGGCAGTCATGTTGCTGAAGACACAGCTGATAGTCATGTTGTTGAAGACACAGCTGGCAGTCATGTTGTTGAACAAATGCAAAGGGAAACCATGGGAATGGTTTCCAAGGAGTTGTCTGCAAAAAATGTTGCGTTTCTCAGAATGTTTTCAACCAGACCGGGACTCGCCGTCGTGTAGCCTTAGAATGTGATTATCACACAGTCACTGTGGAGCAATGGTGGTCACCTGGCATGGCCACACTGGTTCTAGCAGTCGGGCGTTCTGCAGCACATATCATCGGCCAAGTGAAGTGGTTACAGACAATCTGTGTTAAGCCAGTGAGTGTAAGACATTAACGATTTCAAGCACCGGGCATTTATCCGGTGAGTGTAATACATTAACGATTTCAAGCACGGGACGTTTAAGCTGGTGAGTGTAAGACATTAACGATTTCAAGCATAGAACGTTTAAGCCGGTGATTGTAAGACATTAACGCTTTCAAGCACAGGATGTTTAAGCCGGTGAGTGTAAGACATTAACGATTTCAAGCACGGGACGTTTAAGCCGGTGAGTGTAAGACATTAACGATTTCAAGCACCGGGCGTTTAAGCCGGTGAGTGTAAGACATTAATGTTTTCAAGCCCCGGGCGTTTAAGCTGGTGAGTGTAAGACATTAACGATTTCAAGCACGGGACGTTTAAGCCGGTGAGTGTAAGACATTAACGATTTCAAGTACCACGCGTTTAAGCTGGTGAATGTAAGACATTAATGATTTCAAGCACCGGGCATTTAAGCCGGTGAGTGTAAGACATTAATGATTTCAAGCACCGGGCATTTAAGCCGGTCAGTGTAAGACATTAATGATTTCAAGCACCAGGCATTTAAGCTGGTGAATGTAAGACATTAACGATTTCAAGCACGGGACCTTTAAGCTGGTGAGTGTAAGACATTAACGATTTCAAGCACTGGGCATTTAAGCCGGTGAGTGTAAGACATTACCGATTTCAAGCATCAGGCGTTTAAGCCGATCAGTGTAAGACATTAACGATTTCAAGCACCGGGCGTTTAAGCCGGTGAGTGTAAGACAATAACGATTTCAAGCACCGGGCGTTTAAGCCAGTGAGTGTAAGATATTAACGATTTCAAGCAACGGGCGTTTAAGCCGGTGAGTGTAAGACATTAACGATTTCAAGCACCGGGCATTTAAGCCGGTGAGTGTAAGACATTAACGATTTCAAGCACCGGGCGTTTAAGCCGGTGAGTGTAAGACATAAACGATTTCAAGCACTGGGCGTTTAAGCCGGTGAGTGTAAGAGATTAATGATTTCAAGCACAGGGCGTTTACCAATCACGGACGTTTACGTTTAAGTGGAACTGTTCATGCAATACAATGTGGCTGCTTCAGAAGATGGCAGTGCAGACTCATTGCATAAATTGTAAGTGTAAGACATTAACGATTTCAAGCACCGGGCGTTTAAGCCGGTGAGTATAAGACATTAACGATTTCAAGCACCGGGCATTTAAGCCGGTGAGTGTAAGACATTAATGATTTCAAGCACTGGGCGTTTAAGCCGGTGAGTGTAAGACATAAACGATTTCAAGCACTGGGCGCTTAAGCCGGTGAGTGTAAGAGATTAATGATTTCAAGCACCGGGCGTTTACCAATCACGGACGTTTACGTTTAAGTGGAACTGTTCATGCAATACAATGTGGCTGCTTCAGAAGACGGCAGTGCAGACTCATTGCATAAATTGTGAGTGTAAGACATTAACGATTTCAAGCACTGGGCGTTTAAGCCGGTGAGTGTAAGACATTAACGATTTCAAGCACTGGGCATTTAACCGGTGAGTGTAAGACATTAATGATTTCAAACACCGGGCATTTAAGCCGGTGAGTGTAAGACATTAACGATTTCAAGCACCGGGCATTTAAGCCGGTGAGTGTAAGACATTAACGATTTCAAGCACCGGCCGTTTAAGCCGGTGAGTGTAAGACATTAACGATTTCAAGCACCGGGCGTTTAAGCCAGTGAGTGTAAGACATTAACGATTTCAAGCACCAGGCATTTAAGCCGGTGAGTGTAAAACATTAATGATTTGAAGCACCGGACGTTTAAGCCAGTGAGTGTAAGACATTACCGATTTCAAGCATCAGGTGTTTAAGCCGATCAGTGTAAGACATTAACGATTTCAAGCACCAGGCGTTTAAGCCGGTGAGTGTAAGACATTAATGATTTCAAGCACCGGGCGTTTAAGCCGGTGAGTGTAAGACATTAACGATTTCAAGCACCGGGCATTTAACCGGTGAGTGTAAGACATTAACGATTTCAAGCACCAGGCATTTAAGCCGGTGAATGTAAGACATTAACGATTTCAAGCACCGGGCATTTAAGCCGGTGAGTGTAAGACATTAACGATTTTAAGCACCGGGCATTTAGGCCGGTGCGTGTAAGACATTAACGATTTCAAGCACTGGGCGTTTAAGCCTGTGAGTGTAAGACATTAACGATTTCAAGCACTGGGCGTTTAAGCCGGTGAGTGTAAGACATTAACGATTTCAAGCACTGGGCATTTAAGCCGGTGAGTGTAAGACATTAACGATTTCAAGCACTGGGCGTTTAAGCCGGTGAGTGTAAGACATTAACGATTTCAAGCACTGGGCGTTTAAGCCGGTGAGTGTAAGAGATTAATGATTTCAAGCACCGGGCGTTTACCAATCACGGACGTTTACGTTTAAGTGGAACTGTTCATGCAATACAATGTGGCTGCTTCAGAAGACGGCAGTGTAGACTCATTGCATAAATTGTGAGTGTAAGACATTAACGATTTCAAGCACTGGGCGTTTAAGCCGGTGAGTGTAAGACATTAACGATTTCAAGCACTGGGCATTTAACCGGTGAGTGTAAGACATTAACGATTTCAAGCACCGGGCATTTAAGCCGGTGAGTGTAAGACATTAACGATTTCAAGCACCGGGCATTTAAGCTGGTGAGTGTAAGACATTAACGATTTCAAGCACCGGCCGTTTAAGCCGGTGAGTGCAAGACATTAACGATTTCAAGCACCAGGCATTTAAGCCGGTGAGTGTAAGACATTAATGATTTCAAGCACCGGACGTTTAAGCCAGTGAGTGTAAGACATTACCGATTTCAAGCACCGGGCATTTAACCGGGGAGTGTAAGACATTAACGATTTCAAGCACCGGGCATTTAAGCCGGTGAGTGTAAGACATTAACGATTTCAAGCACCGGGCATTTAAGCCGGTGAGTGTAAGACATTAACGATTTCAAGCACCGGGCGTTTAAGCCGGTGAGTGTAAGACATAAACGATTTCAAGCACTGGGCGTTTAAGCCGGTGAGTGTAAGAGATTAATGATTTCAAGCACCGGGCGTTTACCAATCACGGACGTTTACGTTTAAGTGGAACTGTTCATGCAATACAATGTGGCTGCTTCAGAAGATGGCAGTGCAGACTCATTGCATAAATTGTAAGTGTAAGACATTAACGATTTCAAGCACCGGGCGTTTAAGCCGGTGAGTATAAGACATTAACGATTTCAAGCACCGGGCATTTAAGCCGGTGAGTGTAAGACATTAACGATTTCAAGCACCGGCCGTTTAAGCCGGTGAGTGCAAGACATTAACGATTTCAAGCACCAGGCATTTAAGCCGGTGAGTGTAAGACATTAATGATTTCAAGCACCGGACGTTTAAGCCAGTGAGTGTAAGACATTACCGATTTCAAGCATCAGGCGTTTAAGCCGATCAGTGTAAGACATTAACGATTTCAAGCACCAGGCGTTTAAGCCGGTGTGTGTAAGACATTAACGATTTCAAGCACCGGGCGTTTAAGCCGGTGAGTGTAAGACATTAACGATTTCAAGCACCGGGCATTTAACCGGGGAGTGTAAGACATTAACGATTTCAAGCACCGGGCATTTAAGCCGGTGAGTGTAAGACATTAACGATTTCAAGCACCGGGCATTTAAGCCGGTGAGTGTAAGACATTAACGATTTCAAGCACCGGGCGTTTAAGCCGGTGAGTGTAAGACATAAACGATTTCAAGCACTGGGCGTTTAAGCCGGTGAGTGTAAGAGATTAATGATTTCAAGCACCGGGCGTTTACCAATCACGGACGTTTACGTTTAAGTGGAACTGTTCATGCAATACAATGTGGCTGCTTCAGAAGATGGCAGTGCAGACTCATTGCATAAATTGTAAGTGTAAGACATTAACGATTTCAAGCACCGGGCGTTTAAGCCGGTGAGTATAAGACATTAACGATTTCAAGCACCGGGCATTTAAGCCGGTGAGTGTAAGACATTAATGATTTCAAGCACTGGGCGTTTAAGCCGGTGAGTGTAAGACATAAACGATTTCAAGCACTGGGCGTTTAAGCCGGTGAGTGTAAGAGATTAATGATTTCAAGCACCGGGCGTTTACCAATCACGGACGTTTACGTTTAAGTGGAACTGTTCATGCAATACAATGTGGCTGCTTCAGAAGACGGCAGTGCAGACTCATTGCATAAATTGTGAGTGTAAGACATTAACGATTTCAAGCACTGGGCGTTTAAGCCGGTGAGTGTAAGACATTAACGATTTCAAGCACTGGGCGTTTAAGCCGGTGAGTGTAAGAGATTAATGATTTCAAGCACCGGGCGTTTACCAATCACGGACGTTTACGTTTAAGTGGAACTGTTCATGCAATACAATGTGTGGCTGCTTCAGAAGACGGCAGTGCAGACTCATTGGATAAATTGTGAGTGTAAGACATTAATGATTTCAAGCACTGGGCGTTTAAGCCGGTGAGTGTAAGACATTAACGATTTCAAGCACTGGGCATTTAACCGGTGAGTGTAAGACATTAACGATTTCAAGCACCGGGCATTTAAGCCGGTGAGTGTAAGACATTAACGATTTCAAGCACCGGGCATTTAAGCTGGTGAGTGTAAGACATTAACGATTTCAAGCACCGGCCGTTTAAGCCGGTGAGTGCAAGACATTAACGATTTCAAGCACCAGGCATTTAAGCCGGTGAGTGTAAGACATTAATGATTTCAAGCACCGGACGTTTAAGCCAGTGAGTGTAAGACATTACCGATTTCAAGCATCAGGCGTTTAAGCCGATCAGTGTAAGACATTAACGATTTCAAGCACCAGGCGTTTAAGCCGGTGTGTGTAAGACATTAACGATTTCAAGCACCGGGCGTTTAAGCCGGTGAGTGTAAGACATTAACGATTTCAAGCACCGGGCATTTAACCGGGGAGTGTAAGACATTAACGATTTCAAGCACCGGGCATTTAAGCCGGTGAGTGTAAGACATTAACGATTTCAAGCACTGGGCTTTTAAGCCGGTGAGTGTAAGAGATTAATGATTTCAAGCACCGGGCGCTTACCAATCACGGACGTTTACGTTTAAGTGGAACTGTTCATGCAATACAATGTGGCTGCTTCAGTAGACGGCAGTGCAGACTCATTGCATAAATTGTGCTTGCTCACTTGTAAGGTTTATTCATCTATCCGTGTACACTTGTTCAACTTAAGGTACAAGGTTCGTGGATTCCGGTTACATAACTGGACAGCATTTGAATTATATTAACATGTTGTCATTATGAGTCTGTATGCATGTTCTCTATAGTTTATAGATAAAATGAATGTTGCTTAGCATAATTCCTTTTATATATAGTACTCTTATGATAAGAACAATTTATTAAGTTCATGTTTGAATAGAAGTTGTGTGCCACTTCTGGTACCAATACGACTATCTATGCCTTGTCTTTTATCGAACACATGAGGCATGAAAAGTGTATATCCTTCAGAATATTACGTACACTATACGAAATATATTAACGTTCAATCTGAATTTGTCATGTACTATCAATTTAGAGTGAATAACACAGTGTTGCTTATTGTTGTAATTTATTATCTTAATCTGTGAACTACATACTGGTTATATACTATACAAGGTTTTTATTGATATTATTTGTTCTAACTATGTTGTATGTTAAATGATAACAATTAGTTTTGATGATCTTCCATTTCAATTGATGTCATTTGTGTATTTTAATGCATGCCTATGTAACATGGAAATGGAAACTTGATTTGTTCACTGAGACTCTCAGTGAGACTGAGTAGTCGGAAGTCAAGAAGATGTGTATCTAGCACAGTATAAATGTGTTATGATGCGAATATATGTAAGCATAAAACGATTTAAACACTGTTAGTAATTATATTCAGTTTATTATATTTCCGCTTTAATGGAGGTGATGATCGAACAATGTGATGTACGAATAAAGATTGATTCATACACCAACTGTAATTCGCCTGGCTAGTAGTTATATTTATCAGATCGTGATGAAAACAAGAGCAATCCCTATCTACACATACACTAGTTATGCTTGAGAAGAACTGCCAGACACATGTGTTCACTGTGCAGAAGGCAGTGGAGTCTGTTACAATTGCTGATGTGTGCGACGGAGACTGGTGGGGAAACTGTTGAGCTGGAGCTGTAGTGATAATTAATTGGAGAATTGACGATAGACTCTGGCGCTGTCCTCTTCCGTCAATATGCTGCGTGTGTAGATGAGTGAACTGAGTAAACTCTTGTACCAATATCTATCATGTGTATCTATGAGCAGAGAACTCACTTCACGGTGGCAGCGCTGGTGATCATAAAACAGGTGACGATGTGCACAAAAACACACAAACCCAACCCAAAAGTGACAAAACATGCCACGACCCCGAATATCCCTCATCACACAGTGCACGTGGTCGACACTTGTCTGCATCATCTGTGACGTTATCATGCCAAACTAAACTGACATAGCATTGACTAATCAACTGTCATAGCATTGACTAATCTAGTTGGCAGTCGTCGTGTTGTAATCTATTTGTCTACGGATAAATAGCACATGCAATGGCAGTATTCGTATTGCAAATACCGACCATGGACTGGTCCAGCTCAGACACGGCTGAGGCGCTGGGGCTGTTTAAGCAGAACATGACTCTGTTCTTGGACGACGAAAACATAACAGATGATGTAGCAAAAGCTTGGAATATATGCCAGGGCATAGGCCGTTGGTTGGCACAGACGCCCCTTAGTCACTTCAGCTATCAAACACGAAGATGGTGCACTGTATTGCTTTTGGATGTTCCAATTCAGTTAAAGAGGCGAAGTTAGGGAAGAGTTTCTTCCGTGTGCCAAAACAAGGTGTCAGCAAGAAACAGGATAGTCTGAGGGAAGCATGGTTTGCTAGGTTTCATCTGCAAAATCCGCCAGACGAATCAAAGAATGTTCACATCTGTCAAGACCATTTCGTAGAGAATGATTTTCTTTGCGACATGCAATCTGCATTAGGTTTTAAGAAATCTAGACGTCAATTAAAGCCAGATGCAGTGCCGTCTGTTTTTATATTTACGAAGAAGCGTGCGGAAAGGAAATTGTCGACGACACGAAGGGACCAGCGAGCCCGGAAAGAGGTTTGTTTATGTCGTATAACTGCCACATTACCGCCCATGACAGGCATGACAATAAACTAATATATCTTTCTATTTTCATTTGTTAACGAACTTTATACAAATCAATGTTACCGTTTATGTCCACCACTGCATATTATTAGTAAATGTCATTCAGTCATTAATATAGATGTTTGTGCCGCGGTTACTTCATTGCTAAACTGATTCGTACTTTGGAAATCAGACGTAGAATTGCGCTCTATGAACACACATATCCTTCCACACACAATAAAAATTGTGCCAAGCGTTGTAGACAGATACGACTAGTATTATCAATTTTGAATTGTTTTGATATCTTCAATATTTATGATTTTATTCACTTTTTAAACCTTAAATTGGTGGTACTTTTTGTCAATAGGATTTGGTTCCATTTCTTGTGCACAGTTTGCTCTGAGACTGAATTTAATCGATATATAAATGCTAATAACGTTGGAACCGATTAACCTACTAGTGTGAAATAAACAGTGGTGCTACTTCCACCAGTTCTGAGACAAAGATCAGAGTGAAACATCTAACATCAATGTTGGACTCTAGACCCAAAGGTTGAGAATTCAGCACCAGTACTGATGAGGTTGTCATGCACTGTTGGAAAAGGTGCTCAACCCCATTTATCTTAGTCTAGCCAGTTATAAATGAGGAATAGGGGAGAGTGGGGCACCATGAACATGCGTTCACCATGAACCACCCCACTTTTCTCCCTTAATACAAGTTCCATTCGAGAGCCACGAAGAAGTGGAAAAGCCTGGACGTGTGAAGAGGACCTCTGAGCTGCTGTCCAACCCTGTCACAAAGCTGCTGTCCAACCCTGTCACAAAGCTGCTGTCCAACCCTGTCACAAAGCTGCTGTCCAACCCTGTCACAAAGCTGCTGTCCAACCCTGTCACAAAGCTGCTGTCCAACCCTGTCACAAAGCTGCTGTCCAACCCTGTCACAAAGCTGCTGTCCAACCCTGTCACAAAGCTGCTGTCCAACCCTGTCACAAAGCTGCTGTCCAACCCTGTCACAAAGCTGCTGTCCAACCCTGTCACAAAGCTGCTGTCCAACCCTGTCACAAAGCTGCTGTCCAACCCTGTCGCGAAGCTGCTCTATATGTTCTTGGAGTTCATCCTCACTCCACTGAATGAATTCAACACCACATTTCAGGTTTGTGTATCGTGTACAGTGTAATAGGAACATTGATACTGTTGTTCTCCTTTCATTCATAGCAGCATGTGTGTTCATTCTGACAGCACTTCACAGGGGCTGGAGACATGGAGGAACCTTGCTTGCCATTATGCTGCCTGGCGTAATCATTCTATTTATTTGTGCAGGCGGATGAAGCTCGCATTGGAACACTCATCCCGGAGATGACGAGGCTGCTGCGCAAGTTCTTGGGGAAATTTGTGAAGATTTCCGTCATCAAGGACTGCAGCAGGGACCTCACAAAGGTGGACTTGGGCATTGACAACCAACTGGACGATGAGTTCATCGCCATCGACCTGAAGGCTCGTGCCCTACTGGCCGATGAGTCTCTCGACGTTGCTGATGAAGCCAAGTTCTTCAGGTATTTAAAAACACTGCGTTGGTAATGTACTGATTAATATGTTCTTTTCAGCTTATAATTTTAAGAGCTTTTCACTTTCAGGTTTTACTTCTGTGCCACTCGGTAATCATATGTCAATGTTCTTTTTCAGGAGTGTTCGAGGTTTCTATGTAGCTGTTGTCAAAAAAATGGTACAGCGGTTCCTGTTCGGCAATGCTACTCTCACAGATATGGCCATACTCAACCCGGGCACGGAGATTCGTGAAGGATGCAACGCATCTTCAGATAATGAGTCATTATTTGGTACACACTTACATAGTAAGATAACATTGCTGGTGAAAACATTGTAGGGTGAAGCAGACTGGATGTTGCTACAACCGTATCGAGGGGTGTACAAAGAATGTGTCATTGTGGTTATGTGTGATTACACATGTTTTTTGCAGGGTGTTTTAAGAAGATTATTTTAATTGTATTTTAAGATTTTCCATAATCTGTTTCAGTGATCAACCTGGCCAAGTGTTTCTCCCTGGTGGTCGACAGCGATCTACCAAAGTTGGAAGATGAGTGGCTGGACTACCAGCTCAGCCCATCCACTGATCTTCCAACTTACACACCAGGCGACACCAGGATCGATTCGTTCTGGGGCGACATGGCAAGGGGAAAGACCGGTACCGGACAGCCTCGTTGTGGCACCTTGTGTGTTGTAGTGTTGCCACTGCTGTCTCTGCCAAACAGCAACGCAGACAGCAAAAGGGTGTTTTCTATGGTTAAGAAAATCGATACGGACAGCAAGTCCAATCTTGGCCAGGACACATTATGTGCCCTGCTAAGTTGCAAAATAAACACAGAGGATAACTGCTATAAATTTCAGCCTTCAGCTGAACTGCTGAAGTCCGCAAAATCAGTGACATGGGACTATGTTAAGGCCCACCCTTCCCATGAGTGAGGTGCTTATCATTCCCAATGTTAATGTTTTGATGATTAATGTTGGTGTTCACATTTATTTATTTAATGTTTTGGGTTGTGTGTACATAATTTATATGATGGTTATGGTATTATTTAATGTTGCACTCATATATAATTTTTTAATAAAATGTTGTTTGCATATGCGTGTTTGTGTGAATTTTGCAATCTACCGCCGCGCAGTATCATCGATATTTGATTAGTTCGATTTTACGCACAAATTTCCAGTTTTGGAATTTCAGAAACTTAACAGGTCTGGTTCCATTTCTTAGTTGTCACTAGTGTATAATCCCCTAGTGGCAAGTGGAATAACCACTGGAGTAAATAGAACTTATCCATTGTCTTCAGATTTTACCGCTATTTTCTCATTTTATGACCACTCAAAATAAAATGTTGAGGTAAGTTGTTAGTACAATTTCTGCTATAGGTATTATAGAAAACTTTGGGTGATCAATTAAAACTAACTGTGAGATATCAAGCTAATTATGTAGCAATCAATTCTGGATTGTTTCTGTGCATAAAGATGTGAGCATGCATTATTGCATATGGCAACCTATGGGGCACCATGAACCAGAAAAAGTGGGGCAAGTTGAACCATGGTTCATGGTGCCCCACCATGATGCTATGAAGGGAACATGTGTTCAAGGCACTACTGCTTCACAGATATGATTCACATATATTAGGTTTCAAGAAAGATTGACCCCTATTAGTATTATTAGCTAAATTATAATTAAAAACATAACAGAACCGGTGATATTGTTCCTTCCTTTCTTTCAGAAAATGGTTCGCAACTATAAACTTAAGACGGATCGAGGTAAAGCTGATGGTGGTCTGATGAAGAAGTGGAGGATGGACATTCAGTTCGTCAAGTTGCCCAGGATTTACATATTGACAGAATTACATTGTCAAGATATGTCAAGAAATACCAAGCTCGACAGGCTGCTTCAAATGATGAGTTTGTTCCGGTCGCAGACAGGTTGGTACATGATAACTCTTTTATCATATATTCAGGAGGCTAACAGAACACATGACACTAACTGTATGATACAGCCCCTCATTCATAGAATCCAGGGCTGTAGAGCATGCATACAAATTCACAGGGAAATTCAAATTATCACTTTCTCCTCAGAAATCAAATCAATAAAGTACAACTTGGATTTTTGCTAGTAAGTTTTATTTACCAACAAAACTTGTGTAAATATATTCCAAACCTTACTGGTACTGTTCATGAGTAGGCTACACAGAATACTTTGACATCTTATACAATCCTCCTCTTTTATGTTTCACGTCTTCACAAAAGAAGAAGAAGGCCTCGAAGTATACACTGTAACATGCTCCCTGATGTTCCATTCCAACAGAATGCAGTGGCCGGAAAAGAATGGATGATCGGCTTCATGAAGCGACACCGTAGATATCCTTGCGCTCTCCGGAAGCTACCAGCATGTCCACAGCCACTGGGTTTAACCCTTTAGACCTCAAGTCGGCTGTAGCCAGCTGGCTGTTTACTCCTCAAGTCGGCATTGTCATCAAAGAACGTTTATGGTTTTATATTAATCGAATGGACGTCTTGCCGCGATCTGTACTTCGCCGAATTTTACTTGACAATTTTACTGACACCGACATCACTAACGCCAAAGATGTTTTGCACTCGCACATTTCTATTAAGTTGAAAAACCATTGTATCAAACGTCAAGGTTCCGACAAAACGAAAAACAACATCGATGACATCATTTCCCCGATATGTTCGCCCCCTGCTCCACAACAGTCAGTCGAGACCACTACACAACCGTCTACATCTACTACGCCAACTCGTAACACATCTTCATCACTGTGGACCGATGTTGTCTCCAAGAAATCACTCAAGTCATCTACGAAAACATATGTGTTAAGCAACACAAAAATGACCACAGGAAAATCGTTCGTCAAGTGTGGACTCAAATGTGCTCCTGCTCGACTTGTATCTGCGGAATACTTTTTAACCGGTTTTCATACCAACACATCATGTGTGGACGTCTCTACGTATGTGTCTCTTCTAATTTGAAGATGAAGTGCACCTGTGAATGCCTTCCAACAACTCACAACTACTACGCCTCTTTCAAATTGTGTGTTGACATTGGCAGACCGAACGCTCTCTATGATGCTAACCTTTGGCCAGTCGGCACAAAGATTGGTCGATACTTTCCTCCAAGGAAGTACAACACAGCAAATTCAACACACTTATAGACTGTTGTATACATATCGCTTAATGCCAGAAGCATATGGAACAGTTCACTTGTGCCTCCTCCCATGGCCGTTGAATCTTGCAATGATTTCTGAGTCAACATTTTATGAAATTCAGGACTCATATCTTTTCCCTATAGTGGAAGAAGAGTACAGTTGGCAACAAACTGCTATTCTAGGAGTACTCAATGGTGAGTCAGTGCATGTGATGGGTGATGGACAGTGTGACAATGCCAAGTATCTGGCTTACACGTTGATGGAAGAAGAAACTGATTTAATTCTTGCTTCCACGATAGAGTGTGTAACTGAAGTAGCTAATTCCAATGCTATGGAGTAGGAAGGCCTACACGAGATCCTCGAAGATCACCACTTGGATGTAACAGGTCTGGCCACTGACCGGCACCCTCAGATAACCAAGTATACGCGGACTGAGAGGCCCAACACAGAGCATCAGTATGAGATCTACCACACTGCAAAGGGGGTAGTCAAAAAACTTACAAAAGTGGCAAACAAACTGTCAAAGTTCTTGGATGGGTACAGGCCATCAGCAACATGTCATGGTGGTGCTGTGCAACTTGCAATGAATCACAAGTGGTATGGATGACTTTCTTAGTCAAGGAAGATGCAGAACCCTTCATAGATGCACTGCGCAAGTGTCCAATCCATGTCAAAGACGAACTGAAACTCGAGATTGACAAACTGGTCACCCAGGGAGTTATCAGGAAGGTCGACGAACACACAGATTGGTGTTCTAGCCTAGCATTCAGTACCAAGAAGGACGGCTCGATGTGTATATGTATTGACCCACAGCGGCTGATCAACAGCCTCAAGAGATGCCCACACAAAATCCCTAGATAGAAAAGCCCCAGATATTACTAATGCTGGATGATCTAATTGAATCGAATGATCTATTTGAATCTGAATGATCTAATTGAATCTGAATGATCTATTACACTGAATCTGAATGATCTAAATAAATTGACTATTCCGAAATAAACGTCATTGCTCCACCCATTTTAAATGTCCCAAAAACAAATGTAAATAGACGTCAAAATTATGGTGGGAAAATAAGAATATTTGCGGAATGGTACTCTTGGACGATCCATGCAAGAAAAGAACAAATCTAAATAGTTTGGGAATTATATAGTATATCTTTTTAATATGTCAAGCGGCAGAAAATCTAAAACAAAAAATAACACGCAGTTGTGTTTGTGGGACTACATTTTTTATGTATTGTAGCTATTAGGTATTAACACAACAATGAAATGTTTGGATTGGTCAACATTTCTACAAGTGAGCGGAGTTGGTTTGATGCTGGAATGGTCAATTGATAGCAATGCCTTACTACCATTTATAGTAATACTATTCATTTTTCTTGTCCTTCCAGCCAGTCAAACCCCGAAAGGCTCCAGCTGTTCGCTCGCTACACATCCCCACCAAATTCCCCATCACCAGGTCCATCTTCACCACAAACGCATGACCACATCATAACCTCACCAGGTGGGCATCTGCGATTGGAACACAGTTACCATATCGATAAGAGCCTGAAGACTTTAAAGAGGAAGCTAACCAAAGCAGATGACACCATCTCAGCTATGAAGAAGCGGCTGAAATTTTCTCAGCAAAACAATAGACGTCTCTCGAAGTAGGTTGCTTCTCTTCAAGCGATTGTAAAATCCTTGAGGAACAAGCGCCTGGTGACACCCGACGGCGCCGAGATGCTGGAAAGGACGTTTTCGGGAGTGCCATTGGCTGTCATGAAGAGACTGATCAACCAGAGGGGAGGGCGGACGACCAGGCAGCGTTATCCTGCAGTCCTGAGGTCATTTGCGCTTACGCTGCAATTTTATTCAGCGAAACCCTACAACTATGTCCGCCAAACTTTCAACCTGGCTTTACCACTCATCGGTAATCCGAGGTTGGTACAAAAGCATTGATGGAGAACCCGGGTTCACAGAAGAAGCCTTTACCGCCTTAAAATCTAAGGTGGAAGAGGCCAAGACCCAAGACCAGGTCGTTCTGTGTTCACTCATGATTGATGAGATGGCGATCAAGAAACACATCGAGTGGGATGGCAAGCGCTTCCTGGGTTATGTCGACATTGGTGCTAACATCGATGATGACTCCACACCTGTGGCAAGTGAAGCACTTGTGTTCATGGTTGTGGTCTTAAATGGAAGCTGGAAAGTCCCATGTGCATATTTCCTTCTTAAGGGAATGTCTGGAGTTGAGCGGGCGAACCTCATCATGCAGTGCCTCATGAAGACACACGATGTTGGTGTTAAGGTTGTTTCCTTGACTTATGATGGACCTTCTTGTCATTTCTCAATGATGGCAGACCTCGGAGCCTCACTGGCACCACCGAATATCACACCACATTTCCTTCATCCAGCTGACCACTCCATCAAGGTATACGTCTTATTGGACATGTGCCACATGCTGTAACTCGTCAGGAATACCCTTGCACAAGGGGGAATCCTGAAGGATGACAAGAAAGATACCATCCGGTGGTCACTTCAAAGAGCTACACTCCAAGAGAACGAGGGCCTCCATCTCGGCAACAAGCTGAAGACCGCACATATCATGTGGTACAAACATAAAATGAAGGTCAATCTTGCTGGTCAGACGTTAAGCAGCAGTGTGGCAGATGCCTTGGAATTTTGTGCCAATGACTTAAACTTGACATAGTTCCAAGGATGCGATGCCACCGTGAGGTTCATCCGCATCTTCGACCATCTGTTTGATGTGCTGAACTCACGCTACCCCATAGCGAAAGGATATAAGGCACCACTGAGACCATCAAATGAGCCAATTTGGGCTCCCTTCCTGGATGAGGTGTACCTGTATATCTCCAAGCTCACCGACACCAATGGACAGACCATGACCAGCACTAAAAGGAAGACCCCCTTCATCGGCTTCATGACAGCCATCCTCAGCGTGTCTGCCATGTACAAAGAGTTGGTCTCTTCCAAGGAAGGTCCTGTGAAGTACCTGCTCACATACAAGCTGAGCCAAGACCATCTTGAGTTATTTTTTCGAGTGTGGAATATGGATGAGACTGGAATCTCAAATGTCTAAAGACCATCAGGGCGACAAAAGGAGCGAGACACGTTGCAAAGGTTATGAGTGGTGAACGTGGCGCTACAGTAACAATCGTGTGTGCGATCAATGCAGTGCGATCAATGCCACCAATGTTTATTTTTCCATGAAAGAAGATGGTGGCAGCTTTGATGAATGTGGCACCACCTGAATCTGCAGGCTACTGCAGTCCGAATGGTTGGATTGATGCAGACTTGTTCGTCATATGGCTTGAACATTTCGCTGTGTCGACAAATGCGTGTACGGTAAACCAGCAAATCATAATCATGGATGGCTACCACAGCCATAAAATATTGGCTGCAATAATCTTCGCGAGGTCCAAAGGAATAACTGCTAGTTCTGCCGCCTCACTGCACACACAGGATGCAGCCACTCGACACAACGTTCTTCAAATCACTGTAGATCACGTACAACAACGCAGTAGACAGCTGGATGGTCACCAATCCAGGTTGAGAAATGTCGTTTTACGACATGGCTGGTGTGTTCAATACAGCCTTCAACAAATCACTGAAATCAGCCACCCTTGACAAACCAGTCACAGGATTCAGGGCATGTGGTCTGTGGTCTGTGGCCTCACGACTCAGATGTCTTCACTGATGACGATTTTGCTGCAGCACTCCTGACAGGAGCCCACCAGGCCACTGCTGACCCTTCGTCTGATGATGTTCCAACTGCCAGTCCTTTATCTGACGGCTCCCCAACTGCTGGTCCTTTATCTGATGGCTCCCCAACTGCCGGTCCTTTATCTGATGGCTCCCCAACTGCCGGTCCTTTATCTGATGGCTCCCCAACTGCCAGTCCTTTATCTGATGGCTCCCCAACTGCCAGTCCTTTATCTGATGGCTCCCCAACTGCCGGTCCTTTATCTGACGGCTCCCCAACTGCCGGTCCTTTATCTGATGGCTCCCCAACTGCCGGTCCTTTATCTGACGGCTCCCCAACTGCCGGTCCTTTATCTGATGGCTCCCCAACTGCCGGTCCTTTATCTGATGGCTCCCCAACTGCCAGTCCTTTATCTGATGGCTCCCCAACTGCCGGTCCTTTATCTGACGGCTCCCCAACTGCCGGTCCTTTATCTGATGGCTCCCCAACTGCTGGTCCTTTATCTGATGGCTCCCCAACTGCCGGTCCTTTATCTGATGGCTCCCCAACTGCCGGTCCTTTATCTGATGGCTCCCCAACTGCCGGTCCTTTATCTGATGGCTCCCCAACTGCCAGTCCTTTATCTGATGGCTCCCCAACTGCCAGTCCTTTATCTGATGGCTCCCCAACTGCCGGTCCTTTATCTGACGGCTCCCCAACTGCCGGTCCTTTATCTGATGGCTCCCCAACTGCCGGTCCTTTATCTGACGGCTCCCCAACTGCCGGTCCTTTATCTGATGGCTCCCCAACTGCCGGTCCTTTATCTGATGGCTCCCCAACTGCCAGTCCTTTATCTGATGGCTCCCCAACTGCCGGTCCTTTATCTGACGGCTCCCCAACTGCCGGTCCTTTATCTGATGGCTCCCCAACTGCCGGTCCTTTATCTGATGGCTCCCCAACTGCCGGTCCTTTATCTGATGGCTCCCCAACTGCCGGTCCTTTATCTGATGGCTCCCCAACTGCCGGTCCTTTATCTGATGGCTCCCCAACTGCCGGTCCTTTATCTGATGGCTCCCCAACTGCCGGTCCTTTATCTGACGGCTCCCCAACTGCCGGTCCTTTATCTGACGGCTCCCCAACTGCCAGTCCTTTATCTGATGGCTCCCCAACTGCCAGTCCTTTATCTGATGGCTCCCCAACTGCCAGTCCTTTATCTCCCCAACTGCCGATCATTCATGTGATCGCCATCCAAATGCTGGCCCTTCATCCGATGAACCTCCAAGTGCTGGTCCTTCATCAGAAGTAAAGAAGCTGATACACTGCACACAACATACACACCCACCCACCGAACCACAACCCACCCACCACATACCATCCACACTAACTCACTTACTTGTAATTATTCAATGATTTTTGGAAAGGCATCATGCCCCACCCAGACGGGGTCTTGCCCTACCTGTGGGGCAAAATGCCCTTTTTGTAGCTATTTTTAAAAGTAGAATTTTAAATTATGTTTTGTATCTATGTGTAAAATACTTATACACTGTACACAAACGAGGATATATATTTTAGATTACCTGCAACTTAACATATATTCGATTGGGTTATTATTAAAACAACTGCCGTGGTTCCTGCTTATGGTGGGCGCCTTACCCCACCCTACCTTATATGAAACGTCGCACCTAGAGCTAATCAACAAGGTCCTCACCATGCTCTCTGAGTGCCTCCATGACCTACACATGTCTACAATTTGACTTGTAATTCTTCAAAACCTGGTGAGAAAGGATGTTTTATCCCAAACATTACGCTACAAAACTTAAGAACTGTTAGACGGAGTAAGGACAGCTCCATGGTGTGAATAAATGTTGTACGAGTGTTAGCCAAGAGTGTGTTCATGTCACCCATTCAACTGGCAATTATAGCAGCACCAGTTGTCCATGATATTCAGGAGATATTCACCCGGTGGTAAAGGTCCACAGAAGCAGACTAACCCAGGGCCTCTTGGCAGAGTCGTCATGTTTAGAGGTTCCACCTAACACTGGTTGCACCCAAATCGGACAGGACAGGCCAGGACACAGCCAGGAGGACATCAACGTGACTGTTGTACACGTTAAACAGTGACTAGGAGCAGACCTTTTAATGCTGAGTTGCTCTAAAACAGAAGTCATTGTTTTTGGCCTGGCACAAGAGCTCAAGAAAACCGACACAACAGATGCTGGTGATTGTTTGGACACTGGCTCACAACTGATGCTGGTGACTGTTTGGACACTGGCTCACAACTGATGCTGGTGATTGTTAGGGCATTGGCTCACAACAGATGCTGTTGATTGGACACTGGCTCACAATTGATGCTGGTGATTGTTTTGGACACTGGCTCACAACAGATGCTGGTGATTGATTGGACACTGGCTCACAACAGATGCTGGTGATTGTTTGGACACTGGCTCACAACAGATGCTGGTGATTGGACATTGGCTCACAACAGATGCTGGTGATTGTTTGGACACTGGCTCACAACTGATGCTGGTGATTGATTGGACACTGGCTCACAACAGATGCTGGTGATTGTTTGGACACTGGCTCACAACAGATGCTAGTGATTGATTGGACACTGGCTCACAACAGATGCTGGTGATTGATTGGACACTGGCTCACAACAGATGCTAGTGATTGATTGGACACTGGCTCACAACAGATGCTAGTGATTGATTGGACACTGGCTCACAACAGATGCTGGTGATTGTTTTGGACACTGGCTCACAACAGATGCTGGTGATTGTTTTGGACACTGGCTCACAGCAGATGCTAGTGATTGATTGGACACTGGCTCACAACTGATGCTGGTGATTGGACAGTGGCTCACAACTGATGCCGGTGACTGTTTAGACACTGGCTCACAACTGATGCTTGGGTGGTGACACGTGTAATAATCATAATCATAATCGTGACATTTGTATAGCACTGTTCCAACACCAGTTGCTCACAGTGCTGTAAAGAAAGTTCTTAAAAATAACTGCTGTGTGCAGGTCAGACATTTTTCACCTACATAACATAGCAAGAATGAGACATTGCTTAACAGTTGAAACAACATAACAAGTCATTGAAATGTTTGTCACCAGGTCACCAGATCACCAGACGTTGCCATGCATTGCTTCATCGACTGCTTCAGAAACAAACATATCAGGTTTGCTGAGAGTGCATAATTGGGTAGTCCACCTGACCAATGGCGTTCTCCACAGCACCTCATGTCAACATCAGTGATGCCTATCTTTATAGCTAAGTTTAAGAGTCATCTGTTTTTAGAACATTCTGTACAATGCTGAGAGCAACAATTGTTTGAAAGACACTTTATAAATGTCATGATTTCATTTCAGAATCATTTAAACTGAAACATCCATACTTCCAAAGCACTCAGCCAATGCTGAGTGATTTGGCCCATCTGTGTGAACTGATATGTCCTCTAAATGGACTTACTGCACTCGCACATAAATTCAATTCACACTGACATTAATCATGTAACTGTTCAATGCACTGTAGATAAACTTTTCCACACATAAAGGAGTGTTTTTTGTAGATGATTGACAATGCTGAAGACCCGTTCATGGAGCACACTGTTGACACCTAGCAATACATCACTGCCATTGGTAGTTCTGTACTTGGTGAACACCCTTGATGACATTACCTGTCTTACCCACCACTACTAAAGTCACTTCTCTGTGTTTGTTCACTGCTGTTTTTCTTGGACTAGGTTAGTCTTTGAACATAGATATGGTTCCCTTGATAAAAGGAAAGATGAAACAACATTTATGTGATGACCCGAAAGCAGGTGCTATAGGTGTCTTCCTCAGCAGTCAACAGTTGACAGAGACTGGGAGAGGACCTACCTTTGCAGGTATGTCTGGTGACGCTGACGGCAGGTACACCATGTTCACATTCCAGCCTCTGTAAACACAACACCTCAATATAGCAACTAGCCACGCTCAGTTGGATATCATTGTAGGATGTTTCACACAACTGTACTGTCTTCCTACACACAACTGTTAGCTCATGTCAATATGGCTGATGTAACTAGCATGGCTCGTGTATAAACTCTTTATAGTATATACAAAGTCACTGCAAACTAGCTATGACAGACTGTGTGTAAACTCTATGAACAAACTAGAAGTACCTGTGTGGCTACGACAGACCGTGTGTAAACTCAAAGTACAAACTACTACTTGCCTTTCTCTTAGATTATTCGCTCCAAGTCTGACGATTGCAAGAAACAACAAGAAAGGTAAGAGAAAGCCAGACCACACCAGGTACATATACATCTACAAAAAACACAACACAACATATCAACAACATATGTCATAACAATGGCAGACTGCACACAACAATGGTAGATTGCACACAACAATGGTAGATTGGACACAACAATGGTAGATTGCACACAACAATGGTAGATTGCACTCCCAAACATTCTGAGGTGGCATCAGAAGATAACAAGTGTTTCTCTGTCAATGGATCCACTGTGAACATGCTGTATTTAAACAAATGTAGTTGTCAATGGATCCACTGTGAACATGCTGTATTTAAAGAAATGTAGTTGTCAATGGATCCACTGTAAACATGCTGTATTTAAACAAGTGAATTTGTTATTGGAACAACTGTGAACATGCTGTATTTAAACAAGTATATTTGTCAATGGAACCACTGTGAACATGCTGTATTTAAACAAGTATATTTGTCAATGGATCCACTGTGAGCATGCTGTATTTAAACAAGTGAATCTGTTATTGGAACCACTGTGAACACGTATTTAAACAAGTATATTTGTCAAGGGAACCACTGTGAACATGCTGTATTTAAACAAGTGTCTCTGTCAATGGATCTCCTGTGAACATGCTGTATTTAAACAAGTGAATCTGTCAATGGAACCACTGTAAACATGCTGTATTTAAACAAGTGAATCTGACATGGGAACCACTGTGAACATGTAGAGTGTATTACGTAAAGCTGCTGAACAGCTAGGCAGGCGCTTCATGTTGAACAAAACAGTTGCTGACTACATCCACTGGCAATCAAATATTCTGAATATTGTATAGCCCCAAACATTAATGTGAGTATCAGTGACCAGAATGCAGCCATCAAAACTTGTGTCAGAGGTATCAACTCAACCATTTTTAAGACAAATGTTTTTGAAGTTATACATATAATTATATATGATCTCTTTAAGAAATTGAGTTGTACCAACACAAGTTCAAGTGCAGCGTTAACTTACCAGAAATGCAAGGAATGAGAATGCCGGGTTTCTCCAACTGAACATGGCGCTCACATTCGAAACTGTCTCAAATATTGGGTTAGTGGCTGACTCTGCAAAGGAATCAAATTTAACATTTGACAAAACACAATGCTACTTAGACTGTTACAACAGTATGCATTAACTTTAATCAGTATCATGAAGCATGATGATAGTTATGTGAATGGAGATAACCTCAGAAAAATCTTGTGAATTTAACAGCTGTAGAACAGCTTGTCTGCCTCAAGTTGGTGGAGGAGACAGCAACACCAAGTGTTATTACCAAAACAGCCAGAAACCAATATTCCATATCTTCATAGACTTCAAGAAAGCCTTTGATCTGGTACAAGAATGAATGTGTGCAAATCTGAGAACGTTCAACATCAGCCAAGGAACTGTAAATGCAACTGAAGCCATGTATCAAGCAGCCCAGAGTTCAGTTCTGAGTGGAGTTGAAATTAGTAACTGGCTCTACACCCGGGTTGGTGAAACAATTAACGCAAAGATGGAGAAGTGCATCAGTGCCTTTGAAAAGAACAGCATGCAGAGGTTGTTACTCATCAAACAAATACAAGAACTGATGGAGAGATACATTGGCAAGCAAGAACAATTACTGGCAACTGTAAAGAGAAGAAACTTGCAGTGGTTTGGACATTTTTGGACATGTGATCAGGGGAGCTTGGCTACCACCGTCCTGCAAGGATGGTGACAGGCTGATGAGTGAAAACAAGAGAGGAAGACCACCAAAGCCATGGAATGACACTATCAAAGAATGGACTGGGTTCAGCTTCAATCAACTTATTACAACAGCCGAGGTTAGAGAAGTATGGAATACCTGCGTGTCAAGACCCATCATTTTGTCGCCCCCACCCCTCTACGCCATAGAACAGATACATCAAAGAAAATATAGATTGATGGAAAGCAGTTCATTTATTTACAAAGGCCATGTGGAACTATACATTACGTTATATTAGTAACAGCTTATATATACAGAACGAAAATTACTTACTGAATCTCAAAATGCTTTCCTTCAGTCTGAAATATAAGCAAACAACTGAACAGCAATATAATGTTGTACTAATGTAGATCATTGAAGAACATAAACAATCTAATTACTAACTCATTACCTTTGTTGATCTAAGCTGTTTAATGTAAGCTCGTTTTGTGATGTTGGTATTACTGAATGTACAAGCAATATCTTATTCAAATGCTTATGACAAGTTTGAAGGTCACAAAGCTTGATAGAATGTTATTTGGAATGTTATAAGTGGATTTCTTCAAAGACACAGTGGTATATTCGCTTCTTTCACTTTCTTGAACGACTGGTGTGTGAGCTACTAACTGGCTATACATTTAGAAAACACAACAAAAAGTTACTTAGAATCATGCCCTTATGCCTTGTTGACGTATTCTGCTTTTCTAAAGTCATTCTCCTACCTGAGAAATGTTGACAACTATGGACATTACAGCTGTTTCAAAACAAAGTTAAACCAGATAGGTTAACTGGATAAACAATATATTTAAAAAATAATTGTAGAGAGTATGTGGCTTTGCCAGTCAAAATTGAGATTGAGTAAACAGTTCTGTGTGAATACAGCATTAGGCAACAAAGAGTAACAACAAATATAACCACTAATACTCGTGTAAAATGTGGACTAATACGGACCTTTTGACAGTCAAGTCCTGTGTGTTTCTGTTGATGACTGGCTCTGGGTCGTCTGTGAAGTCAGAGATGAGGTCACAGAAGACTCGGGTGATCCAGTCTAGGAGTCGGTCCCTCCAGCCACTGCTGTCACTGGGTCCACTCAGGTCTGGCTCTTGTACCACTCTCTCCACAAGGTCTCCATGCTTCTCCACTCCATCACCAACAGTCAACTGGCTGGGAGAGCTGCCAATTTAAATGCATCTACATTACTTCAATCTGTCTCATTCAGTTTCATTCTACAGAACAATGTTCAACTCTATTCAATATACTGTCAAACAGATATTAAAATATTACATGATTTGTTACATGAGTTAATGGTTTACCACTAAAAGTATCATATCTGCTAGTCTGTTTCATTCCAATGAATTAATGTTATGACTACACTTTCAATTTAAAGGGAAATACAGGAAAAAAATTGGAGTTAAACACCTAATAGAATTAATACAAACTAACCACTTGCAACTACAATTAACATGTTCACATCAGTTATTAACTCGAAATGTAATCTCAAATTGGAGGATTTTACTAAAATGTTGAATATCATGGAGGCAGACATCCTACCCATGGTGGAGTAAACTGACCAATATAAGACCTTAGTTATAATGCACAGAGTAAGTCACTGTTCCTAGTTATTTTTTTTACATATGAATATGCCTGTTTACTTATTGGTCTCTCTTATTCCCTTCAATCCCAAATCCAAGTTACACTTTTAAATGAATGAACAACTATCACAAAGCCACACCATATGGACATTGGACATTATATTTCTACAAGTCTTAGCGACCTGCATTCAAAATAGTGCTTGTTTGTTACATATAAGTTTTTGTTTGACCTATTAAAATGACACTTTATGGTTATCCAGTGAACAAGTGAAAATGTGCAGTAAATAGTATAGTATTCTGTTATCACATAATATTATGTTATCACATAGTACTCTATTATTCACATAGTACTCTGTTACTCACATAGTACTATGTTACTCACATGTTATAGTACTCTGTTACTCACATGTTATAGTATTCTGTTACTCACATAGTACTCTGTTACTCACATAGTACTATGTTGCTCACATAGTACTCTGTTACTCACATAGTACTCTGTTACTCACATAGTACTCTGTTACTCACATAGTACTCTGTTACTCACATAGTACTCTGTTACTCACATAGTACTCTGTTACTCACATAGTACTCTGTTACCCACATAGTACTCTGTTACTCACATAGTACTCTGTTACTCACATAGTACTCTGTTACTCACATAGTACTCTGTTACTCACATAGTACTCTGTTACTCACATAGTACTCTGTTACCCACATAGTACTCTGTTACTCACATAGTACTCTGTTACCCACATAGTACTCTGTTACTCACATAGTACTCTGTTACTCACATAGTACTCTGTTACTCACATAGTACTCTGTTACTCACATAGTACTATGTTACCCACATAGTACTCTGTTACCCACATAGTACTCTGTTACTCACATAGTACTCTGTTACTCACATAGTACTCTGTTACTCACATAGTACTATGTTACCCACATAGTACTCTGTTACCCACATAGTACATCTTTGCATCAGCCATCATTGAGCGAGGCTGTATTTCATTATCTGGAAAATTGTTCAGTTCTTCCAAGTGAGCTATTTGTATGCTATATTATACTTTTGAGTAATTTACAATTGTAAAAAGATTATTCCTTGCTTGTTGAACATCTTAAAAAGTACTACTAAAAAAAAGAATATTCCCAAATTAATGACATACTAACAGTGTTGTTGGACATAGTTTTTATTAATACTTTTAAGTGTATAACCCAAACAATCTCAGTTAGGTTCCGTTCAAACCATCACACAAATGCAGTAATTTTGGCAGTGGAACGTGCTGTTACTTATGTTTAACTATGATTCTACTTTAGTAGCACTGTCTCTCTCTACAACGCACTTGTTATTTCTTGTGGTATGGCGCAACTGATCTTCAAGTTGTCGGTTACGTTCTTTCTCACTCTCCAGTTCACCCAGCAACCGCGCTACTTCCTGGCTGTCCTTGTAACCCTGTAGCTCTGTACCTGCACAACAGTACACCAACCCTGCAGCTCAATACCCACACAACACCATAAGAACCCTCCACCTCTCTACCTGCATAACAGTACATATATATGAGAACTTACTGAGCTGTTGGTTCTCTAACATGGCCTGAGAAGAAATGAGCACTTACTGAGCTGTTGGTTCTCTAACATGGCCTGAGAAGAAATGAGCACTTACTAAGCTGTTGGTTCTCTAACATGGCCCGAGAACAAATGAGCACTTACTGAGCTGTTGGTTCTCTAACATGGCCCGAGAACAAATGAGCACTTACTGAGCTGTTGGTTCTCTAACATGGCCCGAGAACAAATGAGCACTTACTGAGCTGTTGGTTCTCTAACATGGCCCGAGAACAAATGAGCACTTACTGAGCTGTTGGTTCTCTAACATGGCCCGAGAACAAATGAGCACTTACTGAGCTGTTGGTTCTCTAACATGGCCTGAGAACAAATGAGCACTTACTGAGCTGTTGGTTCTCCAACATAGCAGCCACAAGATGCTCTTGTAGTTGGTTCAGTTGGATCTCATAGACATCCATGTCAGAGGAATGACACGAGCCAGTTCCATCTGCCAGTCCCTCCACCTCTGATGACTCAGATGGTGACTAGAAACAGACTCATCTATCAGACAAACATCCACAGATGGTGACTAGAAACAGACTCATCTATCAGACAAACATCCACAGATGGTGACTAGAAACAGACTCATCTATCAGACAAACCTCCACAGATGGTGACTAGAAACAGACTCATCTATCAGACAAACCTCCACAGATGGTGACTAGAAACAGACTCATCTATCAGACAAACCTCCACAGATGGTGACTAGAAACAGACTCATCTATCAGACAAACCTCCACAGATGGTGACTAGAAACAGACTCATCTATCAGACAAACATCCACAGATGGTGACTAGAAACAGACTCATCTATCAGACAAACCTCCACAGATGGTGACTAGAAACAGACTCATCTATCAGACAAACATCCACAGATGGTGACTAGAAACAGACTCATCTATCAGACAAACATCCACAGATGGTGACTAGAAACAGACTCATCTATCAGACAAACATCCACAGATGGTGACTAGAAACAGACTCATCTATCAGACAAACCTCCACAGATGGTGACTAGAAACAGACTCATCTATCAGACAAACATCCACAGATGGTGACTAGAAACAGACTCATCTATCAGACAAACATCCACAGATGGTGACTAGAAACAGACTCATCTATCAGACAAACATCCACAGATGGTGACTAGAAACAGACTCATCTATCAGACAAACATCCACAGATGGTGACTAGAAACAGACTCATCTATCAGACAAACATCCACAGATGGTGACTAGAAACAGACTCATCTATCAGACAAACCTCCACAGATGGTGACTAGAAACAGACTCATCTATCAGACAAACCTCCACAGATGGTGACTAGAAACAGACTCATCTATCAGACAAACCTCCACAGATGGTGACTAGAAACAGACTCATCTATCAGACAAACCTCCACAGATGGTGACTAGAAACAGACTCATCTATCAGACAAACCTCCACAGATGGTGACTAGAAACAGACTCATCTATCAGACAAACCTCCACAGATGGTGACTAGAAACAGACTCATCTATCAGACAAACCTCCACAGATGGTGACTAGAAACAGACTCATCTATCAGACAAACCTCCACAGATGGTGACTAGAAACAGACTCATCTATCAGACAATCATCCACAGATGGTGACTAGAAACAGACTCATCTATCAGACAAACCTCCACAGATGGTGACTAGAAACAGACTCATCTATCAGACAATCATCCACAGATGGTGACTAGAAACAGACTCATCTATCAGACAAACCTCCACAGATGGTGACTAGAAACAGACTCATCTATCAGACAAACCTCCACAGATGGTGACTAGAAACAGACTCATCTATCAGACAAACATCCACAGATGGTGACTAGAAACAGACTCATCTATCAGACAAACCTCCACAGATGGTGACTAGAAACAGACTCATCTATCAGACAAACCTCCACAGATGGTGACTAGAAACAGACTCATCTATCAGACAATCATCCACAGATGGTGACTAGAAACAGACTCATCTATCAGACAAACCTCCACAGATGGTGACTAGAAACAGACTCATCTATCAGACAAACCTCCACAGATGGTGAGTAGAAACAGACTCATCTATCAGACAATCATCCACAGGTGGTGACTAGAAACAGACTCATCTATCAGACAATCATCCACAGATGGTGACTAGAAACAGACTCATCTATCAGACAAACCTCCACAGATGGTGACTAGAAACAGACTCATCTATCAGACAAACCTCCACAGATGGTGACTAGAAACAGACTCATCTATCAGACAATCATCCACAGATGGTGACTAGAAACAGACTCATCTATCAGACAATCATCCACAGATGGTGACTAGAAACAGACTCATCTATCAGACAAACCTCCACAGATGGTGACTAGAAACAGACTCATCTATCAGACAAACCTCCACAGATGGTGACTAGAAACAGACTCATCTATCAGACAAACCTCCACAGATGGTGACTAGAAACAGACTCATCTATCAGACAAACCTCCACAGATGGTGACTAGAAACAGACTCATCTATCAGACAAACCTCCACAGATGGTGACTAGAAACAGACTCATCTATCAGACAATCATCCACAGATGGTGACTAGAAACAGACTCATCTATCAGACAAACCTCCACAGATGGTGACTAGAAACAGACTCATCTATCAGACAAACCTCCACAGATGGTGACTAGAAACAGACTCATCTATCAGACAAACCTCCACAGATGGTGACTAGAAACAGACTCATCTATCAGACAATCATCCACAGATGGTGACTAGAAACAGACTCATCTATCAGACAAACCTCCACAGATGGTGACTAGAAACAGACTCATCTATCAGACAATCATCCACAGATGGTGACTAGAAACAGACTCATCTATCAGACAAACCTCCACAGATGGTGACTAGAAACAGACTCATCTATCAGACAAACATCCACAGATGGTGACTAGAAACAGACTCATCTATCAGACAAACCTCCACAGATGGTGACTAGAAACAGACTCATCTATCAGACAAACCTCCACAGATGGTGACTAGAAACAGACTCATCTATCAGACAAACCTCCACAGATGGTGACTAGAAACAGACTCATCTATCAGACAAACCTCCACAGATGGTGACTAGAAACAGACTCATCTATCAGACAAACCTCCACAGATGGTGACTAGAAACAGACTCATCTATCAGACAAACCTCCACAGATGGTGACTAGAAACAGACTCATCTATCAGACAAACCTCCACAGATGGTGACTAGAAACAGACTCATCTATCAGACAAACCTCCACAGATGGTGACTAGAAACAGACTCATCTATCAGACAAACCTCCACAGATGGTGACTAGAAACAGACTCATCTATCAGACAAACCTCCACAGATGGTGACTAGAAACAGACTCATCTATCAGACAAACCTCCACAGATGGTGACTAGAAACAGACTCATCTATCAGAAAATCATCCACAGATGGTGACTAGAAACAGACTCATCTATCAGACAAACCTCCACAGATGGTGACTAGAAACAGACTCATCTATCAGACAAACCTCCACAGATGGTGACTAGAAACAGACTCATCTATCAGACAAACCTCCACAGATGGTGACTAGAAACAGACTCATCTATCAGACAAACCTCCACAGATGGTGACTAGAAACAGACTCATCTATCAGACAAACCTCCACAGATGGTGACTAGAAACAGACTCATCTATCAGACAATCATCCACAGATGGTGACTAGAAACAGACTCATCTATCAGACAAACCTCCACAGATGGTGACTAGAAACAGACTCATCTATCAGACAATCATCCACAGATGGTGACTAGAAACAGACTCATCTATCAGACAAACCTCCACAGATGGTGACTAGAAACAGACTCATCTATCAGACAATCATCCACAGATGGTGACTAGAAACAGACTCATCTATCAGACAAACATCCACAGATGGTGACTAGAAACAGACTCATCTATCAGACAAACCTCCACAGATGGTGACTAGAAACAGACTCATCTATCAGACAAACCTCCACAGATGGTGACTAGAAACAGACTCATCTATCAGACAAACCTCCACAGATGGTGACTAGAAACAGACTCATCTATCAGACAAACCTCCACAGATGGTGACTAGAAACAGACTCATCTATCAGACAAACCTCCACAGATGGTGACTAGAAACAGACTCATCTATCAGACAATCATCCACAGATGGTGACTAGAAACAGACTCATCTATCAGACAAACCTCCACAGATGGTGACTAGAAACAGACTCATCTATCAGACAATCATCCACAGATGGTGACTAGAAACAGACTCATCTATCAGACAAACCTCCACAGATGGTGACTAGAAACAGACTCATCTATCAGACAATCATCCACAGATGGTGACTAGAAACAGACTCATCTATCAGACAAACCTCCACAGATGGTGACTAGAAACAGACTCATCTATCAGACAAACCTCCACAGATGGTGACTAGAAACAGACTCATCTATCAGACAAACCTCCACAGATGGTGACTAGAAACAGACTCATCTATCAGACAAACCTCCACAGATGGTGATTAGAAACAGACTCATCTATCAGACAAACCTCCACAGATGGTGACTAGAAACAGACTCATCTATCAGACAAACCTCCACAGATGGTGACTAGAAACAGACTCATCTATCAGACAAACCTCCACAGATGGTGACTAGAAACAGACTCATCTATCAGACAAACCTCCACAGATGGTGACTAGAAACAGACTCATCTATCAGACAAACCTCCACAGATGGTGACTAGAAACAGACTCATCTATCAGACAAACCTCCACAGATGGTGACTAGAAACAGACTCATCTATCAGACAATCATCCACAGATGGTGACTAGAAACAGACTCATCTATCAGACAAACCTCCACAGATGGTGACTAGAAACAGACTCATCTATCAGACAATCATCCACAGATGGTGACTAGAAACAGACTCATCTATCAGACAAACCTCCACAGATGGTGACTAGAAACAGACTCATCTATCAGACAATCATCCACAGATGGTGACTAGAAACAGACTCATCTATCAGACAAACCTCCACAGATGGTGACTAGAAACAGACTCATCTATCAGACAAACCTCCACAGATGGTGACTAGAAACAGACTCATCTATCAGACAAACCTCCACAGATGGTGACTAGAAACAGACTCATCTATCAGACAAACATCCACAGATGGTGACTAGAAACAGACTCATCTATCAGACAAACCTCCACAGATGGTGACTAGAAACAGACTCATCTATCAGACAATCATCCACAGATGGTGACTAGAAACAGACTCATCTATCAGACAAACCTCCACAGATGGTGACTAGAAACAGACTCATCTATCAGACAAACCTCCACAGATGGTGACTAGAAACAGACTCATCTATCAGACAAACCTCCACAGATGGTGACTAGAAACAGACTCATCTATCAGACAAACCTCCACAGATGGTGACTAGAAACAGACTCATCTATCAGACAATCATCCACAGATGGTGACTAGAAACAGACTCATCTATCAGACAAACCTCCACAGATGGTGACTAGAAACAGACTCATCTATCAGACAAACCTCCACAGATGGTGACTAGAAACAGACTCATCTATCAGACAAACCTCCACAGATGGTGACTAGAAACAGACTCATCTATCAGACAATCATCCACAGATGGTGACTAGAAACAGACTCATCTATCAGACAAACCTCCACAGATGGTGACTAGAAACAGACTCATCTATCAGACAATCATCCACAGATGGTGACTAGAAACAGACTCATCTATCAGACAAACCTCCACAGATGGTGACTAGAAACAGACTCATCTATCAGACAAACATCCACAGATGGTGACTAGAAACAGACTCATCTATCAGACAAACCTCCACAGATGGTGACTAGAAACAGACTCATCTATCAGACAAACCTCCACAGATGGTGACTAGAAACAGACTCATCTATCAGACAAACCTCCACAGATGGTGACTAGAAACAGACTCATCTATCAGACAAACCTCCACAGATGGTGACTAGAAACAGACTCATCTATCAGACAAACCTCCACAGATGGTGACTAGAAACAGACTCATCTATCAGACAAACCTCCACAGATGGTGACTAGAAACAGACTCATCTATCAGACAAACCTCCACAGATGGTGACTAGAAACAGACTCATCTATCAGACAAACCTCCACAGATGGTGACTAGAAACAGACTCATCTATCAGACAAACCTCCACAGATGGTGACTAGAAACAGACTCATCTATCAGACAAACCTCCACAGATGGTGACTAGAAACAGACTCATCTATCAGACAAACCTCCACAGATGGTGACTAGAAACAGACTCATCTATCAGAAAATCATCCACAGATGGTGACTAGAAACAGACTCATCTATCAGACAAACCTCCACAGATGGTGACTAGAAACAGACTCATCTATCAGACAAACCTCCACAGATGGTGACTAGAAACAGACTCATCTATCAGACAAACCTCCACAGATGGTGACTAGAAACAGACTCATCTATCAGACAAACCTCCACAGATGGTGACTAGAAACAGACTCATCTATCAGACAAACCTCCACAGATGGTGACTAGAAACAGACTCATCTATCAGACAATCATCCACAGATGGTGACTAGAAACAGACTCATCTATCAGACAAACCTCCACAGATGGTGACTAGAAACAGACTCATCTATCAGACAATCATCCACAGATGGTGACTAGAAACAGACTCATCTATCAGACAAACCTCCACAGATGGTGACTAGAAACAGACTCATCTATCAGACAATCATCCACAGATGGTGACTAGAAACAGACTCATCTATCAGACAAACATCCACAGATGGTGACTAGAAACAGACTCATCTATCAGACAAACCTCCACAGATGGTGACTAGAAACAGACTCATCTATCAGACAAACCTCCACAGATGGTGACTAGAAACAGACTCATCTATCAGACAAACCTCCACAGATGGTGACTAGAAACAGACTCATCTATCAGACAAACCTCCACAGATGGTGACTAGAAACAGACTCATCTATCAGACAAACCTCCACAGATGGTGACTAGAAACAGACTCATCTATCAGACAATCATCCACAGATGGTGACTAGAAACAGACTCATCTATCAGACAAACCTCCACAGATGGTGACTAGAAACAGACTCATCTATCAGACAATCATCCACAGATGGTGACTAGAAACAGACTCATCTATCAGACAAACCTCCACAGATGGTGACTAGAAACAGACTCATCTATCAGACAATCATCCACAGATGGTGACTAGAAACAGACTCATCTATCAGACAAACCTCCACAGATGGTGACTAGAAACAGACTCATCTATCAGACAAACCTCCACAGATGGTGACTAGAAACAGACTCATCTATCAGACAAACCTCCACAGATGGTGACTAGAAACAGACTCATCTATCAGACAAACCTCCACAGATGGTGATTAGAAACAGACTCATCTATCAGACAAACCTCCACAGATGGTGACTAGAAACAGACTCATCTATCAGACAAACCTCCACAGATGGCGACTAGAAACAGACTCATCTATCAGACAAACCTCCACAGATGGTGACTAGAAACAGACTCATCTATCAGACAAACCTCCACAGATGGTGACTAGAAACAGACTCATCTATCAGACAAACATCCACAGATGGTGACTAGAAACAGACTCATCTATCAGACAAACCTCCACAGATGGTGACTAGAAACAGACTCATCTATCAGACAATCATCCACAGATGGTGACTAGAAACAGACTCATCTATCAGACAAACCTCCACAGATGGTGACTAGAAACAGACTCATCTATCAGACAAACCTCCACAGATGGTGACTAGAAACAGACTCATCTATCAGACAAACCTCCACAGATGGTGACTAGAAACAGACTCATCTATCAGACAAACCTCCACAGATGGTGACTAGAAACAGACTCATCTATCAGACAATCATCCACAGATGGTGACTAGAAACAGACTCATCTATCAGACAAACCTCCACAGATGGTGACTAGAAACAGACTCATCTATCAGACAAACCTCCACAGATGGTGACTAGAAACAGACTCATCTATCAGACAAACCTCCACAGATGGTGACTAGAAACAGACTCATCTATCAGACAAACCTCCACAGATGGTGACTAGAAACAGACTCATCTATCAGACAAACCTCCACAGATGGTGACTAGAAACAGACTCATCTATCAGACAAACCTCCACAGATGGTGACTAGAAACAGACTCATCTATCAGACAATCATCCACAGATGGTGACTAGAAACAGACTCATCTATCAGACAAACCTCCACAGATGGTGACTAGAAACAGACTCATCTATCAGACAAACCTCCACAGATGGTGACTAGAAACAGACTCATCTATCAGACAAACCTCCACAGATGGTGACTAGAAACAGACTCATCTATCAGACAAACCTCCACAGATGGTGACTAGAAACAGACTCATCTATCAGACAATCATCCACAGATGGTGACTAGAAACAGACTCATCTATCAGACAAACCTCCACAGATGGTGACTAGAAACAGACTCATCTATCAGACAATCATCCACAGATGGTGACTAGAAACAGACTCATCTATCAGACAAACCTCCACAGATGGTGACTAGAAACAGACTCATCTATCAGACAATCATCCACAGATGGTGACTAGAAACAGACTCATCTATCAGACAAACCTCCACAGATGGTGACTAGAAACAGACTCATCTATCAGACAAACCTCCACAGATGGTGACTAGAAACAGATTCATCTATCAGACAAACCTCCACAGATGGTGACTAGAAACAGACTCATCTATCAGACAATCATCCACAGATGGTGACTAGAAACAGACTCATCTATCAGACAAACCTCCACAGATGGTGACTAGAAACAGACTCATCTATCAGACAAACCTCCACAGATGGTGACTAGAAACAGACTCATCTATCAGACAAACCTCCACAGATGGTGACTAGAAACAGACTCATCTATCAGACAAACCTCCACAGATGGTGACTAGAAACAGACTCATCTATCAGACAATCATCCACAGATGGTGACTAGAAACAGACTCATCTATCAGACAAACCTCCACAGATGGTGACTAGAAACAGACTCATCTATCAGACAATCATCCACAGATGGTGACTAGAAACAGACTCATCTATCAGACAAACCTCCACAGATGGTGACTAGAAACAGACTCATCTATCAGACAATCATCCACAGATGGTGACTAGAAACAGACTCATCTATCAGACAAACCTCCACAGATGGTGACTAGAAACAGACTCATCTATCAGACAAACCTCCACAGATGGTGACTAGAAACAGACTCATCTATCAGACAAACCTCCACAGATGGTGACTAGAAACAGACTCATCTATCAGACAATCATCCACAGATGGTGACTAGAAACAGACTCATCTATCAGACAATCATCCACAGATGGTGACTAGAAACAGACTCATCTATCAGACAAACCTCCACAGATGGTGACTAGAAACAGACTCATCTATCAGACAATCATCCACAGATGGTGACTAGAAACAGACTCATCTATCAGACAAACCTCCACAGATGGTGACTAGAAACAGACTCATCTATCAGACAATCATCCACAGATGGTGACTAGAAACAGACTCATCTATCAGACAAACCTCCACAGATGGTGACTAGAAACAGACTCATCTATCAGACAAACCTCCACAGATGGTGACTAGAAACAGACTCATCTATCAGACAAACCTCCACAGATGGTGACTAGAAACAGACTCATCTATCAGACAAACCTCCACAGATGGTGACTAGAAACAGACTCATCTATCAGACAAACCTCCACAGATGGTGACTAGAAACAGACTCATCTATCAGACAAACCTCCACAGATGGTGACTAGAAACAGACTCATCTATCAGACAAACCTCCACAGATGGTGACTAGAAACAGACTCATCTATCAGACAAACCTCCACAGATGGTGACTAGAAACAGACTCATCTATCAGACAAACCTCCACAGATGGTGACTAGAAACAGACTCATCTATCAGACAAACCTCCACAGATGGTGACTAGAAACAGACTCATCTATCAGACAAACCTCCACAGATGGTGACTAGAAACAGACTCATCTATCAGACAAACCTCCACAGATGGTGACTAGAAACAGACTCATCTATCAGACAAACCTCCACAGATGGTGACTAGAAACAGACTCATCTATCAGACAAACCTCCACAGATGGTGACTAGAAACAGACTCGTCTATCAGACAAACCTCCACAGATGGTGACTAGAAACAGACTCGTCTATCAGACAAACCTCCACAGATGGTGACTAGAAACAGACTCATCTATCAGACAAACCTCCACAGATGGTGACTAGAAACAGACTCATCTATCAGACAAACCTCCACAGATGGTGACTAGAAACAGACTCATCTATCAGACAAACCTCCACAGATGGTGACTAGAAACAGACTCATCTATCAGACAAACCTCCACAGATGGTGACTAGAAACAGACTCATCTATCAGACAAACCTCCACAGATGGTGACTAGAAACAGACTCATCTATCAGACAAACCTCCACAGATGGTGACTAGAAACAGACTCATCTATCAGACAAACCTCCACAGATGGTGACTAGAAACAGACTCATCTATCAGACAAACCTCCACAGATGGTGACTAGAAACAGACTCATCTATCAGACAAACCTCCACAGATGGTGACTAGAAACAGACTCATCTATCAGACAAACCTCCACAGATGGTGACTAGAAACAGACTCATCTATCAGACAAACCTCCACAGATGGTGACTAGAAACAGACTCATCTATCAGACAAACCTCCACAGATGGTGACTAGAAACAGACTCATCTATCAGACAAACCTCCACAGATGGTGACTAGAAACAGACTCATCTATCAGACAAACCTCCACAGATGGTGACTAGAAACAGACTCATCTATCAGACAAACCTCCACAGATGGTGACTAGAAACAGACTCATCTATCAGACAAACCTCCACAGATGGTGACTAGAAACAGACTCATCTATCAGACAAACCTCCACAGATGGTGACTAGAAACAGACTCATCTATCAGACAAACCTCCACAGATGGTGACTAGAAACAGACTCATCTATCAGACAAACCTCCACAGATGGTGACTAGAAACAGACTCATCTATCAGACAAACCTCCACAGATGGTGACTAGAAACAGACTCATCTATCAGACAAACCTCCACAGATGGTGACTAGAAACAGACTCATCTATCAGACAAACCTCCACAGATGGTGACTAGAAACAGACTCATCTATCAGACAAACCTCCACAGATGGTGACTAGAAACAGACTCATCTATCAGACAAACCTCCACAGATGGTGACTAGAAACAGACTCATCTATCAGACAAACCTCCACAGATGGTGACTAGAAACAGACTCATCTATCAGACAAACCTCCACAGATGGTGACTAGAAACAGACTCATCTATCAGACAAACCTCCACAGGACAAAGTAACACTTAGAAAGAATTAGCATTTAACTCGAATGTCATAAGCTGGTTAAATAACAGCAGAGAAATGTTTCATGAACCATTTGCACTATAAACAGACCTTTGTATGAAAGTTCACACCTCATTTATCCTAGTAAAACATCACATTTTGACAGAAAGTTTTCAAATAAAAATTGCTGTTGTAAACAACACCAACATGAGTGAGGACAAAAATCATGCTATAATTTACAAAATGGCTATTGTTTACCGACTACATTGCCAAACGGGATGTTCTGTTCAATGTAACATCAGCACCAGAAAAAAAAAACACTCATTTCACAAATAGGTGCTCCCTATAAGAAGCAATTTAACCATACTAACTAAATATATTTTAAAATAAATCAAACGAGGTACAGATGGCGCTCCAGTCAACAAGATGGATATACAAGTGTACTGGCAAAATGGAGATGCCGCTAATGGGTCATCTTCTTCGTATCTCAACAATGAAAAGTTGCACAGACAATGTAGTTGGATGATGATAAGGTCTGTCAACATTAATTATGTTGCAGTCTTGCAGACATTACCATCTGACTCAAAATCATTGAGAAATGATCTCAGTAAAATTTGCCAAATGCTGCATGATGTCAGAGGTCAGGAATCTAGACGAACACACTTCAGAATCCTTCTAAATAAACTCAATTATTTTGTAAACAAAAATAGTTTTCACAATATGGTGACAGTACATATCCATAACCTACATAGAGCTTAGGTCTGCAGTTTGAACTGGGTGGGTAATGTAATCAGTAAAGGTGGGATTTTATCGTGGTAAACGAAAGGCCTACAAACTGAGTTTACTGGCCAGTTTTGGCTGGTCTGCATGTAGGAGGGGTTTGTTGGTTTTGGCCGGTCTGCATAGTACAATTAATCTGTACATAAATAGTACAAACAAGTGAAACAAACAAATACATGCATAATGCATTGTAACAAATGAGCAAAACAACATGCATGTACAAGTACAGCATGTTTTACAATATAACAAAAGACAATTCACCTTTGTTGACTTAACTGCAGTAGGTTCATTTTCCTGTTGAGTAGCCTCATGGTTGTTAGTACTTGGTTGATAACCATGGTGATCACTCCCATGCAGAACATCTTTGATCTTAGAACGAACCGCTTGTCTAAGGCTCATTGTTGGTTGGGGATCTTAGCAGAAGTCCTGAAAATACAAGCAATTTCTGTAAAACTAATCTCCACACAAACTGAATCAACTACAGTACACAGATATTGTGAATAAACAACCACAATTTATTTATGAAAACAGATGTGCATGTCATGTGAATCGTCATTGCTAGCATAAGCAACTTGTCTGTCATTATTTTGGGCAAAGATTTTTGTAGACAGTTATACAAAACCTGCAAAGATCTCAAAAGTCAACAATACTTTGATAATTAGTGCTACTGAAATAATAATCACAATAATAATAATAATGACTTCTTATGCACCAACATTCTTGAAAATTAAGCTCTGTGGTGACATAAAATCAACGGATTAAGCAATCTCATTTTTATAAACAGTGCATGAGTGATCAATGGATGGATGAAAGTGCTAGGAGGCTAAGGCAGATAGGCAGCATAAAAACATACGTTTTTAGTCACCAGCAAAATGAAACTATATTTACTTCATATTCAACAGTGACAGGAAGTGAATCCCACACAGTTGGTGTGGCGAGTGAGAAATATTGCACAGGGAGCCAATGCAATGCAGTGATCTGAAAGGTAGCGCTGAGTGAGAGAAGCAATTAGAACGTGTAACTACCCAGGTTGCAAAATAATTTTGGACACGCTGAAGTTTTGTTATACCCTTGACAGTCCTTGTAGCTTGCTTGAAATATTATAAAGCCATTAAAGTTGCATTCTGACTTCCGCCATGTTTAAAATACAATTTCCCAGTAAACCAGCATTCCCCATACACTATATATTGTTTTCCTCAACTACCTATCAACTTATTTTCACATAATATGCCATTTTAAGATAAAAAGCAGCAAAAGACGAAAAATTATTCCGGTGAGCCTCACCAGTTAGAATTCTCTGATTGGTTTAGACCTCGATGAAGGGAATTCCAGTGAAAAGCGCTGTCAGGAAACCACACTAGGGCCACACTAAAAGGCGGATCACAATTGGCAGACCGCACGGAAACGACATACCACATTCACAAAGATGCCACCGCTCGATACGCTCCATATTTACGGCATGTCCAGTTGCCCACATACAAACTATCGCTGGCTACGCGCCTGTACGGTCAATGGCTAATTGAGGATGATTTAAATAACTAGGGTATCGTTGCATAGTGGCACCTCTAGCGACTAACGTGGATATGTGGAACCGCCTTTTAGTTTGCCCCATCGTTTACTTACGTTGACCGGAGAGTTCCGATGGTAAAAATAGATCGACTTTTGGGAAACTCCAGAGCCGTTGTTTGTTGCAAACTTATATTTGATCAAATAACGCATAAAACCACAAAGTGAGACATGTGGTAGGAAGTATACTAATAAGCAAATATCGGTCATGGTGTACATTGACTTTTCTAAAATGCATTAAAAAGGGGAAATTATGTCAGAATGCAACTTTAAAGGAGGGAATTCAATTGCATTAATCAAGATGGAATTCCTTGGCTTTGGCTTTGAGTTCGAGGATTGTTTCTGATTCTGATAGTTTGTAGTACAAAACCCCTACTGGGGCATCACGCACTAGTGAGGGTGGTTGGTTTCAGGATGGCTGGCTTCATGTTATCTGGAAGTGGAATAAGAGTATGTGTGCTTGGGAATGTGGAATTAGGATGGGGTGGGTGGGGAAAAGTACAATTTAATGTTGGGGGATGATATGGGTGTGGTAGGGATGGGATGTGGAGGGGGTCTGGGGGTTGTTGTCTATTAGAGGTGCTTCAAGGGTGCAGTTGTCAGGTTAATATCCTGCAATGCACCCTTGAAGGCGTCAAGACTGTTGTGGGTAAACACGTTAGGTGGAAGTTTGTTCCATTGGGCTATTGTTCGGGGGAAAAAACTGTATTTATAATAGTTGTGAGAGGTGGATATTTGTCTGTATTTGTGTGGGTGGTTGGATCTTGTTTGGCTGTGTCCGGGTATGAGGTATTGATTGGGATTGATGTCTACAAGATTGTTGGTTATTTTGTATAGTGTGCAAAGTCTGGCCTCAGCCCTCCTCTGGTCCACGGTTGGCCAGGAGAGGGCAGAGGCCAAGGAAGGTGCATCCAGATGTCTCCCAGCTGTAATTGTGGGCCACGATTGTTAATTACGAGTCATTATTTTAACTCCATCGAGAATAATTTGACACAAAATCAGTCAGAGAATGTCTAATTCATCTGGCAAAAGTCCATTCCAAGTTACAGATACTTCGTTTAACTTAATCCGGAAGAAACTTGCAGACCGTCCCCAAGTCAACAATGTCAGTATGTGGCTCCACATAGCGGTATATAGCAGGCATTACTATTAAAATATTTACATTTAGGTACTTCCTTGTGTGTTTATATACACGACAACCCATTATAGATGTATTAGGATATTTATATAACACATGGGACAGGTCTGCAATACCGAATACTTACGTATCTGTGTACTAGGAACAGTTACTAAGGTACTCCAAAGGCTTTGCCTCGGCTGCCATCGAACTTCGAAGTTGCGCAGTGTGACTATCTGTGAGGTTGGGTAATCGCTCTGCAGATTTGATGAACTGGACACGCGCTGATTGAATTACAAAAAGTACACCGAAATGTTGGTAATATTTTATACAAATTCCACAAAGTAGTTGTCTTAATGATGTCTATCCTTGTAAGTCTGACAAACTTATCGGCCAGCTTAGCTAACGCCTAGACCTAGTCCGCTGTGTCTGCCTTTCCTGCGCCCCGCCTGTACATCAGTTTAGTTTCGTCTAGTCTCTAGAGCGGCGTGTTTACGGGTCAGAGGTTATACACATGGGCCATGGCGGCGGCCCAGGACAATTTGTGGTTTGCCAGGGGGAATCGTTTTCCCATTTGGAGTTATGTTAAGCAAGATATCAAAGACGTACTTTGTCATGAGTATGACATTGACGATAGTGGTATGATACAGGTTACAAAGCGAAATAAACAATTAAGCCGTGGTGATTTCCTTGTGGTTGTCCCCTCACTAAGTCTGTCGATTCCATCCCGAAGCCGAGTGGAACCAAAAGCAAAGAACGGTGCCCCCTGTGGCGATGTAGCGACAATCACTGATGCGGAAGCGTCTGCGAATGAGGTATTGCGCCCCGGATTGTGTGCATCTGGGTAATCTGTTGTCAACCTTCCTTCTACTCTTGCTTGTGGTTACTATCCTATAATAGTATGGCTATTAGGGGATTTATGCATATCTGCAGGTTAAAACAGGGGTCACAATATGTTTAATAATACCACCTAGCTGTGCCAGTGCTATCAACGCACTGTGATTTCAGAGGGAGCATAAATTTATTCTTCTTCCGGATACCGCCTAGCCTCAAACATGCTGCATGAGGATACAGGCAGGCGAACAGGAAAAAATCAGAAAAATACTTTGTTCCTTTAGGGTGAAATATGTCAGAACACATTTCATTCATATTAACCAACTCGATCACTATATAGTCCAAAGGACTACAGCGTTTTGACCATATAGTGGATAATATACTTTATAAATATTATATTATATAATATATATATATATATATATATATATATATATATATATATATATATGTATATAATATTATAGTATCAAGAATAATTATATTTAATTATCCCTCCTTTTACATTGTAGACGAGACTTGAGCACATTGCTTGGGACAAGGTGCGTGGAATACAAATAAGGGAAGCCACAAGGATCAGAGATGGAGAGATCACCATCTATCTGGACAGACCAGCTGTGTTTCGAGCTGCCCTGGAGAGGACAGTCCCCCAGGGGCTGGACAGAGGGGCCAGAGAGACAGAGAGTACAGTGGTGGTCAACCCGGCTGATGCAGCTCTGTCCTGTGACGGAGAAGACATCACACTTTGTCAGCTGAGGACATTACTGCTGAGTCAGCATGTCTCAAAGCTCTTGCAAGCAAATGGGTTTGTGTTGTACAATTCATGTAATGTATGGAACACAAACCCTAAATGTAAAAAATGCTCATGCCATTAAGCAGTGTTTACAGTACGTATCACATGCCATAATTTTTTATTTAATTTTTTTGATTGTTTCTGGTCATCTCATGAATAACCAGAGAAAATGCCAATTAGGTGATTATGGTAAAGAGACAAGACAGTGCCTATAATTAACCAAAACACATTTCATTTATAATTACTAACTATAGTCCAAAATTAATGACTTGAGAGAGCCACTTGCCCCATTTTTTTCACCAGTGTACTCTTATTTTATATAATAACATACCTAGACAATGTGTAGTATTTTGTACCGTGTTTTCTGTTTCAGCCACAACTCAATCCTCGTTCCATGTGCTTACTCAGAGAAACGTTCTACACAGCTTCAAGATTGTGGACTTTTGGTGAATGAAGTTATTCACAGAAAAACATATCTTACCGAACATCCAAACACACAAGAAGAACTAGTGCGAAAGATTAATTTTAGTTGCTACCTGTATTCACCAGATGTCGCCACTGAGGAACCAGATTCATCGACCAGACAAATTGCCTCTCAGTCTTGTAGTCGATTATTGCCAGATCTTGGGAATGAATCAGGAACTTCAACGACAACTGCACGTCGTGACAACAGAATGCTCCTAGATCTACGTGCTTTCATGGAAGACAAGAAATGTGTCATGTTGCATAAAGACTATGATAACAATCTACAGTTAGCTGATGGTCAGTTTTGGTTTTGGACATCTCATTCCACCTCAATTGTATCTGTTACTGGATCAGGTGCAAGGATAGGGCATTTCTTAAATGATGTCATTTAATAATTGTACATACTTGACACTAACATGTGATTTATAAATACACAATTCACAGTGAATACACTTTTGACACTGAATACATGTGTTGATGTTAATAATTGACAGTAATAATTAGCACAATATATTTAAGTTCAGCTAAGTGTTAATTAACCATGCTACAACTGGATGACAGAGAGAACCTATTAAAAGAGATAACTGTTGCGATAGTGTTGTCATAATGGTAATTACTGTTCTAATGCTACTGGGATAGTCTCGGTACTGTCAACATGCTTTTGTGATCATATAAGGGAAGCTGGTTTGGAATCAATTGCTTCAAAATATCAATTCTGAATAACTGATGATTTAATTGACAATTGCTGATGATGGTCGATGGACTCACTGAGTAAAGTAAGCATTGTGTAATATAGTTGAAAAATCATGTCCATTCAATAGTAATTGTGTTACCATATCAATATCATAATGATTTGATAATGTTATGTATTGTTAGACCCCCAAGTAGACCATTGTATAGTTTCAAAAGTTGCTAGATTATCTTTATTAGTTGCATCTAATAACATGGCTCTGCATATATTTGGGGGTTTAATCGTGACAGTACTGGTGTTTAAGCATGACACATACTTCAGGTGGATTTTAAAAATCTGTCAATTGTGTACTTAGGGACAACTTACTTATAGAAGCACCTGCTTACAACGTCATATTGTGTTCCAGTTGGGCCTGGCACAGACATACACAGTCAACTGTGTGCCTTGGAGCAACAAGTGAAACTGGTCCCGTCACAGGTACAGTGGGAGGGTCACTTGTGTCTTTGTGGCACTTGTGTCCTGGTGGAGCTAGTGTCAGTGGTGTCAATGAAGTGCTAGTGTCAGTTGTCTTCTTGTACATTTTTATGTCCTTGTGACATTTTTGTCAGTTGTGTTCTCCTGGGGTTAATATCAGTTGTGTCATTGTGCAGCTAGTGACAAGTGTGTCATCGTGGAGGACGTGTCAGTTGTGTCATTGTGGAGGACTTGTCAGTTGTGTCATTGTACAGCTAGTGTCAATTGTGTCATTGTGGAGTTAGTGTCCTTGTGGACCATAGTTAGTGTAAATTGTGTCCTTGCAGAGTTAGTGTCCTTGTGGATAGGAGTTAGTGTCAGCCATGTCTTTGTGGACATTCTAATTGTTTATGAAAAAAATAAACATCAGTATCAATGACATGTAGTGTCAATGACTGTACACAACAGTGTCCATCATTACTGAGTGTCTTCTGTGTGTCTGGTGTCACCAGGGACCGGGACTGACCATACATGTGGTGTCTGGTCAACACAGCTTCCGCCAGCAGCAGGTGGACCTTGCCTGGCGCATCCTCTGTGAGACCGCGGCCCCCACGCACCAGGTACAGGGAGTTGACAAAACATGCAACATTTATTCAAAGTTGTTTTCCAGTAATGTTGATAATCAGTGAGGCAATACCCTGACCACTGATGGTGAACAAACTAGTTGAGTTCTTTTATCTTTGTAGTGGATGTAAATTCAAATGTGACTTATTGTAACAAAAATGGCTGTTTTTTAATGTACAGTTATGAACTTATGATTTTATGACTTCTTTTTTGCTGCACCAAGAATGGATAAAATAAATGTAAAATTATTAGCTAACCTAATTTCACCTATTCCTGTTGTCACCAACTACATCTATTGACTGTGGTTGGAAAGGGCAGAGAGGGTAATTTCCACAACAAGCACTGTGTTTGTTGTGTTGTAGGTGCACTTGGTGCATGCAGGAGTAGTGACAGCCGGTGTGACGTCATTTCATCAACTGTTCAGGTAAGTAGTGACAGCCGGTGTGACGTCATTTCATCAACTGTTCAGGTAATTAGTGACAGCCGGTGTGACGTCATTTCATCAACTGTTCAGGTAAGTAGTGACAGCCGGTGTGACGTCATTTCATCAACTGTTCAGGTAATTAGTGACAGCCGGTGTGACGTCATTTCATCAACTGTTCAGGTAAGTAGTGACAGCCGGTGTGACGTCATTTCATCAACTGTTCAGGTAAGTAGTGACAGCCGGTGTGACGTCATTTCATCAACTGTTCAGGTAAGTAGTGACAGCCGGTGTGATGTCATTTCATCAACTGTTCAGGTAAGTAGTGACAGCTGGTGTGACGTCATTTCATCAACTGTTCAGGTAAGTAGTGACAGCCGGTGTGATGTAATTTCATCAACTGTTCAGGTAAGTCTGCTGAGATCTGCTGCTGCACCTGTTAATGATCTTATTTACAATTTTGATGTATTTATGTTTAAAATAGTACTCAAGTAATATTTAAGAAAAAAACAGGATTTGAAATGCCTAGCTGATACATTATGGGAGCTAGGCTATACAATCTTTGAAAACAGTGCTCTCAAATCACAACATAAATGGTACAAATAATTTAAATTATATTTTAGGTTTTACATATATTACATTTTTTGAGAGTTGTAATTTTTAAACAAAACATTATTAGTGCAACCAAACTTATGAATTGTTTATATTCTTAGTGAGAGGAGGAAGCAGATGCACAAAGCTGCCATTCTCAAATATGGAGACCATGCATTAGGTAAGCACAATTTCTTTAAAAATTATTCAAATTGCTTCCGGTAATTTGTATAAAAGCAGCATCATGTGGGACGTTGTAACATGAGTCTGTGATTGTTCAAAGTAATGAGTATTAAATGCATACATCATTGATTGTTTCCGTAGACTGACCTCTGGTTCTCATGAGAGAACATCATCTCACAGTACATACGTAGTCCACATAGTTGCTTCATGAGTATTTAAGCATTTATTTGTCACAATATAATTTCATTCTCAATACAAAATCTAAACATCATTATAAAACATCAGTAGTAACCTGTTTGCAAGTATGGTACCTACCAAAAGTGCAGACCCTTTGTAACATTGTTTTTAGATTGTCTTAACAATGAAGTTGTTAAAAGGCATTGTGAAATAATAAAACTGTTTACTGAGTCTTGTGTTGTTATTTAGACATAGCTTGTTGACATTCTTGCTGCAAAGTACAAAGGCATGTGCTGCATGTTTAAATGGAAGCACTGTATTTGTTGGTACAACCAGCGTGTATTTGTTGGTAGTACCAGCGTGCATTTGTTGGTAGAGCCAGTGTGTATTTGTTGGTACAACCAGCGTGTATTTGTTGGTAGTACCAGCGTGTATTTGTTGGTAGAACCAGTGTGCATTTGTTGGTAGAGCCAGCGTGTATTTGTTGGTACAACCAGCGTGTATTTGTTGGTAGAACCAGCGTGCATTTGTTGGTAGAGCCAGCGTGTATTTGTTGGTACAACCAGCATATATTTGTTGGTAGAACCAGCATGTATTTGTTGGTAGAACCAGCGTGCATTTGTTGGTAGAGCCAGCGTGTATTTGTTGGTAGAGCCAGCGTGTATTTGTTGGTAGAGCCAGCGTGTATTTGTTGGTAGAGCCAGTGTGTATTTGTTGGTAGAATCAGCGTGTATTTGTTGGTAGAGCCAGCATGTATTTGTTGGTAGAGCCAGCGTGTATTTGTTGGTAGAGCCAGCGTGGCAGAAGAAGATCACTGCTCTAACAATGGTTGGAATTCAATTCCAGTTTCTCATGACATCATGCAAACACCAGGTTGGAATATTTAAGTTATTTAATACTAATAATGTGGCATTTAAATTATAGTAGTTGTCACACACAGTATTTTATGTTATATTTCAAAATGTGGGCTGAAGAATTCTGTTTATATTACCTGGAGATGTTTATATTACCTGGAGATAATTCACTGAACTGAAATGTTTATATGCTTTTGAAACCAGTTTTGAAAAACCGGTATTCAATGCGGTATGTTTCATCGCCAATTTAAATACTTTTAACCATGACCTAAACAATTTAACGAAAACACAACATTCAACACATCTGGCCTTCCTGCATGTCCAAAAGAGTAGATGGAACAAGTCAATCAATCACAGTATTCCAAGAACTAGATCGCTTTCAAGCACAAACTTTACAGCACTTTTAGTTACCTGTAGATAAATCTTTTGTATCTAAATGTACGTTCTTTTATATGTTTGTTAATGTGTGTATTGGATAAGTTAGACAATTTGAAAGAAATTGGAACTTTGGCAAAATGAAACTTTGAATATTTATCTTTTCTCACACATAATATTAAACTAATTGTCATCTGCCAGCATTGTTCATTACAAAGTTATGAAGCAAGTACATTCACTCACAATTGTGTTACGATTGCGCTTAGTATTCACAGTAAGTAATTTGTAGTGAATAATTTGCAGTAATTCCAAATTAATATTTCTATTAAGACAAACATTATATTGCTTAAACAAGTTAATGTAATGAAAACCTTAGCATTGTCTTGCAATAACATGTTTTATATATGCAGAAAAAAACAGTGTAGCATACATATACAATATGTAGCACACCATACAGAGCCAAATGGTATACACTACTAAACAGGTCTAGTGGTGATAAAAGCTCTGTTGAAGTATCATTACATTGTTTCTGGCATGTCACAATTTTATTGCTGATTTCTGCAGGTGAAACTTTGTGGATGTGACACTGACAATGAGAGTGAGATGCATCGTCTCCCCGGAGTGTTTGTGATGTACAACTACGCCCGGCTCGTGACTTTATTAGCACACTTTGACGCTGCAGTCAAGCAGGGTATGTTACCTGTGTCCCGTGGCTAGAGTTCTCTACAGTTGCTTGAGGCTGTGTGGGGTGGGAGAATTGTGTGTGATAATTGTGATGCATGTATGTGTGTCATGTCAATGTATCCAGCTACACACGTTGGTAATAGGTATGGTTAAAAAAATTTGTTTTAGGCACTTATCCTGCCATGCCCAGTCTGATGGATATGGACTTTGGTGTGTTGACTGATGAGGTAAGGAAGAAGTCTTCACTTACACTGTGCTGATTGGTGAGGTAAAGAGCAAGTCCTCGTTTATACTATTTGACTGGTGAGGCAAGGAATGATTCGTAACTCACACTGTGTTGACTGGTGAGTCAAGGAACAATATAAGCAGTGCCATATAAGCAGTGTCAGCTATTTAACTGAAAACAAAACTGATACCATGATCTTTTTAATAATAAAATAGACTAAAAAAGTAAATCACTGTACCTATATTTTGCTTGACAAGAAGCATCTTTTTGTATAACTTAGTGAAAAATCTGTAATTTCACAAAACAGTTTTGAGAACCACTGAATCAGCCTACCAGGTACTACCGGGTAATCATGTCATAAGTAATAGTTTGTCAAGCCATGATGAGATACCCCATTAACTTGTGTATACACTCTGTAGTCAGCATATGCACCTACGAATGTGCCCACTCCATATGCTCATATTTACAGATCAAGTTGACATATCAAAATGATATACATATGCATGGCGTTTTTGTGTGTAATAAATAGTTCTTACTTCATTTGCAGGACGAATGGACATTGCTGTTCAACTATGTCTTAAGCTTTCCATCAGTTGTCATGGAAACTGTCTCCAGCATCTCACCGAACCAACTAAAGGCTGATATTCAAAGTCACAAGGTGAGTCTTCAGCATGTGGGGAGATATCTGACACCACTCACTCTTGTAGGTGGACATGTGTCACCTGGTCACTCTAGTCTACTGACCCACTCACACCTGGTCACTCTTGTCTACTGCCTCACTCACACCTGGTCACACTTGTCTACTGCCTCACTCACACCTGGTCACTCTTGTCTACTGACTCACTCACACCTGGTCACTCTTGTCTACTGCCTCACTCACACCTGGTCACACTTGTCTACTGCCTCACTCACACCTGGTCACTCTTGTCTACTGACTCACTCACACCTGGTCACTCTTGTCTACTGACTCACTCACACCTGGTCACTCTTGTCTACTGCCTCACTCACACCTGGTCACACTTGTATACTGTCTCACTCACACCTGGTCACTTTTGTCTACTGACTCACTCACACCTGGTCACTCTTGTCTACTGACTCACTCACACCTGGTCACTCTTGTCTACTGACTCACTCACACCTGGTCACTCTTGTCTACTGCCTCACTCACACCTGGTCACTCTTGTCTACTGACTCACTCACACCTGGTCACACTTGTCTACTGTCTCACTCACACCTGGTCACTCTTGTCTACTGACTCACTCACACCTGGTCACACTTGTCTACTGCCTCACTCACACCTGGTCACTCTTGTCTACTGCCTCACTCACACCTGGTCACTCTTGTCTACTGACTCACTCACACCTGGTCACACTTGTCTACTGACTCACTCACACCTGGTCACTCTTGTCTACTGCCTCACTCACACCTGGTCACTCTTGTCTACTGACTCACTCACACCTGGTCACACTTGTCTACTGCCTCACTCACACCTGGTCACTCTTGTCTACTGCCTCACTCACACCTGGTCACTTTTGTCTACTGCCTCACTCACACCTGGTCACTTTTGTCTACTGCCTCACTCACACCTGGTCACTTTTGTCTACTGCCTCACTCACACCTGGTCACTTTTGTCTACTGCCTCACTCACACCTGGTCACTTTTGTCTACTGCCTCACTCACACCTGGTCACTTTTGTCTACTGCCTCACTCACACCTGGTCACTCTTGTCTACTGCCTCACTCACACCTGGTCACTCTTGTCTACTGCCTCACTCACACCTGGTCACTCTTGTCTACTGCCTCACTCACACCTGGTCACTTTTGTCTACTGCCTCACTCACACCTGGTCACTCTTGTCTACTGCCTCACTCACACCTGGTCACACTTGTCTACTGCCTCACTCACACCTGGTCACTTTTGTCTACTGCCTCACTCACACCTGGTCACTCTTGTCTACTGCCTCACTCACACCTGGTCACTTTTGTCTACTGCCTCACTCACACCTGGTCACTCTTGTCTACTGCCTCACTCACACCTGGTCACTTTTGTCTACTGCCTCACTCACACCTGGTCACTCTTGTCTACTGCCTCACTCACACCTGGTCACTCTTGTCTACTGTCTCACTCACTAGGCTTATACAAGATTCACCATATCACTAAAAATGAATCTGATGCTGAAATATAATATTAAAATGGGTGTACAGTTTGTAAAATCCATGAAGATGTATACGTGTTACTGGGCAATTAGAGCCCAAATACGTTTATTTTATTGTGTTTTACTAATGAAATGACCTTAAAAAATGAATTTCCTATGTGACATTGCATTGTTGTGTGTTACAAGAATCTAGTTGAAGGCAACTGGTATTGGTGGAAATTATATTTAGTGCATCATATCTCAAATAGCAATCTGTTTAAGTATTGCCCCTAGTAAATGTACATAACTGATAATAAAAACATTAATTTCACAATGTCACAACAGTGATATGTCTTAGTTCTTCAACTAAGCAGCACTAAGTAGTAAAGAACCTAGCAAGAAATGACTGTAATCTTCACTATTTACCTCTGAAGTGATCACTGCTAACTGTAACTACTGAGTGTGTACATTGTTTGTAATGCTTGATGTGTTACTTCTTGTCATTGCAATAATCATGCCTTGTAGATTTGTCAGTTTCTCTGTGACCTCTGTCGTGACCTCAGCTCCTACTACAGCCGCGTACGGGTCTTAGCTGTAAGTATTCACTCAGTACCCCATCACATGATCCACATCCCTGGCAGACCTGTTCGGCCAGATGTCAACACTCAGTTTCTCTTGGAAGCATTCGGCCAAACTGCAATTAATGGCCAGACTATCTGAACACAAATAGCCACCACTATCTAGAGCCAGCCCTACTTGCATGTTAGAACTCCAGATGTATGGGAAATCTGCTTAACAGAGCACAGTTTTATTCCAGTTCACACCTGCACTGTGGATACAGTATACTATCAGATATAGGAGTATTAACATTTATACATATTTCTTATTCAGAGTGTATAATCAATTTCTGAACGGTCTCGTTTTGTTAATGTTGTGTTCACACCAAAGCTGTTCTTGTTTACAGAACATCCTGAATATTTATGTTCATCAACACAGAATTGTTCCTGTTTACTTTACAGTCGAGTATAGTTTTTTCTTTACCGCATTTTAAACTATATAAATATTTCACTCAGTAAGAGGATTAAAGGAACATGGCTAAATGCATCCAAATGAATACAAGTTACATGTGTGAGTGAGTAGGGCTGTCACGGAGGAAGATGTAGTGTTCTAAACAAGTGAATGGTCCAGTATACAAGCAGTGTTGAGCTACCCCTTTTTGTTGTGACAGGCACTCCAATCAGATGATCACGCAAGTAAATGTTGTTGCCTTGGTTGGTTTCAGAAGCCCCAGCCCAAGTTGTTGCGAGTCATGTACGCCCGCATCTGTCTGCTCCAGGCCATCGCACAAGTCATGCGTGACAGTTTCGCTCTGCTCAACATTCAGCCCATCTCACAGTTGTGACGTGTAAACATCAATGAGACACTGAAGTGTGTCACCTGTGTGTCATTACAGTCTGTGTCTTCAGTGCCACGTGTGTCATTACAGTCTGTGTCTTCAGTGCCACGTGTGTTATTACAGTCTGTGTCTTCAGTGCCACGTGTGTCATTACAGTCTGTGTCTTCAGTGCCACGTGTGTCATTACAGTCTGTGTCTTCAGTGTCATCTGTGTGTCATTACAGTCTGTGTCTTCAGTGTCACATGTGTGTCATTACAGTCTGTGTCTTCAGTGCCACGTGTGTCATTACAGTCTGTGTCTTCAGTGCCACGTGTGTCATTACAGTCTGTGTCTTCAGTGTCAAGTGTGTCATTACAGTCTGTGTTTTCAGTGCCACGTGTGTCATTACAGTCTGTGTCTTCAGTGTCATCTGTGTGTCATTACAGTCTGTGTCTTCAGTGTCACGTGTGTCATTACAGTCTGTGTCTTCAGTGTCACATGTGTGTCATTACAGTCTGTGTCTTCAGTGCCACGTGTGTCATTACAGTCTGTGTCTTCAGTGCCACGTGTGTCATTGCAGTCTGTGTCTTCAGTGTCAAGTGTGTCATTACAGTCTGTGTCTTCAGTGTCACGTGCCACTTACTTTACTAGTCTCCTGTGTGTTAGCTGAGATATACATTTATAGTCAAACTTTATGTAGAAACAATAGCATCACATGTGTGGTTATGGCATAATGTACATGTATATACACAGTCTTAAACAGTACATTGTTTAGCTAAACATTGACAACAAGTATTTCATTTATTAGAATATTAACCGATTAGCACTCAAGTCGGGCATTGACGGTCACCAATAATCTCCTCAGGTCGGCCATAGCCGGCCAGCAAATACACCACAGCATTTGAATTCGGTTTACGTGGTTGCATCTAGTGATTAAGAGACGCAATAAATGCGACACCTATCTAGACATATAACATTAAATTGTGACTATTTTGGATACTTCAGTTCTCACAAGTATTTACTGCGTTTTCGAAATTTAACAGCAATATTTTTTGTTTTTGGACATTTAAAAATGTCCTCCAGCCAGGAGTTGGCCACGTGTACAGCTAAAATGTGTAATATATTGTAACAAGTTTTATACCAGTGTGTAGGTAATTTAATGTCCTTTAAATAAACACAACTTGTAGCAGAAGAAATCCAAGCATAACAAAGTTACACCGCAACAAAGTATTTATTTTACCAAACGTTTCAAAATGTCATAGTGTCAACCAAGAAATGGTCAACATATTTTAAAGTTATAACAACAGTTGACACCGCTGTGTAGGTACTTTTATTATCTACAACATGCATACAACATGCAATTGCGAGAATTGAATAATAAAGATGCTAGAGCAAAGACAATGGCGCAAGCAATATTTTTAAACATATAGGTCGAATATTTGAGGAGCCACAGGCTTCAAGTTAAAATCGGCTGCGTGCTAATGGGTTAACAAGAAATTCATTATAACATATAGCTAGAAGTACAGATGGGGTTAGTTGAGCCACAGTGGAGGGTTAGTGAGCATTACGTTAAATGATGAAGATGTGTATTAATTATTGAAAAATACATCATAATGTTTTTTTAATAAAAATTGGGACATTTAGGTAACAACATAGCTTCTTACATGCGCTTGGTAACACTGTTCCTGTGGGCTTTAAATTATTTCTTAAGCGTTTTGTCTTATTAATTATGCATAGTGTAAACAGGGTTTGAGAATAAATATTGTGTCATATATCCTACATCATTTTAACAATTAGATTTTGTCTAAAATTATTAGGTAGGGCCACGTGAGGCATATATGTACCAGAATATACAGGGGCTTGATATAAAATACTTATAACATAAATATATTTAAAAAAAAATACAGTTATGTCTTGTTTATCCGCACTTTAGTCCCCATGGTTTTGGTCAGATTACCGCTTTTGTGATTTTGTCATGTTTTTTTTCTGCATCCGCAGGGTCATGTAAGAATTTTTTTTTAAGAATCACTATGACACTATGTCTATGAGTATGACATATGTCTATAACTACACTGCCTAAGGCTAAGCCCTAACACGCGTCTTGTCTTGTCTTGACAAGTCATTACACTGCATATACATGATACCACTGAATCTACTCATATGCATGCCCCACTGTACTCATTTCACATAAAACATAATTATTCAAAATCACAAATGACACAATTCGTATGACTATGGGTCACACCAGAAGTATAACCGTGCTCTGGCCCCTCTAGAAACTTGTGGGTTCAGCGCAACCATTATAACGGATCCGAAAGTATAATATACATTGGCCTCTGTTTTACCGTTTTCAATGCACTTCCGTCTCGAAGTCGGAGCTCCAGTCACTGACAAAAAATAAATGTTCAGATGTCTGACGCGTGTGAAAGTGGTTGTAATTACAGTCACATGTTAGTATAACATTTCATGTGTTACTGGACCAGTAGGATTAGCAATAGTTTTAACAACTGTATGGAAGTTCGCCGATAGGCCAGTGTCGCTTGCTTGCTTCGAGTTCTAACAACACTGAACACCAAAAACGGCGTCGGTGACACTGACTGACTGAGCGCTGTCGAATTGTGACTGGCACTTGTGTCGTATTTAAATGCGCCACATATCATGATAGCACTTCTTACTTTCACTACGCTGATGAGAGTCATGTTATGAAACGTCTCGGGCAGCTCCGAAATGGGTCAAACAAGCTCTAATTTAGCAAAGAAAGTAGTGTCGCCGTTTTCAGGCTGGGGCTCCGAATGCGAGTCCAAGAAAAGGAAGGCCGTTGGTCTAGATAATTCGGCCGTCACACCATTTGTGTATAAACGCCGAAGGTAAGTTATATATATCCTGGTCAGGAGTAGTTTCAGTGTCTTGGTGCCATTTCATTATCTCAAGCACAAAATGGTTCCTTAATAAAAAAGTGATACCTGCACATGATCTAAAACTTTACTGTAACACCCGTTCAATGTTGTGGAAACAACTAGACTAACACAATCAAAATCCTACAAAATATGCAGGTATAACAGTTTGGTGTATTATCAGTGCTGTATACTTTGTTAAGTACCAGTTGATGTTGTAAGTACCATGACGTACATGACATAATATGCCAAATATAACATACTAAAACAACAATAATAAATAAAGATATTTTTATCTTGCATAAAAGCCTGGTAAACTTGAATTAACTGATGTACAGTTGTATTATTAATTATACCTCAGTTTAGTATTATCGGATCCGTATTATCAATGGCAATGACTAAATGATTACTTATTATAAATAGCTCCACATAAATTTTGTTGGTGTGGCTGGAAACAAACTTCTTGTCATGTCTCACTGTTGCAGCTCCATGTACTTTGATGAGGACGGTGACCTTGCGCATGAATTTTATGAGGAGGTTCAAATCAATCACAATACTCACAAAACCACCATGCGACGCAACTACACAAACCTGAGACCAGAGGTATCTTCTTCCATTAGTGACCACCAGTCAGCTTGCTGACCATTATTGTCATTCGTTTACAGAGTTATCCTTCTCTACAATTAGTAAGTCCACTACAGGTTACACACTTACCCTCTGTGTGGGATCTTTTCAACACCAGATAGAAGGGACCACCATATTTTAGTGTCTCTTCCGCAGGACACGGGGAAATGTGAGGTGATTGAAATTCCTTAAGTTTCAAAATGGTGGCAGGTCAATTGATAGTCTAGCACTCTACCGCATAACCACTGCTCCCCATCCCTACTATTGCTAACAGTAATTATTTATATTTCTTAATACACATCTTAAGAAAAAAACATTTCAAACTGCTTCATAATGTCTATTTTATATTACACATGTCCCTTCACTACAATTATTATGATACTTACTTTTTATTGCACACCACAGGAGCAACAAAATATTCTAGCAATTGTGTATTAATTATATAAATTTTAACACTATTTCAGGGTGAAATTGAACTGCCCCATCCAAGACTCAGTGTTGACTTCCCCATCATCATGTGTGAAGTGACCAAAAGCTGACAGCCTGGCCAAAGAGCTAGATAGACTGTGGTTGATGGAAGAGATTAGTGAGCTACCGGTAGACATTGGCATATTGCCTGCATGTTACAACTAAGACACATTGTCAGAATCAGTACATGTACTAAAGGTGGTAATAATTTATTCATTTTTAGAATAAATTTTCACAATAATTAAAGATTGACAAAATGTGATATACCAGGGTAGTCACTTGCAGTTCGAGTTATTCCATCCAGTGTAAGCGATGTGCTCACTTGCTCTCGGTAACTCCACCAGACTCACTAAAGTCTCACTTGCTGCAATAGTCACTCAAAATTTGAGCATGTCGGAGCTTGAGTAAGACTAGAAAAGTGATTGTTTAAATATTTTTCAACCAGATTTTCAGACATACTTAGAAGGTAACTAAGGTTTAGGTGATTGTCATGAAACTGATAGATGACACACGAGTGATGCGACACACTGTACCTTGACATTCCTGATGACTAGTCAAAAAGAAAACTGCACTTTGTTTTGTTGGCTTTTAATTATTCTCTCTGATAACAAAATAAGTTGTGTTGTACACTATTTTAACTGTGCTGTAGCATATTTATCCAAATTAGCTAATTACATTGAGAGTAATTTGTTACACTTGACAAATGTCCTAAACAGGCCAAATTGGAGCTGGGCCAAGGTTGAGTATTAGTATAATTCCAGCGAGATAATCATTTCCAACAGCAGGTCTGGACACAGAGAATGTGGAACCAAGTCATCTCTGTAGATGTGTCCCATTCACTGATTGCCTGTGACATTGAATGAATGTACTGATGATGACACTTCACACCATACATAGATTATCTTATTCAGACAGATAAATTATTTGATATTTAAAAAGAACAATTTTTTTTATTATAACAATGTTATTGATGTATCACAGTAAATATATTATTTATGTGTTACATTTACTTGTACTTATGCTTAATAAGTTATCATTTTTTTTTATAAATATGGTAGCCAAAGAATCATAAATGTAGCATTTAGGTTCAGTTGTTATTCTCAAAATATTAAAGTTGATGTACATTCATGTAAGATTCCTAAACTTTATATTATGGTCATTACGATTCATATAACAATCATAAGAGTAATATATTTTATTCTAGACTAGATTGTTGCACATGATCAGCTATATAGGGAGCTTTCTGGGCAACATTGTGGAATATGTTGGCATGACTAAAATATAAAAAAATCAGATATATCCACATAACATTTTTTTTATGTTAGCCAGATTCTAGGCACAATACCAAAAAGAAACTTGCTCAAAACTGTAATGAACTGTCAGAACATCCATGACATGTGAACACACACGTCTAATGAACTGACAACTGTCGGAACATCCTTGACATGTGAACACACACGTCTAATGAACTGACAACTGTCGGAACATCCTTGACATGTGAACACACACGTCTAATGAACTGACAACTGTCAGAACATCCTTGACATGTGAACACACACGTCTAATGAACTGACAACTGTCGGAACATCCATGACATGTGAACACACACGTCTAATGAACTGACAACTGTCGGAACATCCATGACATGTGAACACACACGCCTAATGAACTGACAACTGTCAGAACATCCTTGACATGTGAACACATACGTCTAATGAACTGACAACTGTCAGAACATCCATGACATGTGAACACACATGTCTAATGAACTGACAACTGTCGGAACATCCATGACATGTGAACACACACGCCTAATGAACTGACAACTGTCAGAACATCCTTGACATGTGAACACACACGTCTAATGAACTGACAACTGTCGGAACATCCATGACATGTGAACACACACGCCTAATGAACTGACAACTGTCAGAACATCCTTGACATGTGAACACACACGTCTAATGAACTGACAACTGTCAGAACATCCATGACATGTGAACACACACGTCTAATGAACTGACAACTGTCAGAACATCCAGGACATGTGAACACACACGTCTAATGAACTGACAACTGTCGGAACATCCATGACATGTGAACACACACGTCTAATGAACTGACAACTGTCAGAACATCCTTGACATGTGAACACACAAGTCTGCATACAGTTTCCTCATTGCAAGATGTGGAACTTTGTTCTGACTAGTAAACTGTCTACATTTTTGTTGTATGTATGTATGTGCTGTATAAAAGCGTTAAATCTTGTGTAAGCTGCAATCACAATGCATCACATTGTCAAACCAATACTGCTGGTTTGTGTGTAGCTGTATTAGTACATGAACAACCTGTTCTGTCTCTTCTCCACATGAGTCATCAAGATGACACAAATTAAAGTTTTTTATGAGTTTGATTGACAATGGCATTTGATATGATATTAGACTAAATCTTTGTGGACACACTATTATTGTTACAATGCTCTACTTGTGAATGCTGCTGTGTTGTGGTTCCTTGTCATGTGTGGACCCTGTGACAAGTGTCTCACCACTTCTCTTATGTACTCACTGTATGCTCATATATTTGATTGTGCCATTTTTTGATGTATGAATGTTTTATGTGTGTGTTTACATGGTTAGTATAGTTGAATGAATATTGTACAAATAAATAATTTCTAAATGGTATCTTGGGAGTGTTTCTTGTAGTCAGTCTATTTTTCATTCCTACAGGTAGTACATCCCATCCCATCCCATCCCATCCCATCCCATCCCATCCCATCCCATCCCATCCCATCCCATCCCATCCCATCCCATCCCATCCCATCCAAACACAGATGTGTTTCCCAACAGAGGTAGTGCATTCTGTGAGGGGTTGTGCATCTTGACATACACTATACAATTACACAAGTTTACCCAAGTGTAGGTAGTGCATTCCAACAGAGAGAAGATTATCCAAGTACTATGGGTAGTTCATACCAACAGAGATAAGTGCATTCCAGTAAATCTAAGTGTGTCCAAACAGATTGTAGAGCTTCGGACTCTCGACTACGAGAACCCAGGTTCGAATCCTGTGCTGCAGTGTTAAAACCATGGGCAATTTTTTTTTACTCTACATTGCTCTTGTTCACTCAGCTGTATGAGTACCTGACAGTGGTGGATATGTGTACGAGCAGCCTTCGTGCATTAATTGTAGCATATGGCTGGATGCTTCCCAGAGAAGCCGAGATGGTGTGTGAGTGAATAGGTCTGTCAGGGAAGTAAAATGTAAAGCGCTTTGAATGGTCCTGAGGACTGGATAATGTGCTGTATAAGAACTTGCCTTTTTTGTGCATTTCAGTAAAGATAAGTTTATCCAAACAGAGGTACCGGATAGTTCATTCCTACAGACTAGTGTATCCGTACCGATGGTACATCTTGACAGAGGGAGTGTATCATAACAGCAGTAGAGTACAGTATACCAACAGAGAAAGTACATCTTCCAGCTTTCATCTTCACCCGAGGAATGTAAAGAAGGTTGATCGTAGCTGTCTGGGATTTAAACATACCAACAAATAATTGACACAACGCATAATATGTGGGTATTGAAATGATGTCATGTACATCTAATTCCTGAAGCCAACCCTTCCATGGGCTATTTGGTTACATTTGCCTAATAATAGTTATGAATTTTAATGTGTTTTTTTGTAAAAACTGATGTAATCATACTCTTTCAATGGCGTCTGTGAGCCATACATATGAATGTTCTCAAGTAATACCAAACTGTGTTTAACTGGTGCTGACATAGTCAGAATAAATGGTACTTTCATAAGCAGCATATTTGAATGATTGGAAAATGTGTTGGATACTTGGGGCATCGCTCAGCTACATGTCCCCACTGGCCATCGACCAGCAATAAACAATGGGAATGCTGGTCAAGGTTGCCAAGAGAAGATGGTGTGTATCAATGGGCAAGAAGATAGACCAGTAACCTGTATAAAAGTAACACTGTCGCCCTCTGCTGGCCAGACACAAAGACCTGACATGGTAGGATGAGCCAAATATTGTTACAAGTGGCCACAGCCAACAATACTGTTGGTGTCACAACTGGCACAGCCGACAAGCTACACTGTTACATGTCGCATTTGTCAATTACAAAAATGCCTTGGACGCAATGCAAATTCAAGCAATTACTCTCTTTGCTTCAAGAATAGAAAATGTAATTTATACCAAACTCCCGAAAGATATCTACATGAACAGTTCAATGACAGTCGACCTATAGAAAGAAAGCAACTTCCAAGAGAGGAGTTTGACAGGGAAACACCATATCATCCAAACTGTTTACAGCAATGCTTGAAGCATATTTTGAAGACTGACTGAGGCTTGAGGATAGATGGAGACTCTCAGTCATCTACTTCACCTATGATGATACTTGCTACGTTCTACTCCGATGCATACACTACAACAAATGCTACAGGATCTGGCTGATGAAAGTGAAAAGCAGAGTCAGAAGATGAACAAATTGAAGTCTATGGTGATGATAGAAAACAACAGATATGTCAGAAAATGTTGAAAGCGACATCTGCCTGGGACAGTGATACAGCATCAGAGACAAAAACCAAACAGACATGCTTGAACTAGGGAGAAGATGGAAGTGGACCTGGGCAGGGTACATCGGTAGAATACGAGATAACTGAAGGATCATCACCTAAAAGAACAGCGAGTACTGGAAAGGAACCATTTGGCAGAATATGGCACAAGACACGCAGATTTGGAAACAGAATACTGAGGCTTTCACCCAACACAGGACACCGTGGCTGTACAATGATGGCAATACATAAATACAGTGAGAAACCTATTGAATGACTTAACATCTGGATAAATTGATTAACAAGGCAACACAGTAATCAGTTTTGCAACAAGACTATTCAATTTCTTGACTAGCTTTACATTTTAATAGGTAATTTTACAGGTTAATTGGTACTTAAATTTCCTCACCTGTTATGATTATTGTAAATGTGTTCACAAATTGGCCCGATGATTGACACAAAGCATGTGTTTCTTATCATTAAATTTTTTTAATATTTACTAAATTAATGAGATACCACAACTAGGGTCTGTGTGCCGTCTTTTACGTATTCTTGACGTGTGTAAAATGCGGCACTGTTTTCCAAACATTTTGTGGAACGCTTGTTTAAATCATCCTACAATCAGCTGTTGAACTCGCATGGCTCCGAAGCCTCACACATAACTAAATATGGATACAGTCTGACATGTCCGTCAATGTGAAGGTATAATATGTACATTAATGAACATTTACAACTGATGGAACGTCGACTGGTGGCCCGACGACAGGTTTGCTGGCTCGATGCCGGAAAGGATGTTTCAAATCATCTATAGCTCACCGTATGCATCACACGAGAGTACTATGTCTTCAGACATAGTTAAATATTGATATCGTATAACATGTCCGCCAATATGAAAGCATAATATCTACATTAATGTACATTTACAGTCGATGAAACGTTGTGGGACGTTCGATTGAATTCAGTGCTAAGATGGCGTTGTTTTGGCTGTTCTGTCTATTGAACATACGGCATGCTGTTCTGTCTATTGATCACGCATACGGCATGCCAACATACAAACTCTCGCTCGCTACGCGCCTGCACGGTAAATAGCTAATTGAGGATGATTTAAACAAGCGTTCAGCAAAACATGCAAATAAATCCACGTTAGTCGCTCGGGGCGCTGATACGCAACTACGGTCTCAGCGTATAAGCGCCTCTAGCGACTAACGTGGATTTGTGGAAGCCCATTATGCTTCAACAACTTTTAAATCTAATTAAACACTTGTAAAATGACAAAGGAGACAACAGTAGTATATTATATTGTCTTACATCAATTCTTCATATCAAACCAAAAGAAAATGTAACAGGAACATGATTGATACATAACTGATTTATTTAATACAGTAATCACACAAGTTTTGTATTGATATTATAGTCAAAAGAAACATGGATATGGCCTGAAAACTTTGATACATAACATGAGAGGCTTTTTTAATTCAGACCAAAATCGAGAGTAGTACATGACTACAACAAAATCTGTGGTACCAGTAAACCATCTGTGTGAACTGTTTTTTAATGAAAACGCAATATCTATTGCAACACAATACAAAACATGTACCTCAAGCTATTGTAGTATCTAGAAACAAATGTCCACAATTATCTGAATTTATTGTGGTTTGGTATTTGTAGACTAAGGTATCATTTCAACCTTCTCACCATGACTAAAATGTCCACAAACATCGGTCTCCAACATCATTTCCACATCATAATAATATTAGAATCAATAACGACTTCAAAAGTCCAGTTTCACTGTGCAGCTTAAATAATTTGCCTGAGCTATGTGCACATAACAATCACAAAATAGCTATCTATAGACTGTTCCATTCTGGCACAGCAAACAATATATTTACAGATAGATTAATCCTTACACAAAGTTAAAAACGTGTGAAGTGACCAGGTTTGTGCAGAAGTGCACTGGTGCAGTACAGGACACGACAACTGTTCCAGTTGGCACAGCCGAGTTCACACTTTCCTTCTCCCACTCATCCTTTCTACAGTGATCTGAGAGTGATGGCTGCTGCAATGTAAGTGTCCTAGTGTATCCTGTCCACACACAACTGACCATGGAATCCCTGCGTCTCAGTCTCTACATGTCCACAACTACACACTCCAGTGAGTCTGGTAGACACAGTCAGCTATACAAACACAGGTTGTCGTTTGTCATCCACGGAGCAGTCTTTGTTGAGGTGTTTGAGGCGCTGAGCCATCTGGAGCTTCAGCAGGTGGTACTTGGCCTTCACCTGCTCCACGTACTCCGCCTCCTCCCGGTCCAGGATCTTCAGGAAGTTCACCAGCTCCGGCAGACTGAACGCCTCCCACTGCATCAACAACAACAACAACAACGTAAGACAACACCTCCCACTGCACGAACAACAACAACAACAACGTAAGACAACACCTCCCACTGCATGAACAACAACAATGTAAGACTGAACGCCTCCCACTGCATCAACAACAACAACAACAACAACATAAGACAACACCTCCCACTGCATGAACAACAACAACAACGTAAGACAACACCTCCCACTGCATGAACAACAACAACAACGTAAGACACCTCCCACTGCATGAACAACAACAATGTAAGACTGAACACCTCCCACTGCATGAACAACAACAACAACAACAACAACGTAAGACAACACCTCCCACTGCATGAACAACAACAATGTAAGACTGAACGCCTCCCACTGCATCAACAACAACAACAACAACATAAGACAACACCTCCCACTGCATGAACAACAACAACAACAACGTAAGACAACACCTCCCACTGCATGAACAACAACAATGTAAGACTGAACGCCTCCCACTGCATCAACAACAACAACAACAACAACAACAACAACAACAACAACGTAAGACAACACCTCCCAATGCATGAACAACAACAATGTAAGACTGAACACCTCCCACTGCATGAACAACAACAACGTAAGACAACACCTCCCACTGCATGAACAACAACAATGTAAGACTGAACGCCTCCCACTGCATGAACAACAACAACAACAACAACAACGTAAGACTGAACGCCTCCCACTGCATGAACAACAACAATGTAAGACTCAACACCTCCCACTGCATGAACAACAACAATGTAAGACTCAACACCTCCCACGGAACAAATGAGCCTGGCTGTCCTCAGCCTGTAGCAAGCATTGACTTTGTCAACTCACAATGATCTCTCCAGTGTCATTCTCCTGAAGCACAAACATGTGAGTGTCGAGTCCAGTGGCTGTCCAGCTGAGACACAGAGGCAGGGGACACTGGTCATCTGGCAGTCGCTGCATCCGCACTGCAACACACGATACCGGTCAGTGCAACACACGATACCAGTCAGTGCAACACACACAACCAGTCACTGCAACACATGATCCCAGTCACTGCAACACACACTACCACTCACTGCAACACACACAACCAGTCACTGCAACACACAACCAGCCACTGCAACACACAACCAGCCACTGCAATACACATACGCACGCACGCACACACCCACACAATCAATCACACACACCCACACACACGCACGCACACACGCACGCACACACACGCGTGCACCCACACACACACACACAAGCATGCACACGCGCACACACACACACAATGTTGCTATACCTTTGCCATTCTGGTCCACCTTCTCGTACAGAGCAAACTTGCGTGGGTTGTCGGTGATCTTGTACTTGGCGAGCAGGGCGCGGATCACCTGCTCCGTCGTCGTCTCACTGAAACAACACACCCTCTGTACCTACGCAAGTCTTCATTAGTATAGCAATTCTTCTAGATATGGCATTACCTACATCAGGCTACATGTAACCCTTGTATGCCCCTTCAATGTCCCCTTCCTCCAATTCTTCCCTTCACCCACCAATCTGCCTGCTTCCCTATATTCCACCCCGTTCAACCTATCACATCTGTGTCCTCTGCTAGTTCAGTCGTGCCCTCCATTTCTTCACTCACCCTTACCACCAATCCCACCACCCCTCTGTCTGAGCCACGTCTCCCTCCCCTCCACCCCTCTGTCTGGGGCTGGGCCACGTCTCCCTGCCCTCCATCCCTCTGTCTGAGCCACGTCTCCCTCCCCTCCACCCCTCTGTCTGGGGCTGGGCCACGTCTCCCTGCCCTCCATCCCTCTGTCTGAGCCACGTCTCCCTCCCCTCCACCCCTCTGTCTGGGGCTGGGCAACGTCTCCCTCCCCTCCACCCCTCTGTCTGAGCCACGTCTCCCTCCCCTCCACCCCTCTGTCTGAGCCACGTCTCCCTCCCCTCCACCCCTCTGTCTGAGCCACGTCTCCCTCCCCTACACCCATCTGCATCTGTTGCTGATCTCCTTCTCTGTCATGCTGATACACCATATAGACTCCTGCAACTATACACTGGCTACCTCCTACTATTTACTAACACTGTCACCTTCCTGTACCATAAACATAGTCCACGTGCAGCATTCCACCCAGTGCCAACCACCAAGGGACCATTCCCACCCCCTGCTGGTGCTTACCTGCAGATGTGCACCACCTTGGTGGTGTTCTTGGGCAGGTAGAATGAGGTGATGTGTTCCTCCTCCGTCACCTCCCCGCCCTGGGCCCCGTCCTCGTGAGTGAGCACCTCGTAGAAGGAGGGAGGGCGGCCAGACACGGACATGTTGATGGGGCGGATCAGGTTCAGGTGCACCCGGATGAAGCCCTGGAATGTCTCCGACTGGGGGTCCTGGCAGGCAGAAGGCCGCACACTTTGTGAGTGACAGGGAGCATAAGTTGCCAGTATATATAAATGGATGTTGCAGGAAATTCTTTCCTTTCTAATATAAATACTAGCCAAGTTAAAAGGCAGTCACCCACGCTAATATATTTGAAAATTGCATTACATTGTTTTAGCATGTCCCAGAAATAGATGAGTGCTCATGCATAAACATAAGACTGCCTGCTAGACATCAACAGTGTGCTAACTTGTAGCAAGCAGTGATGGTGCCCGCATTGTTAAGCGGTGGCAACTTTCAGATGCCTGTAATTGTAATTTATAATGTATGCAGAATTGTTCAAGATGCAGCAACACTATCGTAGATGACATAACTATATGTACAATGATGCAAAAAAACATGAAATTCTGTGGATGGAACTCCACATATAGCCTTTTGAAGTATTTGGAAATATTGAGTCCCCCAAGTTTTCCAATCACCTAGACAAATTCTGAAAAAGTCAAAATCCACAAACCATCCCAATGGGCACAGTACTGACAGATAGTTTGGATTACAGACGGACGGACGGACGGACGGACGGACGGACGGACGGACGGACGGACGGACGGACGGACGGACGGACGGACAGACAGACAGACAGACAGAACAAAGAAACACTGTTTGATACTACAGAAATGCACTATGGACCAGAGTGTCCAGCAGGACTGACCAGTGTCATGATGAGACCATGGTGGTTGTCATTGAAGGCCTGTATACAGCGCCGCAGATCTTCCCGTGACAGGGCCGTGTCATCCACACCTGCCCCACGTGCTGCTGCTGCCACTGCCTGGAGTGTGCTGTTGCCCGTGTGGTAGCCTGAGTCAGCATCATCCTGTAGGCAAAGTCTCAGTCAGCATCATCCTGTAGGCAAAGTCTCAGTCAGCATCATCCTGTAGGCAACGTCTCAGTCAGCATCAGCCATAGGCAAAAGTCTCAGTCAGCATCATCCTGTAGGCAAAGTCTCAGTCAGCATCATCCTTAGGCAGTCTCAGTCAGCATCATCCTATAGGCAAAGTCTCAGTCAGCATCATCCTATAGGCAAAGTCTCGGTCAGCATCAGCCATAGGCAAAAGTCTCAGTCAGCATCAGCCATAGGCAATGTCTCAGTCAGCATCATCCTTAGGCAATGTCTCAGTCAGCATCATCCTTTAGGCAAAGTCTCAGTCAGCATCATCCTTAGGCAGTCTCAGTCAGCAATATCCTATAGGCAAAGTCTCAGTCAGCATCATCCTTAGGCAGTCTCAGTCAGCACCATCCTTAGGCAATGTCTCAGTCAGCATCATCCTTAGGCAGTCTCAGTCAGCATCATCCTTAGGCAATGTCTCAGTCAGCATCATCCTTTAGGCAAAGTCTCAGTCACCATCATCCTTAGGCAGTCTCAGTCAGCAATATCCTATAGGCAAAGTCTCAGTCAGCATCATCCTTAGGCAGTCTCAGTCAGCATCATCCTTAGGCAGTCTCAGTCAGCAATATCCTATAGGCAAAGTCTCAGTCAGCATCATCCTTAGGCAGTCTCAGTCAGCATCATCCTTAGGCAGTCTCAGTCAGCATCATCCTTAGGCAGTCTCAGTCAGCATCATCCTTAGGAAGTCTCAGTCAGCATCATCCTTAGGCAGTCTCAGTCAGCATCATCCTTAGGCAGTCTCAGTCAGCATCATCCTTAGGCAGTCTCAGTCAGCAATATCCTATAGGCAAAGTCTCAGTCAGCATCATCCTTAGGCAGTCTCAGTCAGCATCATCCTTAGGCAGTCTCAGTCAGCATCATCCTTAGGCAGTCTCAGTCAGCATCATCCTTAGGCAGTCTCAGTCAGCAATATCCTATAGGCAAAGTCTCAGTCAGCATCATCCTTAGGCAGTCTCAGTCAGCATCATCCTTAAGCAACTTCTCAGTCAGTATTATCCTGTAGACAAAGTATCAGTCAATACCATCATGTACACAAGGCAGTATCAGTCAATATCATTATGTAGACCCTCATGTAGGCAGTACCAATCAATAAGACCCTGAAGACAAAGTCTGAGACTATATCATCCTGGAGGCAGTTTCAGTCAATGTTATCTACTGTGCTAAGTCTTGGTCAAGATCACTGTGTTTGCAGTCTCAGGCTAGAATCAAGACCACATGAAGGCTCAACTGATATCAGTATGAAGACAAATCTTCAGTAAATGTCATACTGTAGACATTATTGTATTCTAAGTCTTAGTAAATATCACCACATTGGCAATCTCAGTCAGTAGTACATTATATAATAAGCATGTTGTTAATATTAAAAGCCTCAAAAAGCCTACCAAAATAAACAATGATGCATGATACGGTTAGAATTTGTGTACAAAATACACTAACTTTCAGTGAATTTTGTCAAACCGCTTATTCAAATTGTTATGGTATATCTTTTAATAAACCATGTCAGGAAAAATAAACAAGAAACCATGCACCAATATGTATATGCACTTCCATATTGGTTCAAGAAAACAGACAACTGAAAACACATATAAACATAAAGCAATAAACCACTTAATGGACTTGCTACCACATCTGGCTTGCTTCCATCCTCCCGCTAGAGTTTACTATTATCTTTACTGGAATGTGAGACCCATTGCAGGTGTGAGTGTCACAGCCTGCAGCTACTGCAGTCTGCGACTCCTGCAGCAGCCAAGTACAGGTCAACAATGCCTCGTTAGCAGTTAGTGAAGTCTCACTGCTATAGCACAATACACAGTGCAACTGGAACAACTCAAAAACAAAACAGGTATGGAATTCCATAATACCTAGGTCACCCCACATTTATATAACATGTTTGGAGCCAAAGGATACATTAAGTTTGAACCAGGAAGAAGAGATTCAAACTGATTCTAGTTGCTTCAACTCAACAATGACAGAACGAAAGAAAATAAAACTATGGTCATGGATTAAGGCACTTGATAGTCACGAGTGAAGATGACAGCTGAAAGCCACAGGTGAACACAGAAGGCAGTGGATAGCCATGGGTTAAGAACTCAACACAGAAGACAGCGGATAGCCATGGGTTAAGAACTCAACACAGAAGACAGCGGATAGCCATGGGTTAAGAACTCAACACAGAAGACAGCGGATAGCCATGGGTTAAGAACTCAACACAGAAGACAGCGGATAGCCATGGGTTAAGAACTCAACACAGAAGATAGCGGATAGCCATGGGTTAAGAACTCAACACAGAAGATAGCGGATAGCCATGGGTTAAGAACTCAACACAGAAGACAGCGGATAGCCATGGGTTAAGAACTCAACACAGAAGACAACGGATAGCCATGGGTTAAGAACTCAACACAGAAGACAAAGGACAGCCATGGGTTAAGAACTCAACACAGAAGACAGCGGATAGCCATGGGTTAAGAACTCAACACAGAAGACAGCGGATAGCCATGGGTTAAGAACTCAACACAGAAGATAGCGGATAGCCATGGGTTAAGAACTCAACACAGAAGACAGCGGATAGCCATGGGTTAAGAACTCAACACAGAAGACAGCGGATAGCCATGGGTTAAGAACTCAACACAGAAGACAGCGGATAGCCATGGGTTAAGAACTCAACACAGAAGACAACGGATAGCCATGGGTTAAGAACTCAACACAGAAGACAGCGGATAGCCATGGGTTAAGAACTCAACACAGAAGACAGCGGATAGCCATGGGTTAAGAACTCAACACAGAAGACAGCGGATAGCCATGGGTTAAGAACTCAACACAGAAGACAGCGGATAGCCATGGGTTAAGAACTCAACACAGAAGACAGCGGATAGCCATGGGTTAAGAACTCAACACAGAAGACAGCGGATAGCCATGGGTTAAGAACTCAACACAGAAGATAGCGGATAGCCATGGGTTAAGAACTCAACACAGAAGACAGCGGATAGCCATGGGCTAAGAACTCAACACAGAAGATAGCGGATAGCCATGGGTTAAGAACTCAACACAGAAGACAGCGGATAGCCATGGGTTAAGAACTCAACACAGAAGACAGCGGATAGCCATGGGTTAAGAACTCAATACAGAAGATAGCGGATAGACTTGGGTTAAGAACTCAACACAGAAGACAGTGGATAGCCATGGGTTAAGAACTCAACACAGAAGACAGCGGATAGCCATGGGTTAAGAACTCAACACAGAAGATAGCGGATAGCCATGGGTTAAGAACTCAACACAGAAGACAGCGGATAGCCATGGGTTAAGAACTCAACACAGAAGATAGCGGATAGCCATGGGTTAAGAACTCAACACAGAAGATAGCGGATAGCCATGGGTTAAGAACTCAACACAGAAGACAGCGGATAGCCATGGGTTAAGAACTCAACACAGAAGACAGCGGATAGCCATGGGTTAAGAACTCAACACAGAAGATAGCGGATAGACATGGGTTAAGAACTCAACACAGAAGACAGTGGATAGCCATGGGTTAAGAACTCAACACAGAAGACAGCGGATAGCCATGGGTTAAGAACTCAACACAGAAGACAGCAGATAGACATGGGTTAAGAACTCAACACAGAAGACAGCGGATAGCCATGGGTTAAGAACTCAACACAGAAGACAGCGGATAGCCATTGGTTAAGAACTCTACACAGAAGACAGCTGGGTTAAGGCAGAAGACAGTTGATAGTTATGACATAAGAAAAACATTTGCTAGCCATGGACTAAGACAGTTTATAATCATGAGTTAAACAGAAGAGAGTTAATAGTGAAGAGTTGAGACATAAGCCAGAAAGTGGTGGGTTACAGTAGAAGAGAGCTGAGAGTCATGGGTTAAGATGGCAATATCAAGCATAATAAAAAATGAAATTAATATACCAAGCAAACTGAGTAGAAACAGTTCCACAAGAGATGTGACGGCTATGAAGTGACGAACAAGTGACGGCTATGAAGTGACAGACAAGTGATGGCTATGAAGTGACGGACAAGTGACGGCTATGAAGTGACGGACAAGTGACGGCTATGAAGTGACGGACAAGTGATGGCTATGAAGTGACGAACAAGTGACGGCTATGAAGTGACGGACAAGTGGCGGCTATGAAGTGACGGACAAGTAACGGCTATGAAGTGACGGACAAGTGGCGGCTATGAAGTGACGGACAAGTGGCGGCTATGAAGTGACGGACAAGTGACGGCTATGAAGTGACGGACAAGTGACGGCTATGAAGTGACGGACAAGTGGCGGCTATGAAGTGACGGACAAGTGGCGGCTATGAAGTGACGGACAAGTGACGGCTATGAAGTGACGGACAAGTGGCGGCTATGAAGTGATGGACAAGTGACGGCTATGAAGTGACGGACAAATGGCGGCTATGAAGTGACGGACACGTGGCGGCTATGAAGTGACGGACAAGTGACGGCTACGAAGTGACGGACAAGTGACGGCTATGAAGTGACGGACAAGTGACGGCTACGAAGTGACGGACAAGTGACGGCTATGAAGTGACGGACAAGTGACGGCTATGAAGTGACGGACAAGATCACCAGTGGGACAAGTCACCAGTGAGCACAAGCTACACTATTAACCCTATCCATCTGCATTTCACAGAACCATCAAGGTATTTTGTAGACATAATCCTCAAAGTAGTTTACTCTGTAGTTTGTCGTGTCTGACTGAATAGCATCACAACACTACAAAACACATAAGCCAGATTTACAGTGGCATGTGTAGTGTCTGAATATGAAAAACATTATAAACCAAACACACATCAGCCAGTAAAAGATTAATCCAACACACTTTGGGCTTGTGAACCTACAAACCCATGATTTTCATATAAATGAGGGTTTATATGTCCAGTTCAAAGCAAGTGCTGATGACAAGTACACCAGGCAGTCAGTACAGGAGAGGCTGGGTGGTGACTGTCTTGACAGTTGGAGTTCTTAGAAATGCCACTCATGTTATACTTTACGTTAGTTTTGAGAAATAGATGAAGCATAGTAAGAAGATATGAATGATAACCTTAACCAACTTCACTCGGCGGCGACCTTTCATCATCTAGAAGAACACAAAAGTGGTGAAAAGTTATGTGTTCATTGTTACTATTTCTGTGAATTGACAAGAGTTCTGAAGGTGTCAATGAATGACCACAGTTACTCCTTTGGTTCCAGCTACCTAAACACAATGACATGCTCCTGTCAGTGTCCTGTGTGAAGTAGACCAACAACTAGGAGCCGTATTCATGTCGAGCAGGTAAACTACCCAGAGGTAAATGACGTAACCGCCGATGGTAAATGAATATCGAATCACGTGCCGTTTTCCGGCGGATAGCGTTACCTCCGGGTAGGAAGGCTTAACCGGGCGACGTGAATACGGCTCCAGGACACGTTAAGACAACATCTGCTGGGGAAACACACAATTACTACCTCTGATAGCTAGTTTGCTTTTCCTGGTTTCTAGAGAATGAAAGATTTCTCAGCTGTACATGTATCTAGATTACCTTGTTACATGACTGACATCTATAAAAATGGTTAAAATAAATTAAGGAAAAGCAAATTTTTTATATTTTAAATGGTTATATAAAGCTATTTTACAATAAAATTATGAATCTACGTTGACAGTTGACAAACGGGGAATGTAGGTTTTAACAAACATCTTAAAATTGGAAATGGCTGTCAGTTTTGCATAAGGCAAAATGTGATACAGCCCGCTGGCCAAATATTGTTATGTGTGCCAAATGCTAGTTTATATATAAAAAATCAAATGCACATAAGCTGGGTAAAACGAACCACGGTTAGGTGTAATTAAAAGGAAAAACATAACATAAAAGGGTTGTTGAGGGAAAAACTGATACCTAGACAAGTGTTGGGAAAGAAACAAATGAGAACAAAACAAACAAGAGCTGTTAGGTTAGTGACGGAGTTGAATGCGGAGACAAGGAGTGACCTTGAGAGGTCGACTCCCCTACCAGCAGCTCTTACCACCCGCGGCTTCTCACTCATTAGCGATGTCTCGCTATGATTTCGTGAAATTCTTTCTGTGCCATCAGAAGACGAACAATGTTCGCAGTCAAGTGTGACGAGTGGTCGACACTTATGGTGACATGTGTACTGACAGTCTGAAGCAGAAGAAGGGGACAACGGCACGTTTAATCTCTAGAATGTAATCTGTCAACAATACCAACCTCGTTGTAGAACTCTGTAGAGCGTGGGCGGCGCCATCTGGTGTAGAGTCCAGGTCGACTGGAGGGATCTGAAAAGTCTGCACTGCGGCGCTTGGAGAGGTACTGCTTCCTGTCAACTCCGGCCCGGTTCCGACGTAACATTGGCCGCTCACCCAGCAGCAGGGGCCCCTGTTGGCGGCTGATGCTAGCATTACCAAACAACCAATCAGAAAACAGGTCCCTGGCTCGTCGTCTCCGCCGCACTGACGCCGAGTCACCGCCGAGGTTGTCAAGGTCATCTAGAAGGTCGGCAAAGAGTTTATCACTTCGATCACACAAATGACTAAATTGTGAATATGAAGACGAGTCACTGTTTGATTCACTGACATTGTCTTCCCCGCCACTAGGTCGTGCTGAGAATGGTGTAGATGAGAAAGAACTGTCTTTGGCTGCATGCTTCAATAATGGGGACATGGAGCGTCGTCTTGAACTACATGTTGTTGGTGTGTGTTCATTGCCAAAGCAACCACTGTGTCTAGTTTGTGTGACACTGCGAGTTGACGCAGCACTAGAACTGTTTACTCTCAGATCTGTTGCCTCATTTTCAAATTCCTCTACAACTCTGTCGAAACTCGCCCACCGACTGTCTTGTGAGAGTGAGGCGGAAGTTCTAGATTTTGGGGAAAACAATAACTCGCTGAAAACACGATCAAATTCATCCATCTCGTCTCGTAGAAATGACTTGGGCCGGTCGCCACAGCCATGTGGCTCTCCTCTGTCGCTGCTAGCTGCAGACAGATTTGATTCACCTGCAACATAATAATTACACACAGCTTGCTCGTGACCTCAATACAACGTACGATTGACTAGTACTGATTACTAGAAACTCTGGTGGCTGGATCTAGCGATGTTTGCTTGTCACCTCAATACAACGTACAATTGACTAGTACTGATTACTAGAAACTCTGGTGGCTGGATCCGGTGATACTTGTTCGTGACCTCAATACAACGTACAACAAACTACTAGAACCCCTGGTGGCTGGATCTAGCAATACTTGGCAAATTATGCTGAACTTAAGTCAACAAGCTTGAATCTTAAAACTACTAGAGGTTTATCATCAAGAGATGCTGCCAGTGGAGACATCATCAAGAGATGCTGCCAGTGGAGACATCATCAAGAGATGCTACCAGTGGAGACATCATCAAGAGATGCTGCCAGTGGAGTCATCATCAAGAGATGCTACCAGTGGAGACATCATCAAGAGATGCTGCCAGTGGAGACATCATCAAGAGATGCTGCCAGTGGAGACATCATCAAGAGATGCTGCCAGTGGAGACATCATCAAGAGACATCATCAAGAGATGCTGCCAGTGGAGACATCATCAAGAGATGCTGCCAGTGGAGACATCATCAAGAGATGCTACCAGTGGAGACATCATCGTGAGATGCTACCAGTGGAGACATCATCAAGAGATGCTGCCAGTGGAGACATCATCAAGAGACGCTGTCAGTGGAGACATCATCAAGAGATGCTGCCAGTGGAGACATCATCAAGAGATGCTACCAGTGGAGACATCATCAAGAGATGCTACCAGTGGAGACATTATCAAGAGATGCTGCCAGTGGAGACATCATCAAGAGATGCTGCCAGTGGAGACATCATCAAGAGATGCTACCAGTGGAGACATCATCAAGAGATGCTGCCAGTGGAGACATCATCAAGAGACGCTGTCAGTGGAGACATCATCAAGAGATGCTGCCAGTGGAGACATCATCAAGAGATGCTACCAGTGGAGACATCATCAAGAGATGCTATCAGTGGAGACATCATCAAGAGATGCTGTCAGTGGAGACATCATCAAGAGATGCTACCAGTGGAGACATCATCAAGAGATGCTACCAGTGGAGACATCATCAAGAGATGCTGTCAGTGGAGACATCATCAAGAGACGCTGTCAGTGGAGACATCATCAAGAGATGCTGCCAATGGAGACATCATCAAGAGATGCTGTCAGTGGAGACATCATCAAGAGATGCTGCCAGTGGAGACATCATCAAGAGACGCTGTCAGTGGAGACATCATCAAGAGATGCTGTCAGTGGAGACATCATCAAGAGATGCTACCAGTGGAGACATCATCAAGAGATGCTGCCAGTGGAGACATCATCAAGAGATGCTGCCAGTGGAGACATCATCAAGAGATGCTGTCAGTGGAGACATCATCAAGAGATGCTGCCAGTAAGACTAGTTGCAGCGGTACTGTCCTACATACTATAGATTATTATAAGAAGTATAAATACACCCCTACAACCTCTCTCCCAGCATCATACAAATCATTATGCTCATCAGTCATGTGGATAACATTAAACACTGCCAGAAACTGCCTCCTGTAGATCTCATAATGACTGCTTTATGATTGTATGTTGTGCTATGGCTTCTCTAGTTTCTCCAGCTAGGCTCCTGTTGCACTAGTTAACTTGGTGTAGTGGTGATTATGAGCTGTACTTGCATGGTGGGACTGCTGGACTGCCTGCACAGGTGACTGGACAGGCCAGTCTACCCATCAGTGCCTGACCCCTGCTGGGATTGTGGCAAGAAGCTTGTGTTTATTCACCCAGCAGCTAAGAGGAGTGAAGTGAACTGAGGCAATGTGGGGGAAGGGCTTTAACAACATGAGTATTACATCATTTACATTGTCTCCACAATGTACAAGCCACACAAGAACATACATACATATTTGACATGCACACACATATGCACACATAATGCACACACGTGCTCAGACAGACACGTACACACACACACACACACACACACTCACACACACACTCACACACACACACACACACACACACACACACACACACACACACACACACTCACACACACACACGCATGCACACACACACACATGCATGCACGTGCATGCATGCACAGTTGCACACACGCACGCACACACACATACACAAACACACATACAGTATAACCATGAAGCAAGGTTGAAGGACTTGACCAACATAATCTATATCAGTTCAAGAAATGACTGAACAGAAAAGTATGTGTTTTTAAATGGCACTACTAAAATGTTATCTAAACATCTGTGGTGTGTCCCCATTTCTGTGTAAAGAAATCCCCAGTGACCACTCCCCAGCTGCCAGCTGTGTCACTGCAGGTGACAGTGGGGACAACTGCAAGTAGGTGAGAACACAAGACTTGATTGACAAATAAGAGTTGTGCCCATACAACCATTGACACTGCTAGCAAGGTTGACAGGTGTGAGTCCTCACAGACACAGGGACCACTTCTACTTGTGGCAGGGACCACTGTTAATGACAGGGACCACTTCTACTTGTGGCAGGGACCACTGTTAATGACAGGGACCACTTCTACTTTGGCAGGGACCACTGTTAATGACAGGGACCACTGCTATTTGTGGCAGGGACCACTGTTAATGACAGGGACCACTTCTACTTGTGGCAGGGACCACTGTTAATGACAGGGACCACTTCTACTTGTGGCAGGGACCACTGTTAATGACAGGGACCACTTCTACTTTGGCAGGGACCACTGTTAATGACAGGGACCACTTCTACTTGTGGCAGGGACCACTGTTAATGACAGGGACCACTTCTACTTTGGCAGGGACCACTGTTAATGACAGGGACCACTGCTATTTGTGACAGGGACCACTTCTATTGACAGGGACCACTACTATTTGTGACAGGGACCACTTCTATTGACAGGGACCACTACTATTTGTGACAGGGACCACTGTTAATGACAGGGACCACTTCTACTAGTGGCAGGGACCACTGTTAATGACAGGGACCACTGCTATTTGTGACAGGGTCCACTGTTAATGACAGGGACCACTTCTATTGACAGGGACCACTGCTATTTGTGACAGGAACCACTTCTATTGACACCAATACTATTTGTGACAGGGACCACTGTTAATGACAGGGACCACTTCTACTTGTGGCAGGGACCACTGTTAATGACAGGGACCACTTCTACTTGTGGCAGGGACCACTGTTAATGACAGGGACCACTTCTACTTGTGGCACGGACCACTGTTAATGACAGGGACCACTTCTACTTGTGGCAGGGACCACTGTTAATGACAGGGACCACTGCTATTTGTGACAGGGACCACTTCTATTGACAGGGACCACTACTATTTGTGACAGGGACCACTGTTAATGACAGGGACCACTTCTACTTGTGGCAGGGACCACTGTTAATGACAGGGACCACTTCTACTTGTGGCAGGGACCACTGTTAATGACAGGGACCACTTCTACTTGTGGCAGGGACCACTGTTAATGACAGGGACCACTTCTACTTGTGGCAGGGACCACTGTTAATGACAGGGACCACTTCTACTTGTGGCAGGGACCACTGTTAATGACAGGGACCACTTCTACTTTGGCAGGGACCACTGTTAATGACAGGGACCACTGCTATTTGTGGCAGGGACCACTGTTAATGACAGGGACCACTTCTACTTGTGGCAGGGACCACTGTTAATGACAGGGACCACTTCTACTTGTGGCAGGGACCACTGTTAATGACAGGGACCACTTCTACTTTGGCAGGGACCACTGTTAATGACAGGGACCACTTCTACTTGTGGCAGGGACCACTGTTAATGACAGGGACCACTTCTACTTGTGGCAGGGACCACTGTTAATGACAGGGACCACTTCTACTTGTGGCAGGGACCACTGTTAATGACAGGGACCACTGCTATTTGTGACAGGGACCACTTCTATTGACAGGGACCACTACTATTTGTGACAGGGACCACTGTTAATGACAGGGACCACTTCTACTAGTGGCAGGGACCACTGTTAATGACAGGGACCACTTCTACTTGTGGCAGGGACCACTGTTAATGACAGGGACCACTTCTACTTGTGGCAGGGACCACTGTTAATGACAGGGACCACTTCTACTTGTGGCACGGACCACTGTTAATGACAGGGACCACTTGTACTTGTGGCAGGGACCACTGTTAATGACAGGGACCACTTCTACTTTGGCAGGGACCACTGTTAATGACAGGGACCACTTCTTCTTGTGGCAGGGACCACTGTTAATGACAGGGACCACTTCTACTTTGGCAGGGACCACTGTTAATGACAGGGACCACTGCTATTTGTGACAGGGACCACTTCTATTGACAGGGACCACTACTATTTGTGACAGGGACCACTTCTATTGACAGGGACCACTACTATTTGTGACAGGGACCACTTCTATTGACAGGGACCACTACTATTTGTGTCAGGGACCACTTCTATTGACAGGGACCACTACTATTTGTGACAGGGACCATTGCTATTTGTGACAGGGACCACTTCTATTGACAGGGACCACTACTATTTGTGACAGGGACCACTTCTATTGACAGGGACCACTACTATTTGTGACAGTGACCACTTCTATTGATAGGGACCACTGCTATTTGTGACAGGGACCACTTCTATTGACAGGGACCACTATTATTTGTGATAGGGACCACTTCTATTGACAGGGACCACTAATATTTGTGACAGGGACCACTTCTATTGACAGGGACCACTACTATAGACAGGGACCACTGCTAATGAGAGGGACCACTACTATTGACAGGAACAATTGCTAATGACAGGGACCACTTCTATTGACAGGGACCACTACTATTTGTGACAGGGACCACTTATATTGACAGGGACCACTACTATTTGTGACAGGGACCACTTCTATTGACAGGGACCACTACTATTTGTGACAGGGACCATTTCTATTGACAGGGACCACTACTATTTGTGACAGGGACCACTGCTAATGACAGGGACCAATGATATGGATCACTTCTATTGACAGGGACCAATGATAGGGCCCACTTTTATTGACAGGGACCACTTATGTTGACAGGGACCACTGCAAATGATAGGGACCACTGCTTATGACAGGGATCAATCCTATTGACAGGGACCAATGATAGGGATCACTTCTATTGACAGGGACCACTTATGTTGACAGGGACCACTGCTAATGATAGGGACCATTGCTAGTGAGAGGGACTATTGCTAGTGGCAATGATAATCCCTAGTGACAAGGAACACCTCTAGCAACAAGGAACACCTCTAGCAACAAGGAACACCTCTAGCAACAAGGAACACCTCTAGTGACAAGGAACACCTCTAGTGACAAGGAACACCTCTAGTGACAAGGAACACTTCTAGTGACAAGGAACACCTCTAGTGACAAGGAACACTTCTAGTGACAAGGAACACCTCTAGTGACAAGGAACACCTCTAGAGACAAGGAACACCTCTAGTGACAAGGAACACCCCTAGTGACAAGGAACACCTCTAGTGACAAGGAACACCTCTAGTGACAAGGACCGTGTACAAGCAATTGTGTTCCAGTCTCTCACTTACTGTTCCTCATGTTCCACTCTCCCAGTCAATGTTCCACATGTTCCATTCTCTCACTCACTGTTCCTCGTGTTTCACGCTCTCATTCAATGTTCCAAATGTTCCAGTTTCTCACTATCTGTTCCTCATGTTCCACTCTCTCATTTACTGTTCCTCGTGTTCTACTCTCCAACCTACTGTTCCTCATGTTCCACTCTCTCATTTACTGTTCCTCATGTTCTACTCTCCAACTTACTGTTCCTCATGTTCCACTCTCTCCTCTCTTGGAGTCTGCACAAGTTCTCCATAATCTTCACACACGGCCGGACATGGTCAGACAGCTCCAGGGAGTGTCCACTCTGAGTGTCCACTGCAGGAGTTCACTAGGTACCAAGTGTCCACTGTGTAATGCAGTGTATGCATGTGTCTGTCCAGTATGTATGCACTGGAGACTGTGTCCAGCAGTGAGTCTGACAGAGGTACCTAGTCTGCAGCAGTCAGCCTACAGTGATGTATGTGGCTGGAGTGTGAGCCTGAGTCTGAGACTGAGACTGACACACACAGTTGGCTGCAGCTAGGGTACGCTGGGAATATCATAAGCACTGCTCAGCCTTCTATAGTAGTCACAGCACATGGATTAGTTGGGCGCCTGTCAGCACACTCTACCTGCTCCACGGGGAGGGGGGAGAGGGGGTCTACTCAAAGAACACTCTCTACCTGCTCCACAGGGAGGGGGGAGAGGGGGGTCTACTCAAAGAACACTCTCTACCTGCTCCACAGGGAGGGGGGAGAGGGGGTCTACTCAAAGAACACACTCTACCTGCTCCACGGGGAGGGGGGAGAGGGGGGTCTACTCAAAGAACACACTCTACCTGCTCCACAGGGAGGGGGGAGAGGGGGTCTACTCAAAGAACACACTCTACCTGCTCCACAGGGAGGGGGGGAGAGGGGGTCTACTCAAAGAACACACTCTACCTGCTCCACAGGGAGGGGGGAGAGGGGGTCTACTCAAAGAACACTCTACCTGCTCCACAGGGAGGGGGGAGAGGGGGTCTACTCAAAGAACACTCTACCTGCTCCACAGGGAGGGGGGAGAGGGGGGTCTACTCAAAGAACACTCTACCTGCTCCACAGGGAGGGGGGAGAGGGGGTCTACTCAAAGAACACTCTACCTGCTCCACAGGGAGAGGGGAGAGGGGGTCTACTCAAAGAACACACTCTACCTGCTCCACAGGGAGGGGGGGAGAGGGGGTCTACTCAAAGAACACACTCTACCTGCTCCACAGGGAGGGGGGAGAGGGGGTCTACTCAAAGAACACTCTACCTGCTCCACAGGGAGGGGGGAGAGGGGGTCTACTCAAAGAACACTCTACCTGCTCCACAGGGAGGGGGGAGAGGGGGTCTACTCAAAGAACACTCTACCTGCTCCACAGGGAGGGGGGAGAGGGGGGTCTACTCAAAGAACACTCTACCTGCTCCACAGGGAGGGGGGAGAGGGGGGTCTACTCAAAGAACACTCTACCTGCTCCACAGGGAGGGGGGAGAGGGGGTCTACTCAAAGAACACTCTACCTGCTCCACAGGGAGAGGGGAGAGGGGGTCTACTCAAAGAACACACTCTACCTGCTCCACAGGGAGGGGGGAGAGGGGGTCTACTCAAAGAACACACTCTACCTGCTCCACAGGGAGGGGGGAGAGGGGGTCTACTCAAAGAACACTCTACCTGCTCCACAGGGAGGGGGGAGAGGGGGTCTACTCAAAGAACACTCTACCTGCTCCACAGGGAGGGGGGAGAGGGGGTCTACTCAAAGAACACTCTACCTGCTCCACAGGGAGGGGGGAGAGGGGGGTCTACTCAAAGAACACTCTACCTGCTCCACAGGGAGGGGGGAGAGGGGGTCTACTCAAAGAACACTCTACCTGCTCCACAGGGAGAGGGGAGAGGGGGTCTACTCAAAGAACACACTCTACCTGCTCCACAGGGAGAGGGGATCTACTCAAAGAACACACTCTACCTGCACCACAGGGAGGGGGGAGAGGGGGTCTACTCAAAGAACACTCTACCTGCTCCACAGGGAGGGGGGAGAGGGGGGTCTACTCAAAGAACACACTCTACCTGCTCCACAGGGAGAGGGGAGAGGGGGTCTACTCAAAGAACACAAACACTGGTCAGAGTACACAAACACATGCATTTTTTCGCATCACCTAGATGTATCAACATGTATCACTTTTGTTTAGGTTCCTTTTAGTTGTTGTGGTCAAACTACTCGCATTAGCAGTGCTCATGAAGTATGAGAACAAAGCAGACCATTACAGCCAAAGTCTATCTTTAACATTGCCAAAGTTTGGCCACAAAGCTACTGAAAAATGTAACTTGATGTAGTAGTACCTATGTGCCAACCACCTAGTGGCATAGTTCAAACACCCCAACTTTGACTAGACTCCCTCTAGACTGCACATGAAGGATGTTTATGGCGTTGCCCTCAGTCTGTGGGGACCAGTGGTCTGGCTCCCTCACTGTGCCACTGCCCACAGCCTTGTTGCTCCTGGTCTTATCAGTCCAGATACTGGCAGTTACGTCACGGATAAGAGACAACACTGTCTCTAGTCAGTGTCTGGGGAGTCTCAGTTAGTGCAGACAGTTTAATATATTACATGTTCACAATCCTGCAAATGTCTACTTCAATTTGTAGCAAATGATGTTTAGTTAGTCATGCTAGAAGTACTGTGGAAAGACAAACATATTCTTCTTCCATTAATGACCACCGGTCAACTTGCTGACCATTATTGGTTTTCAGAGTTGTCCTTCTCCAGAATCAGTGAGTCCACTACAGGTAACACATTTACACCCTGTGTGTGATCTTTTACTTCCCCTGGCATAGACACCAGATAGAAGGGATCACTGGCTTTTAGTGTCTCTTCTGAAAGACCTATGCAAATGTAGGGTGAACGAAACTGCTTAGGTTTAAAAAGAGCAGCAGGTGGGATTGAACTACAGTCGATCCCCTTGATTGACAGTCCGATGCTCTACAGTGTAACCTGTATGTAATGTGTTACTTATTGTCATCAACACTAGACCACACAACATGCTATAGTACATTGTGGGTTAGCAAAAAGACTATTGAATAAAGTAAAGCAGAAACAAATAAACAGAATCCCCCTAACCTGGACTACAGTACAGGCCACTCAGTCAGCCTTCGTCAGCCTCATAGGCCATCAGTGGGGTGGGCCCCGGTGGGGTGTAACTGGACTCTGCCATGCAAGGAACTAGGGCAAATGCTGTACACACAAATTGGGGTAATTGGAGTGGGGCCAGTCTTGCAGCACTGATATCCATATCACTTTGAATAAATACCTGGCCTCCTTGTTGATGGGAAGTACATGGGGATCACCTGACACAACTCTAGCTGTCCGTACACAACAGTAAGCGGGTGCTCATCTGGTGTTGGCAAGTATATTTTTATACAATAAAGTGATGCGTCATCAAAAAGATCTAAATTAATCACAGTGAATTACCATTATTATGTGTACAAAATACTACAAATACAACTGATGCTAGCACAAGATAACCAAAGAAAATTTCCGTAAAACAGTGAGACACAAACAACTAGTCATACAAACAAACAAACCGTGTCTATAAGTGTGTTGTATGGAAGACTTGTGAGGAGAAAGTGAGAGCCTTAACACTGCCATGTTGTCAAGTCTATATTGTAATATCTTGAAGACATCATTTTATACATATTTCAAGTTCAATATTTGACAGCACATCACCATACCATGTTGTTTTTTGATTTATTTACTATAATGGTGGACATTAAATGCCCAGCTGGAACCAGACATTGTTGAGAGACTAGACATTGTTGATAAAGACAGCGCTGTTTGTAAAATCATCTCTCCCATGAAAATTACCAATGTTGTTGATAGACCTCTGGTTAGTCCATTGCAGTATTAACACAACTTTGGCAACATTATTTTATACCTGTACTGATGATTACAACAACAGCCTTCAATGATACTACCCCACCTGGAGAGGTGCAGGTGCAAGCAATCACTTAGACTGGTGGCCAGGATGAGACAAGCCTGCTGGCAACATGACTGGGGAGATTATCACAGCTTGGTGGTAATCAACTCCTCTCGTTCACGCTTTCAGTCAGCCTATACTGCCGCAACACTCCACAACCAACCAATGGTTCAAGGGTTTAATAACAGTTAAAATAAAACAAATACAATATATATATATATATGTAATAAAGATTTCCCAATCGAACTGCACATCAAAAAAATTCATTATTTCTAGAGTATCATGTTGGTTACAAATTTATTATACAGATGCTATTTTAGCCTGTTTGGTATGTGCCACCACTTCCAGATGTATCTTTATGGTATGATACAATAACAACAGTGTGTGTTGGTTTCCTCATTCGCTGTCTATCAGGGGTGAGAATTAATTGCCTATTTTTTTTGTCTGAATTCCTGCTAACATAGCAGAAAGTGAAACCCCATTTTTGAACGAGTCTATGAAGGGCTAAGTGTGTTGCTGTGAGTATCCACCGGGCACTACACGTGTACCCACTCAACACAGTGTGTCACAGCAATAGCTGCCTTGACACATGTCTCTAAAGCATCCACCAGACAACTAATAACACCTGTGAATGATCTCTGGTGACACCAATGAATCTATTTACCTGGACAATGTACACAAACTGAGTCAATGAACAAGTCTCAATAGTAAGACAGGGACACAGTTGACTGGGACATACTAAGACAGGGACACAGTTGACTGGGACATAGTAAGACAGGGACACAGTTGACTGGGACATAGTAAGACAGGGACACAGTTGACTGGGACAAAGTAAGACAGGGACACAGTTGACTGGGACATAGTAAGACAGGGACACAGTTGACTGGGACAAAGTAAGACAGGGACACAGTCGACTGGGACAAGAAGGTGGACACAACAGATGTTCTCTTGACATTTGTAACAAGTGAGATGTGGCTGCCTGTCACGGAGGTTGTCACTCTCTCACTCAGTCTCAACCACTCTCTCACTCAATCTCAGCCACTCTCTCTCTCAGTCTCAACCACTCTCTCACTCAGTCTCAACCACTCTCTCACTCAGTCTCAACCACTCTCTCACTCAGTCTCAACCACTCTCACTCAGTCTCAACCACTCTCTCTCAGTCTCAACCACTCTCTCACTCAGTCTCAACCACTCTCACTCAGTCTCAACCACTCTCTCTCAGTCTCAACCACTCTCACTCAGTCTCAACCACTCTCTCACTCAGTCTCAACCACTCTCTCACTCAGTCTCAACCACTCTCTCACTCAGTCTCAACCACTCTCACTCAGTCTCAACCACTCTCTCTCAGTCTCAACCACTCTCTCACTCAGTCTCAACCACTCTCTCACTCAGTCTCAACCACTCTCTCACTCAGTCTCAACCACTCTCACTCAGTCTCAACCACTCTCTCACTCAGTCTCACCTATTTACAAGTGTATATTGTTAAGTGCATTGGCAACATTATTGTTACAGTAGTGGATAAACAGTTACCTTCACAACAACAGGTACTTTCACAACAACAGGTACTTTCACAACAACACAACAAAGGAAACCCAGACAAAACAGGCAACTACCTCACAATAATAGCAACATCACAACCACAGATACTCCCATAACAACAGGTAATCGCCACAATAGGTAACCTCCACAACAACTTGTAACTGCAGACACAGGTACAGGTAGGTTACTGTTCACTGTATACTCAAACCGAATACAATGTACACATGTAACTGTACATGTAATAGGCAGTATGGAGATTTCAGGACAAGTACCCTCATATAGTTTGTCACCTGCAATAACCAGCCACCAGTATATTCACTGAACACTTATATTTAACTCCTCATCTACCTACACCATGTCTACTTACCCCCTCTACCCTCCACACATTGACCCTTCTACTTAGCCCCGGTCCCTGGTTGTACTCACTGATGCGTAACTCGACACTGAGGTAATCCAAAGGAGGAGTCACACACATGTCTGGATGACTCCCGCCGGCTTCCTTCTGTGCCTGGGACAGCAGGGAGTGAGATCCCGTCTCTCCCTGGTCACACTCCCGGTGTGGGGTGCCATCCCCTCTAGACACAGGGCACCTCCATGGTGGAGCAGTGGTCTCTGCACTCCACAATGACTCCATCTTCTGCATTTGTGTCAACAGCATTGACTTAGTTCTCACTTCACAGGTAGACTCCACAGGTGACATGTGCCGTGTCGCAAAGTGTTGTGTCACTGTGTCCTGCACATGGTGACAGTCAAACGCCAGTGTCAAGTCTCTTGTGTCACACAGTGTCATGTGTTGTCACTGTGACTCAATGAAGTAGGGCCAGTGATGTAGCATGCTGTCAGTGCTGGCGTGTGTGTGTGTGTGTGTGGCTGTAGCAGCAGTGAAGTGCTGTCAGTGTGACAGTAGACCTACCAGGAGGTGACAGGCTGTGTGTGCTGTGCTGTGCTGTGAGCTGTGCTGTGGTGTCCGGGCTAGTGTACAGTGTACACTGGCTGGCACTGCTCCATGCTTCACTGCCCCACCCCACCCCACCCCACTCCACCTGATGACCCTACTGTCAGCCACCACCAGCCAGTAGACAGCCTTCCCCTGGCTGCTGGCACTGTACCCTGGCACTGACCACTGACCACTGGTCCACAACTAAACCAAACACCTGAGTATGGAGAAGGCCACACCCGTGAGTGTAGCCCAACTATAACCACCTGTACTGACCGTTAACCTGGGCTTGTCATCATGTGACTGAAGCAGGGAATCCCCTCGCAGTGAGGTCATAGATAGTCATACCTTCCAGGTGACTAAGCCTTAGTCTGTGTGTGTGTGTGTGTGTGTGTCAGGTGTCACACACTGTCACAGCAGTCTATTTATGTGACACATGGGTTGATCTATGAAGTCAGACCCACACAGGGGCAGTGGTAAGCCTGCGCTTGTGTGTCATTCAGCAAAACAAAAGTGTTCTTATATTATCATCTAGCATAACTGTGTTATAGCAGTGTCATTCAGCAATACAGCTAATCACAACATTACTGCAAGCCGAATGCAGATATTGCTTTTACCAGAGAATAAACAAAACAAACAAAAAGTTGCATTGGTCTACCTATACTATGGATCTCACTTCCTGTATAGAACTGATCACACCGCTGTCCTGTTTTGGCCAGAGAACTGACAAGGGTCAAATTCAGTCAGGCAATCGTTGTTTATAAACCAGCAGAAATCAGACCTGTGCCACAGTAATTGACCTGGTCAGTGCCTAGATACTCCTTCCACTGTAAACATTCCAGATATGTCCAGTCTTCTCCACCTGTGCACACCTGTCGGCCCTTGACCACACCTGTTGGCCCTTGACCACACCTGTCCAGACCAGCTTGCTGCTACCAACTGTGGGACTGCCCTTCCCTCGGTTGCCCGGCCACTGACCACATATAGCAAGTCTGAGTGACTAAGCCTCAGACATGTTGCTTGCAGCTCTCAGCAGAAACCACATCTGACATACATGTTTGTGGACGCAGAATATCAACCTAGAGTCATAGAGCTGCTGATAAGTACTGGCAAACTTCCGTTTTACTGGTGACGTCAAGGTTATCTTTTCTATGGCAGCAAGCTGGCTGCCCCTGCTTGTCCCCAGCGACTGACTTCAACAGTCTACAATGATTAATGTCGTCAGTTCAGTGTTGATCCACCATCCAGCAATTTTTTTAATGTGTATAAACGTCATAATCCACAATGATGGAGTCTATTCCTGTTCTAATGCACAGCTCAACAGAAATGTTGCATCAGCTGACATGTTCTCAAGATTGCTGCTATCAGTCATTCTATTAGGAGTTCCTCTAAATGTGCCACGCTACATCTCAGCCCTACCTACAGTTGAGCAGTAGAAGACATCACTTGATTATCCTCATAATTCATCCTGCCTCTAGGGCAGGTGATGGTCTATCTGGTGTGGGTAATCACATGTTGTCAGATGCACTAATATAGTGATGTTGTTGATAACTCTCCAGCCACTCTCTGTCACACTCGCAGACACTGTTCAGTTGTACCAATGACTACAGTAACAACACATGTAGCTAACTGTATGTCCTCAGACAGGCCTTAGTGTTGAGCAATGGCACATCTTCAATGTGATGCTTTTCATACACATACTTCAAATCTCTGTATTATGACGTAACACCACTTAAACATATCTTCTGGTGTTTCTTGCTCAACTGTCACTGTTCCTTTTCCTTAGTTCGACATCCACCCACTGTTCCCATGTTCTTCCCATGGACTACTGTACTCCTTTCCACTGCTCCCCACCACAGACTGACTCTCACTCTTGCTGCACCAGGTACACCAGAGATGGTTGTGCCTGAGGCATACCAAGTATCCTGGACCCTCACTGTGAAGAGCATATTTGTGGAAGCAGAAAGGAACATTGCTTTGACAGCTGGCAAGAGGGCTGATTGACGGGACAAGGCAGAGACAGGGAAGAACTTGCCAGTGTAACATTACACCAACATAAATACCCCACCCTCACAAGAAGGCCACACCTGCCAGACAGGGCTCTACCTAACCCTGTGCTCTTCACAGAATGTGTTTTCACACATATCACCAATGGTGAAATACTGTCAAGTGGCAATGCATGTTATCAAGATTATGAATAAGTGCATTAACAACTGAAAAGGTTGCTTATCCAAAAGGTACTCTGATTTGTAAATGAAATAGAAACAGTGACTTAACTAAAGGTAAAAGATGTGATAAAGCTGGAGAGTATTAAGTTGTGTGTCAGAAGGGTTAGACATGTAAAGGAGCAGTTGTGAATACAAAATCACTTTCTGACATCAGTTCTTTCAACAAATACATATGCACGTACGTACACACATTACCCTCAGTCTGTGCTGTGCTGGTGTGATTTGTCTACTAAGTTCACCTTTTTGTATTAAAACATCTACCCGGTACATTCAATTAATATATGAATAAGTAAATTTTGAATGTTCAAGGAATATAGTCGTGTACTGCTTATAGACAGGGTTATTACTTAGTAGAAGACAAGCCTGGTATCTATCACACACCACCACCAATACAGCATTTCAAATTGTGCCTGTAACATAAGAACTTGAGGGAACAGACATAATATGCTCATATCTGCCCTCACCCAGGAGCTATATTTATAGCATTGCTGGGAAACATATTTATTACAAGAGGGCCAAGTAGCACAAACCAACTTCTTGTTTGACCCCAGCACCAGTCATATGTGTTTATCATATAAGATTAGAGGTGCAGAGAATTATATAACTGTTAGCAATTATAGACACATAAGCCAAGAGGATAAATAAATACCCCAGTCAGGACTGTTATGTGTACCACCAAGTGAGGGTGGTTCTGACAGTGCTATGTTACATACATGGGAGACCTGCAACCATTTGGTTCTGTGCCAATCACACTTCAGCAGATTATCATCTGATAACAACATAAACATAAGGATTCATTATGACAACATGTAGTCGACAAGTTACAAAGCATACAGTTTGATCAGCTATCATTACATTGCAACAAGTTACAACACACACCAATGTGTCACCTGAACCTCCTGCAGCCAGCATTAAGTTAATTAACTAGAACAGCTCCGGTCATACACATGTTTTATCAGTATTTACATTTGTGCTACAGGTACAGTACCCTGTGACCTGTCACCTGTAACTCACTCATCAGACCATATCCCAGTAATACTCCCTGGATAACACCCTCTGAACACAGTCCAGCTTATCCTCTGGCACATATGATCCTGGACAGTCTGGCCTGTCCTCTGTCACCATATGATCCTGGACAGTCTGGCCTGTCCTCTGTCACCATATGATCCTGGACAGTCTGGCCTGTCCTCTGTCACCATATGATCCTGGACAGTCTGGCCTGTCCTCTGTCACCATATGATCCGGGACAGTCTGGCCTGTCCTCTGTCACCATATGGTCCTGGACAGTCTGGCCTGTCCTCTGTCACCATATGATCATGGACAGTCTGGCCTGTCCTCTGTCACCATATGATCCGGGACAGTCTGGCCTGTCCTCTGTCACCATATGGTCCTGGACAGTCTGGCCTGTCCTCTGTCACCATATCACCTGGATACTGCCCAACCTATTTCCTACGACATTATCCCATGCTAGACAATACAAACCTGCCAGTATCGCAATGATTGTTATCTGTTGATCAATGCCTACTGCACCACTCTGAAGATCAGGTACCTTTAAATAACTTGTACATACATGTGTACATGTATTATGTATTTTTTGTACATCAAGACTTGAGTAGGATATGTGAATGATCCTATTTAGTGAACCTGCCTGAGTGGACACCTGTCTGCAACAAACACCTGTGTATAAAGGACAAATTGTCATTGTTCACTACTTGTTTATAATTGTAATTTGACCAAAAAGAACACAAAGACTTTGCATATATACCAAGAAAATACTGACTTTGTGGACATAAACAGAACATACTGACTTGGGGAACATAAAATTGACATATTTACATTAAAAAGGTCATATTGATTTTGCTGACACAAAAAGGACATAGTTGTCAGTGGAAGTACAGCAATCAATGAAGTCAACTATGGACACGTTTTTACCACACATACATTTATCAATTTTCCAATACATAAATAAAAACATTTTAAAACTTCCATTAATTTACTATGTTTGGTTTGTTTTTCTCATACGAAACATGTTAAATTAGGAAATGTAGGTAACACCAGTTGTTGTGCGACATTTCATGTTATGTACCTGGCCATGAGGTTCTTGTTATTTCCATGCTATAATAATGTTTCCATAATACATTACATCCCAAACTGAGCATGGCAAACCTGACCACCTTTAGCCACTTCACTGCTACTGAGATCTGGCATCAAATACACAAGGAGTAGGTTTCAATCAACTAGTCTATAACATTGTCAGTTCCAACTGCCTGGCTGCACGCTACAAGTTCCTTTATTACATGGTACACCCCACCCTCTTACTGGCTACAACACAACTGATTATATACGATGCAGAAATGCTTCTTCATTGGATGTCACTCTCTGACTGGCTACAACACAGAGGTGTCCTCATTACACACCATAATAATGTTGATCTCACAGTCAGAGTATGAGTGGAGCTGTAAAAGACTGAGTGACCACTCGCACGATGAATCAGGGAGCCACTGGACACAGCATGTCTGGTGAATATAACTAGGAATAGACTGGCACTTGAGCGTCCCAAAGCCTGGCCTGGTCTGGTTGATATATGGTGAGGGCAGATTCCCCTGTGTGGACTGGGAATACACTATCAGTCTGCCACACCAACAACACTGCACTACAGGACATGTAATGTTCTCATTCTATTTCTATACTGCACTACAGGACATGTAATGTTCTCATTCTATTTCTATACTTCACTACAGGACATGTAATGTTCTCATTCTATTTCTATACTGCACTACAGGACATGTAATGTTCTCATTCTATTTCTATACTGCACTACAGGACATGTAATGTTCTCATTCTATTTCTAGATTGCACTATAGGACATGTAATGTTCTCATTCTATTTCTATACTGCACTACAGGACATGTAATGTTCTCATTCTATTTCTAGATTGCACTATAGGACATGTAATGTTCTCATTCTATTTATATACTGCACTACAGGACATGTAATGTTCTCATTCTATTTCTAGATTGCACTATAGGACATGTAATGTACTCATTCTATTTCTATACTGCATTACAGGACATGTAATGTTCTCATTTTATTTGTCAACATAGTTATTGAACACCTGAAGCAGTGCTATCTAGACTACCAGCGCCATGATGACAGCACCTAACCACCACAATTCCATGGTTATCAACATAGCACCAGTACTGACGCCTGGTGGATCGTGGTAACTCAAATGTTAGTATGTGGCGACACCTTGTGTACAAATCATTTCTGACAAGCTACTTGGGTATTCTGTACACACAAACCACAGAGAACTGGTTCACTGCATGAAACCAAATTGCTTTCTCAAAACCATTGCAACACAAAAACTACGAACCAATGACCAACTACTTAGTGCTGTGTATTAACGACCCCAGTGTTCCCCAGGAGGCAGTACTGTTGTGTGTTAGTAACCCCAGTATTCACCAGTTGTATCTTAGCCTCATAGGGGTCACAGCACAGATCATAGATGTTAGTCTCCTGGTTTAGCTGGGAGCCTCCCAGTAATGTACATCTCCTAGTCTGCCAGCACGTGCAGCAAATCTTCCAGTTTTCAATGAAACTAAAATAAACAAATTCTACCTAATTTATCCAACTTACTGTGTGTGAATAATTGGCTTTATTTCTGGCTGGGTATTGTCTAGCGTGTTTTTTCTGTGTCGCCTCACAGTGGTTTGTTTACATCATTGCAAAGGTAATTATGCCATCTACAACTATGTCACTGGATGTCGGAAAAAGTCAGCATACGTTTTAATTAAATGCAGTTTGAAAATCGTCTCCACTTAAGTCTTAACACAGGCACCAACTCTGCCTGCCACAAGTTACAGTTTTGCTACAGCATGTACATATGAACAAACAATCTATTTATGGAACACACTGAAATAATGTAACACACTTGTGAAACAGTTAGTGTGGCTGAGCAGATGACTGAATGTTCTTATCACTGTATCAATGGGTTACCTGGTTGGTTTGAAATACACTTTGTGGGAACTGAGTGCAACATATGACAGCAGCTCAAGTGCTAGCATTATTAGCCATTGTGTTTACATAACACACCTGTGCAGAAAGGCATGGGAATTTTGTTTTAAATACTGATATACACAGCTCAAGGTATGACATTTTGATGAAACTTGATCAGTCTGTCTATGACATGATGGCAGTAGCTGTGCAGAAATATCTGGTTTGTTTTTTAAAGAAACACTTTCCTTATAACCTGAGAGAATAGTAACCTGGCCCTCAAAGGAAAACTTAACAGTGGTCTGTGCTTGTTTAATGTTAGGAGGTGGTAATTACTGCTGTATTGTTGTACTGTTGTGTGTTGATATTAAGAATCTGCCAAGTGAACTGCTTTAGCTCTGTTCTATCATTTATCACTTTAAATAAAGAACAGACACACTGCCAGTGCACACTAACATAAAGCAACAATTCAATATTATGTTATAATTTGATAACTCAAAAATGCTGAATTTGATTGTAAATTGAAACTACTGAGTATAACAAGTTGAGTGTAATCTGTGCCCAGCTGGACTTATTCTTGTAGCCTAGGAGACTTATTCTTGTGGCCTATGAGACTTATTCTTGAGGCCTAGGAGACTTATTCTTGTGGCCTATGAGACTTATTCTTGCGGCCTAGGAGACTTATTCTTGTGGCATGTGAGACTTATTCTTGCGGCCTAGGAGACTTATTCTTGCGGCCTAGGAGACTTATTCTTGTGGCCTATGAGACTTATTATTCTTGTGGCCTAGGAGACTTATTCTTGTGGCTTATGAGACTTATTATTCTTGTGGCCTAGGAGACTTATTCTTGTGGCCTGTGAGACTTATTCTTGTGGCCTATGAGACTTATTCTTGTGGCCTATGAGACTTATTCTTGTGGCCTAGGAGACTTATTCTTGTGGCCTATGAGACTTATTCTTGTGGCCTGTGAGACTTATTCTTGCGGCCTAGGAGACTTATTCTTGCGGCCTAGGAGACTTGCTCTAGCAAACCCTTACATATGCCTGTTTGCTCGCTGGGAGCAGAGGCCATCGACCAAGGAACGCCAACCCTACTTGGACTGGAATACATGATGTGGGAATACAGTCATATCTCAGTACCAATAGACACAACATCGACAATTTCATGTAATTTCATTAATATTTCCTGCAAAAAATCAGCTTTGAACACACTTTTCTCATAAAAACAATTGATGCCTTGAACATTAATGTTTTTATTTTATATTGCCATTTAGTGACTACTTCTTTTAATGGTTGGTTACTTGACAAGTACAAAGGCTTTATGGTTTCCCTCCTATTAAACAATATGAATTTTGTTTAATGTTGGAGGGGGGTCACAATACAATGGACAGACAGTTAAACGGAGGTCACAATACACAGTCAGTCTAGTCTGTTGGAGGCAGTGGTTGGAGGCCACAATAGACCAAGCCAACACGTATAACCAGCTGTAGCCTCCAAATGCCAGACATTGATGTTGACTGAAGTACAGGCGTTGCTATTTACACAGCGCTCTCACTGAGAAGGGCAGCTTTGAGGTGCAGTGTAGCATACTGCCTGGCATACTGCCACAGCAGCCTGGCTACTTCAGCCACAGGCATCCAGTCTGTAGCTCAAGCTGTTTACAATGTCAGATGATGAAATCTGGCTGAACCAAATTCACTCAACATAATGTGCAAGTGTGAGAGCAGGGCAGAGACAGGAGTGCCCCTTCCACCAACTGCTGTCAACATGGCAGATACTTGTGATGATGGGTGACCATTACCACCAACCACATATCTACTCACCAACTCATGTCTTACTGACAGACTGGGATGGAGATTCACTCTCAACGCAAACATGTCTTCTTAAATAATTCTTGGTCTGTTGATATTAGCATGCTTTGCTGTTATGATATTTAGACAGTTGTGATGCTGTCATGGTTTGTTAGTTGTACTATAATTACTTGCTAAGTGTGTAACTGCCCCTTACTGGGAGAACCATTTTACAACTGATCACAGTGGTGATATTGTAACTTACTTAAATCACCATTTCTTCTTTAAGTATTAGCAGTAGGTTTTGTCATTTAAAACATGAACTCTGGAATAGACAGTCCTTTTAAGGTCAAACACTTAGATAAGATGAATAACGGTTCCACAAACTGTAACTTAGAGGCTAGAGAGCCATTGTCAAAAATATGTAGAAAGCAACTAATGTATTTATTTGTATTTCTTTACCATATTACTTCACATTCCAAGTAGCATTTGCATATGGCAAGAACAAAGTGTGATGTCTTGTGCATGGGCTGTGTTATCAGAACACCACCACTAACACAGCAACAGCTAATTGTTCTAAACAATCAACAGCTATAACCAACACAGCAGTGACACTGTAACAACGTTGAAACATGGCTCTTTATACCAACTAATAGACATTATGACTGTTGTGACAAATAACATAATGACTGTGTGACACATAAACATAAATGGATGGGGTTGCTCACACTGATACGGTCATCCATTGCTTGGCAAAGAAACTACAAGTTTGTTTTGTTTGGCAAATACTGAGTCACAGCAAGGTCAAACTGCCTTCCTCTGCCTCCACTCAAGAGGTTGTTTATTTTGCCTGGAGTATCTGTGTAACACAATCAGGACAATATCCAGACAGCAGTTAGCACCCACACCACCAAACACTCATCACAGTTACATAGTACCCAGTACCCACTACCCAACCCAGGGTGGGTTTCAAATACGTATTTTTATTTTTATTTGTATACCAAAACCTGGTGTATACCTATGCCCGAGTGAACTGATGCAGTGCCCAAGATTTGAGATGGCAAAAGAGAGTATTAAATCAGTGGATCTGTGTAATAAGTCTAAAGATGTGACCTCTGTCACCAGGTTCTAACTACAGCCATCTAATACAACCAGCACAACACCCAGATGGGAGGGAGCATCTCACTGCAGCCTAGTGTGTGTGCCAAGCCAGGCAATGACTGAATGGTGAGTGACCAGTCCAAGTGACCAGTTCACCACATCATCCAGTTGATTGAGCTGATTCAGTAAAATGATATACAGGTACATGTATAAAAAAATTATCAAAGTAGTAAGAAACAAAAAAAGCAAAGTAACCAGAGGCATAACAAATTACTATTATATAAATAATAATTATACTGACGATAACACACAAAAGCAGAAGTATACTTATTTCCAATGTGATCCTAAAAATATATTATTATTTTAAAGAAAGCAGTTATAAAACCATTACAAATACCTGAGGTATATAAAATATTGTCAATAAAATGGTGTGTAACAAGACATATGAGTAGTATACATAAAAATTGTGTTCCTACCAGCCAGAAGTACCTGGTACTACTTTTAGATTGATATTGTTATATCTAAATGAATTGTCCGGAGGCAGGGAGAACACAACAGTTCCACTCGACGCCTGTCAAACACTAACTGGTCCACTGAGAACACAACACACTCTATCTAGACAGACACCCTAGAACCGTGGCTCACTGACCCTTCCTATCACTGTAGTAGACTATCAGGGAGCTGACAGTCAGGGCAATCAGAAACAGATAGAGTTTGACTGAGAGCAGCGCCACGTTCTAGTGCTGTAAGGCCACTATTATCACTGACTACACAAAGTGGACAGCCAACACACACAACACACACAACACCACACACACTCAGTCACACAGTGTCTGTGACACTTCCACCCATCTGCCTGTCAGTAAAATGGTGTTGTTTGAAAATAATTGAGGGTTATTACCCACTATGAGCTACACATAATCACCCTGTTTCTATTCTCCCACATCTTCATTGCAGCCAGCATGTATGGGCTATCAGTATCAGTATCAATGCTCCAGGTCATCATCATTTCACTTTTATAATCCACAATATTACGGCGTCCGCTTCAATGCTCACCGTCATGTGTCCATTCATACCCGCTCGTGTCAGGGGTTTAGGACTGTTTATGACAATTACAGACGACTAGTTGAGTTATTGCATGACAACATTGTGTGGTGTCTTTATGAAACTGTCCCTCATACTAGGACAACAGCCTGGGGTGTCCTTGATAAAACCCCCTCATACATCATACTCCCAAGCAAACTAACCCTGGGGTGATGAACAGGAAATTGATACAGATGCTTCAGTTCCCAAACCATGTATAATAATTGTTCCACTGGACATGACCCACTTTTGTGTAAGATTCACTCTTATCCTCCATGCTCCCCAACCAACTTAAGGAAATCACAAATCTCTGATGTGTCCTGCTAACTACCATTATGTGCCATTAGCGGATCAGGTAGTGAATATTGCTGAGGTTATCTCAGAGTTGTAAACAAGCAGTGAGACTGCTGCTATAACATGGACATTAGCCATCAGCCACTCAGAAACACAAGTTGACTAGAGACAAAGTTCATCGTCTGTTGTAGAATTCTATTTTTAGCACCTGTCAAGTATTCTCAATATAGACCCAGCACAAGGCGCTTGACATGATTATCATGAATAAGCTAAACACATTTACTTATCAACGCATGTTACATGCATCTTGTCATCAAACCGTCTTCAACTAAGTTCTAAATTTGGTTTTATCAGGAAGAATGCCTCTGACTGTGACAGCCAGATCTTAGTGACTTGTCTCCTTGTTGAAGCCATGGAAGGATATGGTTATGAATGAGTGCTAAGCTGACAGTACGACTGTTACTCTAATCACTACATGCACATGAACATGACTAGAAAACACAACACACGAACACACTGCATGAACATGACACATAAGTAAGTCACATGAATATGGCATAAATAAATATACCACCAATTGATGAACATGACGTAGATATGAACAGGAGTACATAACATGTGTGAGTGCAACATACATGTCTGACATCAACAACTCCTGCCTAATGCCACAACACACAGTCAAACAAGACAGTAACAAATGCAAGAAAGAATAGAACTATAAACTATTTCAAACTATTCCCTTGTAATGGAAGAAATGCTGGCTATAAAAATCATAGAATGAAGAATGATTGAACGCACACATCTAATTTAGAGACAACACATTTAGAATAGTGGTCTGCAATTACACAACAAACACAGATGGCAGGAACTTGGAAGACAAGAAGTAGGACACTCACCAGGTGCTGGAGTCTCCTGTCTTTTGCTCCACAGAACACGGATGCGGCTGGCGAGATCATCAAAATCCTGGAAGTAAAATACCTCTGGTCTGCCACTCCTGGCGTGGCTGCTTCCTCCGGAGCCACTGCTACTGGAGCCACTGGAGCCACTTCCACCGGAGCCAGCAAACTCACCAATACTCCCAAAGCGAAACTTAAACTTGCGAAAAAGATCGCGCTTGTCATCTGGCGTCAAGGGTGTGTCTGCACTGCCATCACCAGGCTGGTCAACAGACGCCTTCCTCCGATGGGTGATGGTGATCAGGGGCAACTTTCTGACAGTTGGTAGTGTCTGGGGCACTGATGGTGTAACTGGCGGGGTGATGTACCCAACCCCTTCACTGGGGTTGTCCCTCAACATAAACCGCCTCATGTTACTCGTAACCGTGTCATCAAAGTGCTCAAGTCTGTCCTTGTCACGCCAGGTCTGTTGTTGTGGGTGAGCGTGTGTCTTTGTGTTGGTAGATGACACCAAGTAGACACGAGGTGTAGACTGCGTCCTGTCACTGCCGCCAGTAACACCCGGCCAGGTGCTGTGTGACAGGGGCACGTGGCACACTGACTCATGCACCGGCCCAGCCACCCCCACTGCTGCACTCGGTGCCGCACTCACTGCCGCACTCACTGCAACACTCGAAGTGACTGTCACTCCACAGCCACTGGCTGTAGGGCTGGCCCTCTCCGTGTCCTCCACTGCTGTCATCCTCTGTCTGCGACTCAACGCAGGCACCAGATGAATCTTGTGCACAAACACTTGTTTCACATCTTGAGCACGGGCTGAAGGCATCCTTGCATGGTACACAGTGTCTTCATGTACAGGGCTAGAACATGTTACCCTGCTCGTTTCTACCCCTGGACTACCACATGCAGTGGGACTGTAAATGTGTTCTTCAATCTGTGGGGTACTAAACGTTACCCTACCCACCGATGCAGCCATATCATCAGAGCTGTGCATTCGCCTTACCCTCCTGCCCTCTTCACCCCCAGTAACAACCCCACCCCCGTGGGTGTGTGCCACCCTCCTTGGTAGGGTGTTGAAGGTTACACTGTTTCCGTGTGACATAATAATTGTTCCTCCACCTCCACTCTCCCCGGGTCCAGAGCTCACACTGATCCGCAGCCCTGATCCCTGGCCCTGGTTCCCGCCACCAGGGGGCATCACGATCTGTATGGTCTGTCCTGACTGTCCACCTGTGGTGGGCGGTCCAGAGCCTAGGATGACAGTGCCACTTGGAGAGGTCAGTCTACTGGTGTCACCCCTGCCGGTGAAGTAACCCCTGTGAGGGGTGCCACTTCCACCCCAGTCACCCTGGCCTGCCATTGATGTGTGTCAAACCACACACTAGGACAAACACACTCCACTTGTGCTTAATCCGTCTCACTGGACCTCACATCACTCACATATTCCAAGTATTCATGAGACTCATGCATGAACATGGCGTAGCACCCACACTGGGTGTGTGCTGGCGGCCGGGCACACTCAACACATTCCACTGGTGCAGTCAGCCCAGCCCAGCCCGGCTCTGCTTGTGCTGTATGGCCAGTGTAAGGTGGAGAGACAGACGGGTCCTGTGTAGAGGGAGGACAGTCAACACTCCCAGTCCATGGAGGCAGGCAGACAGTCTACACTCCTTGTCCGTGAATATAGGAAGACAGTCTACCCTCCTTGTCCGTGAATATAGGAAGACAGTCTACCCTCCTTGTCCGTGAATATAGGAAGACAGTCTACCCTCCTTGTCCGTGAATATAGGAAGACAGTCTACCCTCCTTGTCCGTGAATATAGGAAGACAGTCTACCCTCCTTGTCCGTGAATATAGGAAGACAGTCTACCCTCCTTGTCCGTGAATATAGGAAGACAGTCTACCCTCCTTGTCCGTGAATATAGGAAGACAGTCTACCCTCCTTGTCCGTGAATATAGGAAGACAGTCTACACTCCCAGCCCTTGAATGCAGGCAGACAGTCTACACTCCCTGTCTGCCAAGTTGGCTCTGCATTCCAAATATCACATGTGAAATGCGACCAGGATTCCTACGGATGGATGAGAATTTTGTCTGTGCATAACTTGGCAAGAGTAAGGTTCACGCTCACATGAATAACTGCGCAGATGCGACACAAATAGAAACACAGTGAGTTTACAGCAAATAGCAACAGCAATGTATCATGGAGCACAATGAACCTGGCGGTGCCATCCATGTCTGTCAATCGTACCTCTAGACTTGCTTGGAAATATGTGACATGTCCTTAGAGATATAGAGCCACCTGATGTGTAATTTCAACAGTCAGGCAGTGTCAACAATGTCACACAGACACAATAGGACACATAATCCAGTATTTTGATGACACAGCGAATCCAACTGTTCTAACATAACAATGTTTTGCTTGAGTATTCCACGTGATAGGCTGATATTTATACAACATAATTTTGTGCAGTCAGCACTAGTTAGTGCCTTGCGTGTCCAGTCACACTTGAACCAACTCAACAAAAACCACAATCATCAATCGATCGCAAGAACAGCAAAGAAATGTTGCTGACTGTGTACAGCTGTGTACTGCCCAGTCCAAATGCTTGTAATGTACTCACACTCTCACTGTGACAGGTCCAAATGCTGGAATGCTGCACACAGACACAGAGTTGATGGCCATGCTGCCTCGGCTGGTGTGTGTGAGACAGTGTGCAGTGGTTGTGTCCTCTCACAAACACAAATCAAGTAAACAAAATGTAAAGATCCTGATATGCTGAACCAGCTGCTTTCCCACTGTGTTCTGTCATGGAGACCCCTTGTATCCATGGCAACTATTTGGCACACTGCTGTTCCCGTGAGAAGAGGATCACAAAGTAACACAATGATCACAAATGTAAACTCTCAACTTCTCAACTTTGAAAAACTGCACTAAGAGATCATGTGTACACACGCTGCTCCTGGCGTTGTGTTATCACTGCATCCAGTGACGGCAACACTGCATGACACAGATCCACTGCACACAACCTGTGGCAGGTACATTCACTGTGTGACACCAATCATACCAAGTACAGTGTAAGACTTCACCCTCAGCTCAGTGTGACACTTAGACAACAGTTCAATACCTCTGTGTATTCAGTTCCATAGTAGTGTATGGCTGTGGACTTACACACAGTCCACTGTAAGACTTGTCACGAGTACACTAACACACGTTGTATCCTCTGTGTGAGACTGCACCTCACTCACATCTCTCAAAGTAACACTTCTATAATAGAACCACAGATAACTATGTGAGTAGAACTAACTTGTTTCCATCAACTAGTAAGCACCAACACAGTGGCCAGGTACATGTGAGACCAGCTGGACAGTGACTGGTCAGCAGTTGGACTGGCTCCATTAGTGCATGGTCTGCCTTATCTAAGCAGCCTGTGGCATTAGTGGAGTAGAGGGCAAGCATTGGCAGCCTGCCTAATGCTCATCAGCACTAGTTAGCAGATGGCAGGTAGAAAATAGATACTGTCTACACCCCACCACCACCACCCTCCCATATAGACTCCCACTGCACCAGTGGACACTGACTGACCAGTAGTAGAGAGTTGGTAGTTGGCACACCTTCCTAGTATGACCATCTCAACAGTAATTTACATCCTTCAACATTGTTAACTACACTGAATACAGTGATACATTGTGTGTTGCAGACCAGCAGTAATCTCATAGGTGTGTTGCTGACCAGCAGTAATCTCATAGGTGTGTTGCTGACCAGCAGTAATCTCATAGGTGTGTTGCTGACCAGCAGTAACCTCAGAGGTGTGTTGCTGACCAGCAGTAATCTCATAGGTGTGTTGCTGACCAGCAGTAACCTCAGAGGTGTGTTGCTGACCAGCAGTAACCTCATAGGTGTGTTGCAGACCAGCAGTAATCTCATAGGTGTGTTGCTGACCAGCAGTAATCTCAGACGTGTGTTGCTGACCAGCAGTAACCTCATAGGTGTGTTGCTGACCAGCAGTAATCTCAGAGGTGTGTTGCTGACCAGCAGTAATCTCAGACTGGGCATAAATTTGATTTGTAAGTGACTTTATATCAAACATGTCTTTAATTTTGTGGACTGTGATGAACACACTACCTGAATGTATTTAATGTTTCAAGGAACACACACATAGAATTACATATATATATTTAATATATATAAGTCTAAAGGCAGCTAATGTCGACCATTGGCTAGAGGACCGGCTTATGTAGACCAGGCATTTTTTTAATTTAATACATTTTCCAAAGATGTAAAACTGGAACATTGTTTCTAATACTAAAGTTTAACACATAATGAAAGTTCATCAAAATATTTCAATAAGGTATATGCAAAAACATCGGTCTACATAAAGCCGCGTATGCACAGATGCCGATTTATGTAGACCGGAGCAACGCATGAACAATATATTTACTATAAATCCACGTTAGTTGCTGGAGGCGCTGATATATGCAATTAGGGTCTAGTTGCATATTAGCGCCTCTAGCGACTAACGTGGATTTGTGGAAGCCCATATTCGAGGGATCTATAGGTTTGCAACAAAGACAAAATGCAAGTTTTACTAATTTACACATAATAATATAGCATTTTGCATCAGTATGAAGCATATTATACACTGAACACGAAACTCTAACCCTTTGTTCGATATATACCATAAATATAGATTTATAAGAACTTGGACCCGGTATACATAACCCAGCACACAATATACTCAAAAATATGCACGGCGCTGGAGAAAACATGCTCAAAATCACTTAAGATGTTGTTCATTTAAAAATTAATTACGCACAGTACTTCACTGACATATTAGCTGTGTGCACAAGCAATGGTACTGATAAATTCAATTGTGTTAGTTGTGAACTAACACATCGAATCTCTATGTAGACCAGTTTTGGTCTACATAAAACAGCGGTCTATATAAGCCGGTCCTATATGCATAATCGGTCGACATAAGCTGCCTTTAGGAGTATATGTGCGTGTGTGCGTGCGTGCGTGTGTAAATGGATATATGTAAATATGATACATTTTGTGTTCACATTTAAGGAAGTTCTTAGAAATTCAGCTGTTGAGATAGTGGACCAAAAAAACAGGACATGGACCCTTAAAAGGAGCTGGTGACCTCAGTGTATGCGCCCCTGGGTGGCCTCAGTAAACTATCAGACACACCCCACTGACTTCCTGTCCACTTGTCATAAACCTGGGGCTGCTGTGACAGGGTCGTTATCAGTGTCAGTCCAGGGGGTTGTTAGTTTTACTCACCATCCTGACACCATTAACCCTTTCCCCACTACACTCCTGCTACACTGGACCAGCTGATACTCTACTTCCCCAATCACACCCTCCTACCAATGCTAGACTACCTCTAAGAAACAAAACAGGACAAGAAGCCCAGAAGTCCTTTGGACTATAGAGTAAATTGGTAAATATGGATGAAATGAGTTTTGGTGAATCAGTCACTGGTTATTCACAAAATGAAAAAAAAACTTATTAATTGAAACACATATGCTTGAATATGAATTGATATGACAATTACTCTGACTTATTCTTGTTATCGAAGCTGGTTGATGCCAGTTGCACTCCGCGCCCGCGGGCGATTCGTCTGGAATGGAGTTTTAAGATGGATGACAATCTCAACTTTGTCTCTACTCAAATTCGTTTGCACGATTTGTTGTAATTGTGTCTTGATTGATGCAACGAAATACACAAGCGGCATCGTATTTACGCAAACAGTCGGCGTTTAATCCAGCGTAAAAAATCTTCCATTTGCTTGATGCACATGATGGCCTCTCTCTGATAGCAACATAAAATAAATGCCCTCTTTGTGGTAAGCCTTTACATTTACCATATATTTACTTACAAAAGTCTCACCAGTAACAGTTCGGTTGCCCTACCAACAATTGATATTTACGAATAGCATTAGCCTGTGTACCATATTTGCTAACAATTGTAGCGTCTATTCTGTTGCATTTTTGTTTGATTCACTCAAATACATGTGTATGGATTGTTTCACATCTAAATAAGAGGGTGGGCATCAATTAGGGACAATACGGTACCACAGTCACCCTATTTTAAAGATAATTAAATAAGCATCAAAATAAACTAAACTTGCATTGAAATGACAGCTTAATTGATGGAATACCAATTAGCTTTCAAAATTGGTCCTTCAGCGCTTGACAGTGGGGAGCAACGAATACACAACACACAATTATCCATGGTTCCTCAATCATCAATGCGTAGCCTCCATAGGGGTCAAGCCAAAATAAAGTCATCTTTCCCAGCCAGTCCAGACACACTTGCAAAAAATATGAACATGTAGTCACTTTGTGGAGGCCCTGGTGTGTCCTTAGAAACATTAATTAAATGCAAATTATTGTATCTTCACTGTAATCACCTAATTAACATTTTCTCTGGTTATTCATGAGATGACCAGAAACAGCTGCCTTATTGTGTGAATGCAGTAGGCAATATCAATAAAGTGTATGAATTTTCACTCTATAGTTGTCTAGAATATTAATTTTATCTTTGTCAATTATCACTTACAGGTGACAATATATATATATATATATATATATATATATATATATATATATATATATATATATATATATATATATATATAACCAGTAGCCTCCAGACCAAAGTCACATAATTTTAAAGATACTTAAACAAACATCAAAATAAAATCAACTTGTTTAACAGGCATCTGCTGGGTTATTGATATAGCTCCTATCAGGCTAACATGAACCAGCATTTATTTCTGCAGTCGCCCCTATACACCCTACTGGGTTATTGATACAGTCCCTACCAGTGAAATGAGTTATGCAGTCGCTCCTATATATAAATCACTACAGGAGTTTGTGTCCTGAGATCTGCTAAAAATATTGGCAGAAATAGGCAGAATGTTAACATTTTGCATTTTTGGTAGGCCCTGAGATGCCCTTACAAAAGACTAGTGAACTACACATTTCTTGTGTACAATGAAGATACCCTCAGATACATCTATGCAAAAGTTTAGAGGAAACGCTAGAGAGGACTTAGAGGCTTAAAATTAAGCCAATCAAATTTTTATTTTCTGCATAGTGACAGTGACAGTACCCTATGAAACATCTGTTCAAAATTAGAATAATAGATCTTTAACAATGGTTTCTGAGATCTGAGCTAACAGCAGACATAAATAAAGTTCATTGGACCTTTGGCCCAAAGGAATCAAATGGGCCAACAGGCCCTGAAGTCCTTTGGACTATAATATTATACTGAGTTTGAAATTATGAATGAAACATGTTTTGGTGAATCCCAGTCACTGTCAAATCCCAGTCACTTCCTAGTCTCTTCACTGTAATCACCTGCCAGTAATTGATATTGTATCTGGTTATCCATGTGAGATGATAAGAAACACAGCCAGATTGTGTGAATGCAGTGACAGGACTGGTCACTAGTGGTTGTTAGGCAATATCTACTTCCACACCACTCAGCAAACCCAGTGATCAGAATGTAGTTAATATCAATCAAGTATATAATGATAATGTTACTGTGTTTACCAGTTAAGCATAAACACAAACACTACAGCAGTATACAGGTCACTAGTATAAACCAATTACTTATCTCCTGTAGCTAGTAGCTAGACCACTGATCTAAAAATTTATTTTTAGATCAGTGAGCTAGACATGGAAAACAGCAATAACACCAGTGCTGCCACCAAGTGAACAGCACCTAAATTAAACCAGTTGCCCGCATGGTTAAACGTAGTTTTAGGCACTTCTCAGTCAAAAACTGACAAATGATATAAAAATGTTAAATGTAAACAATCTACAAATCATAGTAGATCAACATGACACGACATATGGTTGTTATCCATAGTGGTCCAGTGGATTTGGCAAATTACTAGCCTCCCAACAAAGATACTGGCCCAAATGTTTGGAAGAAAATGCATTAATTTTTATATAAACGTCGCTTCATAAATATTCACAAGAAGCCACCACGAGCAACAGAGGTTTGTAAGGTTTTCGAAATTAAGATTACAAATGTTTGGTTTAAAAAAATGCATATAACAAGTATAAGAAGTGACAACATGAAGCTATATGATGCCTTTAAATGTGGAGCTAATCGTTTCTGGCAGTGCACTGCAAAATTTGAGGCATTATTCAAAATAAACAAGCGGCGACTCCAAGGTCAAGCTGTCATATTGCAAAACTCTTATCTTGTCATTTCATTTTAATGAAATTAAGATAGTGACAATAATAAGCAAGAAAGCAAAGTTAAAGAAGAAATGTTTACTGTGGTAACTGGTAACACTCTGCTGTTACTGCAAAAGATGAGGTACCATTCGCATTATACTTCACAAGAACACAGCAGTGCTTCCAACGGTGTCACTGGTGATGCTGTGTGGAGTTATTGACAACTTGCTACATGTGATCATTTGTAAAATATGATGGTAACTAACTAGTCTAAAACCAGAGTACAAGGTCAGATGTTGATACGGCCATTGCAGAATAAATTTAATTGTTGCATAATATATACTATATAAAACATAATTGACCAGCTTAACTGAAACCAGTGGCGTGTCGGGCCAGTAGAATATGAAAATTGGTGGCCCGAACTGCCCAGACAGCTTCAAAACAAGTGTCGAGCCATTGGGCAAGCTCTGATCAATAGTAACTACATCATCACTGCATTGATTCATTCGATCTTGAACACGCCTATTAATTCAATTTTATAACTGATGGGCTGGTACAGCAATTGCAGAATACTATGAATGATTCTACAGATCAAAATACTGTTTGCAGATGACTGCATCCAAACTGCCAAGATCTGTATCATACCGACTGTGACAGTGTCTGGAATGTAAAGAGCTTCACAACAATACATGACAGTGTCTGCAAAAAAGCAGCAATGTAGCACTGATTCACAACAATAGATGACAGTGACAGTGTCTGCAGTGTAGCACTGATTCACAACAATAGACGACAATGACAGTGTCTGCAATGTAGCACTGATTCAAAACATTAGATGACAGTGACAGTGTCTGCAGTGTAGCACTGATTCACAACATTATATGACAGTGACAGTGACAGTGTCTGCAGTGTAGCACTGCTTCACAACAATAGATGACAGTGACAGTGTCTGCAGTGTAGCACTGATTCACAACAATAGATGACAATGACAGTGTCTGCAAAGTAGCACTGATTCAAAACAATAGATGACAGTGACAGTGTCTGCAGTGTAGCACTGATTCACAACAATAGATGACAATGACAGTGTCTGCAATGTAGCACTGATTCACAACAATAGATGACAGTGACAGTGTCTGCAATGTAGCGCTGCTTCACAACAATAGATGACAGTGACAGTGTCTGCAGTGTAGCACTGCTTCACAACAATAGATGACAATGACAGTGCTTGCAGTGTAGCGCTGCTTCACAACAATAGATGACAATGACAGTGACTGCAGTGTAGCACTGATTCACAATAGATGACAGTGACAGTGTCTGCAATGTAGCACTGATTCACAACAATAGATGACAGTGACAGTGTCTGCAGTGTAGCACTGATTCACAATAGATGACAGTGACAGTGTCTGCAGTGTAGCACTGATTCACAACAATAGATGACAGTGACAGTGTCTGCAGTGTAGCACTGATTCACAATAGATGACAATGACAGTGCTTGCAGTGTAGCGCTGCTTCACAACAATAGATGACAATTACAGTGTCTGCAATGTAGCACTGATTCACAAAAATAGATGACAATGACAGTGTCTGCAGTGTAGCACTGATTCACAACATTAGATGACAGTGACAGTGTCTGCAGTGTAGCACTGCTTCACAACAATAGATGACAGTGACAGTGTCTGCAGTGTAGCACTGATTCACAACAATAGATGACAATGACAGTGTCTGCAAAGTAGCACTGATTCAAAACAATAGATGACAGTGACAGTGTCTGCAATGTAGCACTGCTTCACAATAATAGATGACAGTGACAGTGTCTGCAGTGTAGCACTGCTTCACAATAATAGATGACAATGACAGTGCTTGCAGTGTAGCGCTGCTTCACAACAATAGATGACAATGACAGTGTCTGCAGTGTAGCACTGCTTCACAATAATAGATGACAGGGACAGTGTCTGCAGTGTAGCACTGATTCACAACAATAGATGACAGTGACAGTGTCTGCAGTGTAGCACTGCTTCACAATAATAGATGACAATGACAGTGTCTGCAGTGTAGCACTGATTCACAACAATAGATGACAATGACAGTGCTTGCAGTGTAGCGCTGCTTCACAACAATAGATGACAATGACAGTGTCTGCAGTGTAGCACTGATTCACAACAATAGATGACAGTGACAGTGTCTGCAGTGTAGCACTGATTCACAACAATAGATGACAGTGACAGTGTCTGCAATGTAGCACTGCTTCACAATAATAGATGACAATGACAGTGCTTGCAGTGTAGCGCTGCTTCACAACAATAGATGACAATGACAGTGTCTGCAGTGTAGCACTGATTCACAACAATAGATGACAGTGACAGTGTCTGCAGTGTAGCACTGATTCACAATAGATGACAATGACAGTGCTTGCAGTGTAGCGCTGCTTCACAACAATAGATGACAATGACAGTGTCTGCAATGTAGCACTGATTCACAAAAATAGATGACAATGACAGTGTCTGCAGTGTAGCGCTGCTTCACAACAATAGATGGTGACAGTGTCTGCAATGTAGCACTGATTCACAACAATAGATGGTGACAGTGTCTGCAATGTAGCACTGATTCACAACAATAGATGACAGTGACAGTGTCTGCAATGTAGCACTGATTCACAACAATAGATGGTGACAGTGTCTGCAATGTAGCGCTGCTTCACAACAATAGATGACAATGACAGTGTCTGCAATGTAGCACTGATTCACAACAATAGATGACAGTGACAGTGACTGCAGTGTAGCACTGATTCACAATAGATGACAATGACAGTGCTTGCAGTGTAGCGCTGCTTCACAACAATAGATGACAATGACAGTGTCTGCAATGTAGCACTGATTCACAAAAATAGATGACAATGACAGTGTCTGCAGTGTAGCGCTGCTTCACAACAATAGATGGTGACAGTGTCTGCAATGTAGCACTGCTTCACAATAATAGATGACAGTGACAGTGTCTGCAGAGTAGCACTGATTCACAACAATAGATGACGGTGACAGTGTCTGCAGTGTAGCACTGCTTCACAATAATAGATGACAGCGACAGTGTCTGCAGGGTAGCACTGTTTCACAACAATAGATGACGGTGACAGTGTCTGCAATGTAGCACTGATTCACAACAATAGATGACAATGACAGTGTCTGCAGTGTAGCACTGATTCACAACAATAGATGACGGTGACAGTGTCTGCAGTGTAGCACTGCTTCACAATAATAGATGACAGGGACAGTGTCTGCAATGTAGCACTGATTCACAACAATAGATGACAGTGACAGTATCTGCAGTGTAGCACTGATTCACAACAATAGATGACAATGACAGTGTCTGCAGTGTAGCACTGATTCACAACAATAGATGACGGTGACAGTGTCTGCAGTGTAGCACTGCTTCACAATAATAGATGACAGCGACAGTGTCTGCAGTGTAGCACTGATTCACAACAATAGATGACAGTGACAGTATCTGCAGTGTAGCACTGATTCACAACAATAGATGACAATGACAGTGTCTGCAGTGTAGCACCGATTCACAACAATAGATGACAGTGACAGTGTCTGCAATGTAGCACTGCTTCACAACAATAGATGACAGTGACAGTGTCTGCAGTGTAGTACAGCTTCACAACAGTCAATGACGGTCATAATCACACAATTGTCTAATTTCATATATTAGCTGCAAAAAATATTTTGACCTATGTTAAACTATTATACTTATGTATAAAAAGAAACATGCAAGCATATTCTATTAAAGGACTGCACACTTTTACAAAACCTAAAAGAGAGAAAAATATTTTAGACCCTGAAATATGTAAGTTTTTATATAATTATTATGCAATTGACAAAACGTGTATAATAGAGAAAATAAACAAGATATACAAAACAGGAACATACATATAATGTAATTATATGCATAACATACATATACAACATTACAAGAACATGAACCCACAAATGTGTGTGTGTGTGTGTGTGTGTGTGTGTGCGTGCGTGCGTGCGTGCGTGCGTGCGTGCGTGCGTGGGCTTGTGTGACCCATGTTTGTGTGTGTGCGTGTGTGCGCATGTGACAGTATATATACATGCATGCCTGTGTAGTTCATGACTACTGGTATTACAATTTAAGAATCTGTATGGCACTTGCAGTACTTAGCTGTCTGGTACAGTAGTAGTGTGGTTAAAAGAACAACTTGAGAGAAGCAGACTGACAAGGTGAACAGTGTACTTACTGCTGCAGGTGAGACACTGCTTGTAAACACCCCAGATGAAGTCTCCACACTTGTCACACCATGTAGGGGCCTGCACAGATCATAGTCACTGTCATGACAACTGGTGACATGTCACAGTATTGACAATAGTGACACTACACAGATCACACACAAGACTCTCACACATGTTGGTGTATGTTGTGATAGCCATTTATCAGAGAACACCAGGCAGCATGCCTGTAGTTACTAGTAACCAAAATATAGAAGTTGGTTCTTTGATAAATGGCTTCCACTGTAGTACCAGTGCTGTTGTTGAGTGAGCTTGTGACCAACTTACCACCAACATGTGTGACAGTCAGTGTGTGTCATCTGTGTAGTGTCACTACTGTCAGGTTCTTATTATCTCCAACTACAAATATGACACCAATATTTTAAAACTGCTATACTGTACATAGTATAGTTGTGTATGTATACTAGATAAAGTTACCTTACTTTGAATCCAATTCATTCTTTAGTTCTAAATTTACAAGAGAATGAGCAAAGAAAAAGAATGAGGCACCTGTAACTGAACAGGCAGGAAATTGTGGCCTTGTCCAATCTCACGCTCGCTCTCAAATATGAATCCTTCCATGTCGTGTAGTTCAATAGACTCAACGAATTCAAACTCGTCCAGCAAGTCCTCGTTGTCTCTCTCACTCTCTCTTCGCACCCTCTCGCGGAATAACATAGGCAATGCAAGCCCCTGCAATAAGTTACTGTAGTGCTGGAAATTATTTGAGATTTTACGCCGCACATGACTGATCATGTCACGGTCATACTCTGTGTCAATGTCACTGTGATTACCACAACATGCATGGTCATCAACATCTCCTGTGCTGCGTGGTCGTCGGCGATGTGCAACTGAGCTAGTCAGAGTATCTGACTGGGCAGTCATCCCATTACATGTGGGAATATGAGGCTGGATTGCATTTCCAATGGATTCATAGGCTATCCTTTCAACAAATTCACGGGCCATTCTGTCATGTGACATGACTTGTCACCTGGACACCATGCCAGCACACATGTATCTCACACAGCTAACACGTCTATGAGTTGTATCTGTGCAACAATGTCAACAGGCCTGGACACATGGTCGACTCCAATGACACTGTACAACTGAGTGTGCACATCACTTAGGCACTGGCTGCAGGTTGTTTTGTACCTGTAAAATAAAATTACATTCAGGTAATTAAAAATAAATATATCAGTTATCAAGCAACCCGGTGACAGCCAAAGCCCACATATAAATAACGAAGCGGCTATAACTCCACGTCTGTAACTTCTCAGCTATTTGTCTGGTACTTTTCATGTGCGTAAGCGTGCACCTCACAGCATATATGCACATGCCGGCAGCCATCTTCATTTCGATCGGTTGATGGTAATGATTATGTTATGAAAAGTTACTGTTGGTGATGTGTTTATTCGGTTTATTTATTTAGAACAGTTTATATGTGCACATGAATGGAACAATGTTCAACTGACATGACGGCACATCCAGACACCGGACAATGCGCACAGTGGGGTATCTAAGTGAGTCGAAAGCACAAATCCACAAAAAAATTTAATTAACATTAAAAATAAGATAAAAAGCATGCACGTGCCAAATACTGTAATGCATATGTCCAGCAGTCAGTCAATGCCAGAGCTATAGAAGATTCATTCAGCGCATGCCGTCCAACAGTCAGACAGGAAGCACTGTTGACAGTGTTGTACCGGTAGGTTTACACTGCACGTGCGAAATATCGGAGATATATACAGCTAATTTAAAGGACAAAAAAAGTCAACTGTTTCGTGGCATACACCTAATAGAGTTAATATAAAGAAACAATGTCCACATATACTCATTTTTTTAACGCCAGCGGTTTACCAGAAAAATATTTTTTAACACCCAGCCATCGAAATACTATGAGCTACCCCATCTTAGACGAAGAATGACGTCACAACGGTGAGGCGCTCTCCACGCAGATTCCCTGCATGGGGTTTGGCTGTTGTCATGAAATGGCTGCAACTCGGCAACGCGCGTAACATGCTGATGACGGTAAATATAAAGTTGTCTATTATTTTTATCGCTGTTATCATCCCATCAACTGATGATACATGTCTACATGTCTATTTCAAAGCATTTCTCCTCAAAATGGACCGCGTTAAGTGAACTGTACTTGGACTGGAGGGATTCCAAACACTACGCCTACAAATGTGAATCCATTGCTTCAATAATACCGGTTGTTTCAACTATTATTGCAACCGTATGCCGAACAGTAAGGTATAATTACTAAAGTTTACCATAGATTTAACCACAGATTTAGATACACGTCTATAAGCAGCTGCTAGATGTCATGTCAACTGAACGAACTGTCGAAGACTCGAAGTTGTTGACCCTTAACAACGTCGCAGGAAGCTGACCGGCTTCAGCAGAGACATAGAATGCCGCGCGCTGAATGGCCAAGCCAAGTTCACCGATGGCGGCGTCTAGACCATCGTGGATTTCGTTAGAATTTTAGACTTTAAAGTCACATTCTGAGTAAACCGCTGACGTTAAAAAATTGAGTATATGTGGAAATTGTTACTTTGTATAAACTCTATTAGATGTATGACGCGAAACCGTTGCCTTTTTTTGTCCTTTAACATACATCCGGGTCCAGATCTATAGCAATGGCCTACAAATAATGACTATCACAGTCCTGATTAAAACGGCAGCACGGTTTTTGTTTAACAAGTTTTCACAGGCAGAGATGGTCTGAAAAAATCACAAAATGTAAATATTACCAAATGTAATCGATTATGTAATTTTATACAGTGATTAATAATATTATTACTGATATTATGACATTGTCATATCATGCGACATATATAATTATGTACCGTGGGGAGTGTTAGTGTACAGGCTACAGCCTATTCATAATTATGATAATTGACATTGTGAGTTAATTAAATAACTGCCCTTCCCCTTGCAGCTTGCTTCCACTCCGTATAATAATTATAATGGTTACAAATTCAACACAAGCGTCCTTCTCAGTCGCAGAAGCACCAAAACAGTAACTTCGGTCGGGTAATCCCCAATTCATCATCGGTTCTAAATACAGAAATGTTCACACCGAAAGATGAGTCACCGTTCTCACGCTGAATGGTACGACACGCCGCGACACCAGCGCTAGTACTAGCTACGGCCTTCGCTAATTCCTGTAACAACAGTCGTGTCAATCGCAACCATACATGCAGAACAATAAAACTACTGTTTTTTTTTAAGTGCACATACCGAGTCGACAGGAGCGTTAGATCAATGCGCAATAATAAATCAAAACAAAATGTATAACAAGCATACGCAAGCGAACCAGCTAATCCGGAAGTTGGTTGCTCGATGTACAGTCTTAGTCACGTTAGCCTCGATTACCCAGGCTCCGTACGCCAGCGTCACCATTGAAATGTCGTGTTCTCGTTTTTCTATCACTCCGCAGGGTTCTGTCAACTTACTAGTCTGTATATACCGTGGTTACAACGTCATAATCATATATATATATATATATATATATATATATATATATATATATATATATATATATATATATATATATACATATATATATATATATATATATATATATATATATATATATATATATATATATATGTATATATATATATATATATATATATATATATATATATATATATATATATATATATATATATGTATATGTATATATATGTATATATGTATATATGTATATATGTATATATGTATATATGTATATATGTATATATGTATATATATATATATATATATATATATATACATATACATATACATATACATATACATATACATATACATATACATATACATATACATATACATATACATATACATATACATATACATATACATATACATATACATATACATATACATATACATATACATATACATATACATATACATATACATATACATATAATTATATAATTATATAAGGCGACACTCCGCGCGATTGGAGCTGATTGAGAACAAGCCACAAGAATATGTTTTAACGACTGATGATAGTTGTAGTTTCCGACTGATGAAAATAAACTATTTTAGTTTATTTTTACCAGCCACTTTAAAGTGACTGGGGAACTTTTATTAGTAATTATATATTATGGTAATCGTCTGTATCAGTGTAGTTGCATGGCTGTATACCAATAATACCCCTCGGATGGCAGATTTGCGTAAAGGCGGCTGATAAAATATGGATTCTAGTCATTTCGTTTCTGTTACATCATATTAGGAAACATACTCACTAGGTATTTACTATATGTCGTGCCGAATGACATTTAGGGCAGCGACGAAGTTTTTCCCCACCGGTGTATCCTTTGCCAATCTCTTGATCGTGTCGCAACTGTGTCATGCCTACTTCATCTCTATTTTCACTATTCGGCGCCATGTTGCTTTCGGATGCCCGCTCTTTCTCTTCCTTTCGGGATCCAGCGCACTGCGGTGCTGTGGTGATGGTTGCGTCTTCTTTTCGGAACGAGTGGTCAACCCACGTCAGTCGTTTTTCTGGTGATGATAGTTCGCATGCTTTCCTGATTAGTAGTTGCTCATTGGATATATTCTTCTGGGCCAGAATAGCCTTAGGATTCTCAGGCGACTGGTTGTGTGGAAGGAAGATAGTCTGGACATGTCTTGATCTGTCCTACTCGTTAGTTCAGATTACCGGACCTTCGCTGCTGAGGGAGTTGGCACATGCTCACAATCTTTACTTTTTGTTTCTGTTGGCAATTTTTTAGTCCAACTTATTGATTGAAAATATTGAGCCTTATTGTATTTTCTTGTGTATGACAATGAGTGTGCGACAAGAGACCAAGGTCATCAGCAAAGCTATCGGTATGTTAGAGTTGAGAAGAGCGTCAATCTGATACCTCTTGGTTTTTCTTTTGTTGTTCGTCGTAGTACTCAGTCAATGACAATGTTGAAGAAGATGGCCGACATTATCCACCCCCTGTCTGACTCCGGATTTCACTTCTAAAACGTGTCACTTTGGTCACTGTAAAGTTTCAATAGAAGTTTCGAATGGTACTCACAATCTCGATCGGAATCCCGTACGCTATCAATGTTCGCCATAGATTTCCCTTGCGTATGCTACCTAATGCCTTTTAAAAGTCCACGAAGTCGATATGTAGCAGTCGGTGCCATTCTGAACACTGTTCGATGATGGTACGGAGGGAGGGTATGTGCATCCGCTTCATCTACGGAATCCAGTTTGTTCTTTCATGATAGCGTCATAAATAGCATATGTGAGTCGTCGGACAATTATTTTGCATAGGATCTTACTCGGTACAGATAGAAGAGTAATTCCACTCCAACTACTGCAATCATTTTATGCTCCTTTCTTTGGGATCCTGACTATCACACATTTGTTCAATTAATCTGGTATTGCCAGATTGCTGTGAAAACATGTGTCAAGACAGAGGCTGCTATTTTTGGGTCTGCATTAGACAGTTCGGCATTTAGATTGTCCTGGCCCAAGGGCTTTACCGTTCTTCAAGGATTTGATAGCGACGACGATCTCCTCTTTAGTAGGTATATACATGATAATGTCAAGGTCTTCTTGAGCATCCTGAATGTCTGCCTCTTTACTGGGTGGTGGTCTGTTTAGTATTTCTTGGAAATGTTCGGTCCAGCGTATTTTCTTCTCCTTTTCTGTTGTCAGTAGGTTTCGTTGCTTTTCCTTGACAAGCATGTTCGTGGTTATTTGGCATTTGGCTCTTCGTTACGATGCAGACCATTCCTTATCACGTTACGTCCGGCTTGACGTCACTTTGACCACTCTTGCATGCACATTGTTTTCTTTTGCAACGATATTGCCATGTACATGTTAATCATATAAGCAGGTCTATACTTCGGCATTGCAATTTCATATATATATATATATATATATATATATGACCTGATTCGAACACGTGATCATTGTGCGGACATATAAAGTGTGAACATCGTAATTAAGTTACACAATGTTTTATTCATGCAAGCTACGCGTAAAATGACAATGAACTTGCCCGTTGAACCGAAAGTGTACACCGGCTTTTTCAACCCGAGAATTGGTAATGGAAAACACCTATCCCAATATGCATGACTTCGCAAATGTCGATGACGTAAACCACAGTTCCTAGTCTCGCTGACTAGCCTGAAATTCCTTATTCTAATAGCACACTTCCAATGACTCACTGGCGATGAGTCTGTTTTATTAGTTCACACAGTCACAGAAACCGTTAGCACTAAAGGTTGTCCTTCCTCGTTCGCAGACAGTGTCCCGTGCACCAGGGGCGTCGATCCGGTTTTAAAAGTGGGGGGGGGGGGGGACGGGGGACCAATTTACATATACTTATATGTATGTATTTTGTATGTACGTATATAATATATAATATATATATATATATATATATATATATATATATATATATATATATATATATATATATATATATATATATATATATATATATATATACATACACCCATATATATATATATATATATATATATATATATATATATACATACACCCATATATATATATATATATATATATATATATATATATATATATATATATATATATATATATATATGACCTGAAATACATATAACTGCTTTAGTAAATATAAAACATAATTCCTTGTTGGTCTGGTGCTAATTCTAAAATAAACAAAGGCCTTCATGTTATGCTATTTAAAACAGTTATGTTGGCTACATTATTTTTGAAGAGGGGCCGTGGCTCACCCCAATCACTGAAACTTTGGAGGGTAGGCTTTGGACCCATAACTTCTTGCCTGAATCACAGAGTGACAAAAAGGACTTATGTGTATATAAGTCCGTGGTGACAAGATGCAGAGGTTACACGGGTGCCTGTGTAGGACTTCCCAATCCCATCATTTGGCAAAGAAATTTTTCATCACTCAAATGGGATCAAATTACAAAAAGTGCAGGAATCCGCTGGTTCCTCCGTAGGCGATATAAGTATCCACCAAGGCGACCAAGCTGCAATTCAAGGGGTGACAGGGGAAAAAAATTAATAGTATACAATGTGTTTGATGGCTAATGCCTGTTAATATATCAACACAAGGGTGCAAAATGACAGAGCCCGCCATGATGAATATTTACTGGACTACGATCAAGTTGCGGCCAACCAAGCAATTTATCTAGTAATTTTCCACTGGGTAGTCGGAAGTTTATATATGAGTTGAGTAATTTTACTACTAAGCCTATGTAGGGGCTCTTGAGAGAGTGGAATCATCAGTCTCGTGCCCATACACTGTTTTCTGAAGTGAAAAGGTGGGGGGGGGGGGATTTCATATGCTGACCCCCTCTGGCTGAAAAGTGGGGGGACATGTCCTCACCAATCGATGGCCATGTGCATTGAGACTATGCACTGGATTCTAAATGTATGACAAAATAGTTTGCTACAGAGGCCTGCGAAGACCATCAACTACACTGATGTTATTACATTTGGTGGTTACCGTGATGACTCGTATATTAATGTTACTACTAGACCGATGTAACGTTTTTAAGAGAGGGGAGTGATCAGTCTCGCTATATGCGTGTACATTTGTTTTTATCAACTGAAAAAGTGGGGGGACATTTCCTATGCTGTCCCCCTGAGGCTGAAAAGTGGGGGACGTGTTCCTCTCGTCCCTCACCGATCGACGCCCATGCTGTGTAGAATTTCCCATTCCTACATTTTGGCAAAGAAATTTGTCATCACACAAATGGGAATAAGTTACACAAAGTGCAGGAATCCGCCGCTTCTGTCGTAGGCGATAAGCATCAAGCAGGCGAGGGGTGAAAGTGAAACACAAATTTCATAATTTATAATTTGCTTGATGGCTAGAACCTATTAATAACATCAACACAAGGATGCAAACTGATAGAACCCGGCAGCGGCTCAGCCCGGTGTCGCGCTTACATTTTTCCGATCCTTATAAACTTTCCGATTGACGTTTCTGCGCATGCGCGATAAATGTAAAATCACCAACGTGCAGCGAAACAACAAAACATTTTTGGTATAAATGCCACGGGCTTTGTTTAAATCACCGTCACGGATTATGGCGCACTAGTCACGTGATTTACGCTTGCTATCAAAACATGCCTCAAAACTTGTTTGCCTCGTGTTAATTTGCGACAAATAACTTTGTAGAGAGGTTATGTATATCCTAACGAACAACCCGTAGTATTTATACCATATATGTATTGTCCTTTCGCTGCACATTAATAATTTTACATTTATCGCGCTTGCGCAGAAGCGTCAATCGGAACCTTTATAACGCCGGGAAAATGTAACCGCTACACCGGCATGATGATTATTTATTCAAGTAAGATCAAGTTGCGCGTTGTGGCCAGCCAAGCAATTTATCTAGTCGATTGTCTAAAGGGTGGTCGGAACTTCATATTGCGAGTTTATTGTCTAGCTACTAGTCGTATGTAGCGGCTTTTAAGAGAGAGGCTACATGGTGAGTTAGGCTACATGCCCTGCAATTTTTATGAACTGAAAAGAGGGAGGGGGAACAATTCCTATGCTGTCCCCCACCCTGAAAAGTGGGGGGACTCGTCCCCCCCCCCCATCCCCCACCGATCGACGCCCGTGCCGACATGACGAATATTTACTGGATTAAAATCAAGCTCCGCGCAGCGGCCAACCAAGCAATTCATCTAGTGATTTTCCACTGGGTAGTCGGAAGTTTATATCTGAACTGGTAAATAAATTTTTTTTTTCTGAAAAAGTGGGGGGGACATTTCCTATGCAGGCTGAAAAGTGGGGGGGGGGACGCGTCCCCCCCGTCCCCCACCGATCGACGCCCGTGCCGTGCACCACCGAAGGCGCTGTTATCGCAGCAGTTCGACTGCATTTATGTGGGCTTTCGCACACACCATTTCTATCCAATAGGGTGTGTTTTCCAGCTGGTCTGGCGAGCTTCTCTCCATCCTGGTGACGCGTCATAGGTTGGTCACCTGAAACACAACGGTGCTTAAGTTTTATGCTAAGATTAAGTTTTGAGTAGGAAATAAAAAATGATGATATCAATTGTGTTGATAAGGAAACGAAAAAGGGTGATCAGAGTCACTCCTTGGTACGTGGTCCGCCGGCATCAAGCCAATGCACGAGGATTGTATTAGTTTATATACGTATTAACCCTGTCACTAATTGTATATTTTTCAGTTGCCTAACTATTGCTAATCTTGCTCTACATAATCTTCTTTATTGTCAATCTCTATAGACGGGAACGTCTATCGCCCTCGCGAATAATGCTGACTTCTTCTATGCCTGGAGATCATCATACAATTTATCGTTCAGGGGTGCCTATGGTCATTCTGTAGTGGACTGTGCTCCAGCAGGTGTTCACTGGTCATCGGACCGTTTTCATAGAAGCCCATCTGGCCGATCTTTCTATTTAGGTTACATACAACGTTTCGGCGGTCTTCGTTTAAATTATCTTCCTCGTCTTCACCGTTGCCTTGATTCCAGTTACCACACATCGTAGCTTCTCTTTACTATACTCATATATACACATATATACTATACAAATGGGGGGGGGGGAATCACCATCAAACCTATATAACAACTATCATATAAACCTAATCAGTTGCACATTATGTAAAATTAAATGATTAACTGTTATTTATTAAATATGAAGGTATTTTATAATTACCTGTAAGGTTATAGATAATAGTTAGTTACTTGTAAGGTTTAGATAATGGCGAGAAACCGTATTATCTGCTCGAACTGGGCACTTGCCAAACATAGACTCGCTCCAGAGGTTTCTTTAAAATGACACTACCGTTAGCTTCACATAGGAAGTTAAAGAGATTCTAAGCTAAGAGCTCGGAAATGATTCTACACTTGGTAGTTATGCCAGGGCTTTCGTCTGGACCGCCAGAGTCTCTGTGGCCACTTCTGTAGTGACCCCAATTGATCCCCAGTTAGCCCACTCGTCAAGAAATTTAGAGTGTAACCACCCGAAATGCCAGAGTGACTGATTAACCTGATGTCTTTTATAATTTCAATTTCAATTTCTATAATTTCAATTTCACTTTATGGCCCTTAAAAAGGATATGCATTGTACAACTCATGATCACATCTAAAATATATGGGATGGTCACAACAAAATGCAAGTGAATTCCAGATGTATCCACTACGAGGACAATTCAACCAGTTGACAGCAATATTATTCATTTAGCATTCAACATTCTAATGGCCACAAGCACAAAACTCCTGCTATAGCGAGATGTTTTACATTTTATACAACGGTATCTCCTTCGAGACGGAAGTACATGGAAAAACGTGGAGAGCGGGTGATCAGACCCAGTAGCGACAGCACGAGCTTTCCTCAAAATTGCATGGTCGATTATTTCGGAGAGCATTGGTGTAGGTAAGCCAGTGATCTTGGCAGAAACGTGTGTGATTTTTAGAAGAAGGCTGTTACGGTTTTTCACAGAAAGAGCAGTGTAGTAACAAATGCTGCAGTAGGTTATGAGAGGCTCAATTATGCTGCTGCTGAGACTTTTTTGCACGGCTGTAACATGCTCTGTAAATGACAATTTTTCATCTAACATAACACCGAGGTACTTAAATGAATCAACCTGTTCCACAGGTTCACCGTTGATGACAATATGACTAATGACAGTTCTATTACGACGGAAGTCGATGCACATTTCTTTCGTTTTGGAAACATTCAGACGCAGAAAATTGTTACTGCACCAACTAGAAAAACGTATGACTTGTATGAGGCAAAATCACTCAAAAGAGCGAGCATGGCTGTATCATCAGAAAAACGCACAAATTGGGTAGATGTATCAACACTCCGACAGTCATTTGTATACAAAGTGTAAAAAAATGACTTAGAAAACAACGACGAGGCGCACCTGTGTTGCTAACAAGCACTGGTGACTTTATGTCACCCACTCGAACACACTGCGAGCGATTACTTAAGAAAATGAAAACCCAGTGAGTAAGTGCGGCTGGAACTTCTAGTTTCTGTAGTTTATCAATCATGACATGCCTTTGTATTGTATTAAATGCTGAACTGAAATCTATAAATAAGATTCGAGCATAGTTACCAGCTGTCTCCATGTGTTCAAATAGTTTGTGTAGAAGGCAAGCTATTGCATCGTCAGTGCCTCTTCTGGAACGGTAAGCGAACTGATATGGGTCCGGTTGAGATTGAACATGTGGGAGAATGTGAGACAAAATCAGTCTTTCAAAACATTTCATGACGATGGACGTCAGGGCCACAGGTCTGAAGTGGTTTAACTCTGACGGTGATGACATTTTAGGGACGGGTATCATCATAGACGTTTTCCAGATGGTAGGAATTACACCTGTATCCACAGACTGTTTAAACAGTGGCTGAAATACCGGACCTAACTTAATTGCACACTCTTTAAATAAGCGGCCTGGAATGCGATCTGGACCAGGAGCTTTATGAGCCTTAGACTTTTTGAATTGATTTATGACATCCACGATAGAAATGTCAATATCACCTGATAGGAGCGACTCACACTCAATAGAAAAATCATGGCTGTCAAATCTGTTATAAAACAAATTTAAGTCTTAAGCAAATTTCAATGGATCAATATTTGAAGGGACAGATAATCTGTCCAAAGGACCTAACATCTTTTTCAAGTGTGCAAAGGTCCGTTTAGTGTTCATGCAGCTAAACTCATTTTCAACCTTTTCACGATACCTTTGTTTTGCTTGCGAGATTTCTTTTTGTAGCTGTCTGTGTGCGTTTTTCATTGTGTTTATGTCCTTATTGCGGTATGCGAGTTGTTTTTTCGTAAGCGTTTTTTTTTAATATCAGACGTGATCCAAATCTTTGAATTATGATAAACAGTCAGAGTTTTCATTGGAATGGTAGAGCCCCGGGCGGGCGGGCGGGCGGGCGGGCGGGCGGGCGGGCGGGCGGGCGGGCGGGCGGGCGGGCGGGCGGGCGGGCGGGCGGGCGGGCGGGCGGGCGGGCGGGCGGGCGGGCGGGCGGGCGGGCGGGCGGGCGGGCGGGCGGGCGGGCGGGCGGGCGGGCGGGCGGGCGGGCGGACGGACGGACGGACGGACGGACGGACGGACGGACGGACGGACGGACGGACGGACGGACGGACGGACGGACGGACGGACGGACGGACGGACGGACGGACGGACGGACGGACGGACGGACGGACGGACGGACGGACGGACGGACGGACGGACGGACGGACGGACGGACGGACGGACGGACGGACGGACGGACGGACGGACGGACGGACGGACGGACGGACGGACGGACGGACGGACGGACGGACGGACGGACGGACGGACGGACGGACGGACGGACGGACGGACGGACGGACGGACGGACGGACGGACGGACGGACGGACGGACGGACGGACGGACGGACGGACGGACGGACGGACGGACGGACGGACGGACGGACGGACGGACGGACGGACGGACGGACGGACGGACGGACGGACGGACGGACGGACGGACGGACGGACGGACGGACGGACGGACGGACGGACGGACGGACGGACGGACGGACGGACGGACGGACGGACGGACGGACGGACGGACGGACGGAGCATTGGGTGGATGAGGGTGCATGGTGGACGGATCATGTACTGGCATGTGAGTCATTATTGCTCCAGACCAACCACGCTGACCATCAAACTATGCTCCATAAACATAGTTTGATGGAGATGTGCGTATCCTAAGGGCTTACTCTACCCCATTAAGGGGTCTTCTTAAGACAATACGACTTAAGACATGCTAACCATATATAATGTTCCAGTAGAACATCAAGACTGAACTGATGCAAACATAAGTTGTAAATGCATAGCTGAGTGTACCCTTCGGGTGCACCTTCGTTTGTTAACAGTTCACTCCAAACAGCGGCTGACAAAGTGGCACAATGGACTACCAACAACATGCCACTGAACTATGACAAAACAAAAGAAATGCGTATTTGCTTCAAAAAAGAAACGCCAGACATCCCGCCGATAACTATTAATTAACGACATCCAGATTGAACAAGTTCACAGCACTCGACTACTATTGTAGGTGTCACCGTTTCACAAGACCTTACGTGGCAACTCCATATCGACGATATCACAACAAAAGGTTCACAACGACTATACTTCATCATTCTACTCAAGCGTGCTGGAATAGAACCGCATCGATCATCTCGTCAAAATATATACCACAATCATCCGTTCTGTCATCGAAAATACCAGTCTGACAATAAGACAAACAAACCAGCTCGAAAGCATTCAGAAAATGGCCATGCGCATTATATTTTATGGAATGCGTTATAACGACGCCATCGCTACTGCGAGAATACCAACGCTGGCAGACCGGAGAGAGGCGCTGTGCAGATCCTTGTTCGCGACGATGCAGCAAACCAACCACAAGCTGCACCATCTCCTGCCGCCCCAAGACATGTAACTACTCTCTTCGTAACACTCGCGCGTGCGCAAACACAACTGTTTCGGATAGCCCGTTCCAATCAGATTTGGTTCTATTAAAAAACTATTAGTATATATACCTGAGTTCTGGCCGATAAGATTCCCTGAATAAATCGTTTACTATGGCCACGCCTGTTGTTGACTGAATGAACAAGGTGGTTAGGAAAAAGGAATGCCTGTTTCTTGGTGTATGGCTTTATAAAAAAAAAGTAATAGGTACTTGTTAGACGGCTGACCTCCCTGCGGCGTTCTAGGGAGTCCCACTTAAGTCTTGCACCATCAGAGTTACACTGCTTTCTCGATTGTTATTACCCTTTACAAATCTTGTCGCTCGGCGCTGCACTTTCTTTCGTTCTTATATTGTTGGCGTATACGTGTCCCAAGCGGCGCTTGCATACTATAGGTTCGGACGAACCTGGGCAAAATAGGCAGTCTGTGTTTGTTTATCCCCGCGCATTTAAGGTTTCTGCTAATGAATCCTAACACACGGTTTGATTTAGCAGTGTGTTTGGAAATGTGAATGTTCCACCTGAGGTCATCAGACAACTGCACAGCCATCTACTACCACTTTCTGTTTTTTGCCAGTTAGCTAGTTCGAGATGCAATTGTTGATATCACCACTAACCCCATAGTACTAAAACGGTCTCATAAGGTATGCATGAGGCACGGTGTCAAATATATGCATGAGGCACGGTGTCAAATATATGCACGAGGCACGGTGTCAAATATATGCATGAGGCACAGTGTCAAATATATGCATGAGGCACGGTGTCAAATATATGCATGAGGCACAGTGTCAAATATATGCACGAGGCACAGTGTCAAATATATGCATGAGGCACAGTGTCAAATATATGCATGAGGCACGGTGTCAAATATATGCATGAGGCACGGTGTCAAATATATGCACGAGGCACGGTGTCAAATATATGCACGAGGCACGGTGTCAAATATATGCATGAGGCACGGTGTCAAATATATGCATGAGGCACGGTGTCAAATATATGCATGAGGCACGGTGTCAAATATATGCACGAGGCACGGTGTCAAATATATGCACGAGGCACGGTGTCAAATATATGCATGAGGCACGGTGTCAAATATATACATGAGGCACGGTGTCAAATATATGCACGAGGCACGGTGTCAAATATATGCATGAGGCACGGTGTCAAATATATGCACGAGGCACGGTGTCAAATACTTTGCATAAGTCCAATATCAGGAGGTCAGTTTGGAGGCCGTTGCACATCTATGTTCTAAGCAGTGTCTTCCGAGGCACCAATTGACTGTGTCTCACGGGAATGTTTATGTCGGAAACCATGCTGGGACTCTACAACGATCATATCTTCGTTACAAAGAAACCTGCAAGCGTGATATGAAAATGGTAGGAATTTACATTACCAACTGGAAGACCGTCGCCAATGATCGTGGTTATTGGAGATCAGTTGTCCAAACTGGAATGGAAAGGAGAGAAGACAGAAAAAGGCACAACTGGTTGAGGGGAGGGATCACCGAAAGCAGAGCCGACTATGTATGTCACATCACTGAACTGAGTCATTGCGGCGCAAACCATTGTCACACAAGACAGATGGATGACAATAAACAAATGTTTATTCCACTATTATTGCGCCTCACTGCATCGTTGCTGTTGAAACTGATCCAGTCGTAGGTCGTTTTTAAATGTCGTCAAACACTCATATTTATATCCCAACTTTCTTTATATGCCTACGTTCCCAAAAGGTGTAGATAATACTCTGAATAGTTATATTTTAATTACATAAATTATTGATGTACGAAATAAATTGGCAGAAGTACTTATGCGACCTGTTTGGCGTTCGTACACGAAGTCGAACTGCAGATCCGGCTTAGACATCTGATTGGAGCGCAAAAATGTGACATAGAACTCAATTAACTTTGCGGTCGGCGCATGTTTTGGCGTAAGGTAGGTGATTATTGCGTTAGCTAATGGTGACTAATGTGTAGCATGCCCGCCCGCACGCACGCACGCACGCACGCATGCATGCATGCATGCACGCGTGCGGCTATGTATACAGTCTAAGCGCCTTGTGCAGCTCCAATGATTGGATACTGGGTCACCTTTTGTAATTACCAAAATGTTGGGACAGCGAGACACTAATAATTATTGTCCAATTTTGTTTATATGATGTGTCTTATGTCCTAAAAAAACTATTCCTTAAATTGTGTTTGCTCTCCTTATCTGTAATAGCTGTAATAGTGCATAGATATCAATAACAAACATATTGCTGTAGCTTTATTTACCATTTGCTACGATTAGGGAGGCGTTCCAAAACGTTCTCTACATTGAGATGACCTGCTTGTGTTAGGGTTAGTTAAAAAAACTACGTCTACGGGTATTGTTACACACACACACACACACACACACACACACACACACACACACACACACACACACACACACACACACACACACACACACACACACACACACACCACACACACACACGTGTACACCACACACACGCGCACGCACACACACACGCACGCACGCACGCACGCACACGCACACACACACACACACACACACACACACACACACACACATAATGTTGGTGATCACGTAAAGTTTTAAGCGCGAAACGTTTCGACGTCCGATTTAACCGTCGCGAGAACAGTTGTAGTCGCATAGCAACGAAATAACGTCAGCTGCTCTTCTTGTTGTTCGAATCGTGACCAGCGGGGATGGGTAAGTATTCCCAACCGTCTTATTGTTTTTCATTAATTGTCTGTTTATCGGTTCTTTTTTTTTTATCAAGTTTACTGTAATAATCAATATCAAAATGCAATGTTGTATAGCATCTCAGCTTTTAGACAATTCATGCATGCACGTTCGTATACTGACTTTAAGAAGAAAAAGTGGTTGTTAGATCATAGATTGTTGAACAAACATCTGTGTCACTATAATTTAAGCGTTAGTCGAACAAAGGCATGTGGAATATTTGCGAATATCATTGAAAAATGAAAGTCATGCTAATTGTAAAAACATTAGATCAACGGGGAATCAGGTCAGCACTGTTATTGCAAAGTATCCTTTAATACATTGATTTGTTAAAGTCAGTACGTTTAGTTATTACGAGAATATTGCTAGAAGAATCTTGATGTTCACATGGACATTTTTAATAAAGACTAACAAACACTTAAATTCTATGTATTGCTTCCAAACATGACCCAGCCCCACCCACATTGGCGTAATGACCTTCGGGTTTTTGCAAATTATAACTTAGACACAGACATACAACACTCAGTAGAAAGTTATGTAGACGGCGACATTTTTATAATTCCGTGCAGGTGCTACAATTTAAATATCGTGAATAATTATTTTAATATATAGTAGAAGCCTATTTCTAGTTAGTAGCCTCACAAATGAAATGCGCACTTTTTGTAACAGGTAATTGTCAAATAGCCTCACAAATGCGCACTTTTTCTAACAGGTAATTGTCAAACATTGTCGTAAAATTTTGATGTAGATGCTGGCAAATGTTTACTTGAGGTTACAGTAAGTAGACCCTAATTAATTTTAACGGAAGCCAATTTGTATCCGTGCGCGTGAAAACGTGCGGTGACGTAAACAATTTCCGATAATCACGTTTAGCAACGGTGTGACGTCACCACGTGAACGTTGGTTTGTTTCGAATTTTAATCAGTTCGAACGTGGACGGGCAAGTATTTGTAGTTGTCCTGACTGTTGACTTTTTTAACTGATATGTGCCGATAATGTTTTAACTGATATGTGCCGATAATGTTTTAACATAATTTATTAACTTCTTGTTGACAATGATGTAGTGTGCTTAACGTATTTATTAATGAAAATATTTACTTTTAAATAAGAGTGCTACTACGATTATCAATCTTGACTTGACATCACATCACAAGTCATAGCAACATTACGCTGTGTTATGTTGATTCGTGTACAATATTTGCGTAATCTGCTATGCGGATATTTATAAAATTTATTAATTGTTTTTCTAAGACGCGTTTTAATTGGAGTCACTAATTTCATGTAGACCCAATGGATTTTAAGTATTTATTTTGTTATTACTTATTAGTTCTGACAGCTTTGAATTGTTTGTGTACTTTTATACATTTTAAGGAAACCCAGATCATTGTTTCCCTTGTTATTGCACGATACAAATTAATTGTAGGATAGGCTTACTGCTGTTGCAGTTGCAGTTGCTGGCGCTGGCGCTGGCGCTGGCGCTGGCGCTGGCGCTGGCGCTGGCGCTGCCGCTGCCGCTGCCGCTGCCGCTGCCGCTGCCGCTGCCGCTGCCGCTGCCGCTGCCGCTGCCGCTGCCGCTGCCGCTGCCGCTGCCGCTGCCGCTGCCGCTGCCGCTGCCGCTGCAGCAGCCATAATAACAATAAGACTAATAATAATAATAATAATAACGTATTTCGCCTATATCTCCAGGAAATTCCACGAACACATTTTTTTCACAAATTTACCGAGAAACCAAATTATAGTCATACTTTTGCTTGTTGCATAGGTTCTGCCAGGGCGGGTTCACCGAAGGCAACCTCACGTCACTCCAAGAGGAAGCACAGCCGGTCATCGAGTCGAAATCGTTCCAGCAAGAAGGCACGCAACCACAGGTACGGACCATCGACGTTGTCAATTTATTCGGTGTGCTTTACTTATTCATAACCCTACTCCATCCGTCAGGCCACACGAGACGCCGTCCATAACGTAATATTTTCAGCAATATTACTTGCAGTGCAACTAATATTATGAGCTCGTTTACAGAGTTCTGCGGTTGGCAGTTAAACTATAATATTATACTACGTAATCTTACCATAAATACCCATAAGTATATGTATAAAGATAAACACATGTGTTGTATGTGCGGTGTTCATCTTATACGAGACAGTAGGTCAAGGGAAAGGTTTAAACATTACCAATATGCTCCAAAGAAAATTCACTAGTGAACCAATTATTATCACAATAAAATAGTACGTTGTATAAAAAATTCCATTGTTAAAATATTTAAAATACATTATCATCCACATGACATAGCCCCATATGCTATGCAGAGCGGCGTTCTGCCCTACCATGACATCAGGCTAAACGCGTAATGCTTGAGCGAAATTTGACATAATTAGGATAGATTGTGTAAGTTGATACTGTGCTTTAGGGGGCATCCTCGCAAGCCAGGGGTCGTAGCACTGCGCTTACATTTTTCCGGTCGTTAAAAACGTTCCGATTGACGTTTCTGCGCATGCGCAATAAATGTAAAATCATCAATGTCCAACGAAACAACAAAGCATTTTCGGTATAAATGCCACGAGCTGTTCGTAAACTCTCATGTGATGATTACTGTGAAGAGTTTCTTAAAATGTTGTTCAATGCAATAAATATTACCGTTTTTATAAAACACCGTCACGGATTATGGCGCACAACAGTGACGTCATTTACGCTTCCTATCTAAATATGCCTCAAAGCTTGTTTGCCTCGTGTTAATTTGCGACAAATAATTTTGCTGAGAGGTTATATACACCCTGACGAACAACCCGTAGTATTTATGCCATACAAGCTTTGTCATTTCGCTGCACATTGATGATTTTACAAATATCGCGCATGCGCAGAAACGTCAATCGGAACGTTTATAACGCCGGAAAAATGTAAGCGCTACAGGGCTACTGTATCCCTGGCTGATCGTCTCCAGAAACACTGAAAACTGTGGGACCAGTGCTAATACCCGCCCCAATTTGAAGACGGATACACGACTGGTGGAATCCCAGTATAATGACCCACTCACATCTTAAACATCGCACACTGTTAGCTGAAAAAAGTAATTACATTATGGTCACCTGACCTGGTTTGAATCATTATACCAAATGAACGATTTTACTGGGTGACGTTAAAGTTTTTTTTAGGGACGCAAGCGCCCGCGTTACACCCGCGTTACACCCGCGTAGAGCGCCATGGCTCAGGGGTAGCGCTTCGGACTCTCGACTACGAGAACCCGGGTTCGAATCCTGGCTGCGGTGTTAAAACCTTGGGCAAGTTTTTTCACTCTACATTGCTCCAGTTCACTCAGCTGTTTAAATGAGTACCTGAGTATAGACAGTGGTGGATATGTGTACGAGCAGCCTTCGCGCATTAATTGCAGCATATGGCTGGATGCTTCCCAAAGAAGCCGAGATGGTGTCTGTGTGAACAGGTCTGTCAGGGAAGTAAAGTGTAAAGCGCATTGAACGGTCCTGAGGACTGGATACTGCGCTATATAAGAACTAGCCTTTTTTACTTTTACACCCGATTAGCAAAAGGCGACGACCCTAGATATATGGGGTGGCATACAAACACCACTTCTCGGTGCCGCGGCAACAAGAAGTGCCCTAGGTAGAGGTCGAAGTGGATTTCGTACAAAATAACTAAATGTTGGGTCTATGAATAATATATTCCATATCGTTATTACTGTTACTCTTGACACTCAAGCGACTGGAACCATATAGAATAGCCCGCCATAAACTAAACGACATAGGAAGATAATTGCTGGAAGAAAGGCCGCCATGCCTATTCGTTACAATCACTGATGGAAAGAGACATGTGCTGAGATGACCACGTAACCTACTACATTTAAGTTTCTTTTATTACCTTAAGCAAATTCATCACAATGCAATATAAACATAATCCTATATACCTTCTGTCAAGATAGGCCTAATAACAATAAATATACAATCAGCTAGGAGAGCCACAAGTATTGTTTTAAATAAATTTCTTAACAGTCACCATTTTTCACCGCACCCGAGGCAAGACTAAGGCAAGTTGACGATAAATAATAAACCTCAAGCCCGAGTCAGTTAGCTGATAAATTAAAAAGTAATGCATATTAATAACTACCTGTGTCCTTCGTAATTAAAGATAATGTCGTGCCACCATTCGAGGCACTGGAACCACTGCAATCATTCCTCGGATGGCGGATCTTCAAACTTCATACAAAACGCCACGCCCAGGCATGCCACATCTTGTGTCGCGTCATGCGCAGGATGTACGGCATATGGGGGCTCGTTTGCCAGGTATTTGTCCTCTTTATTTTTCAGTGTCGCAAACCAAAACTCCAATTGGATGTCTCACTGTTGCTCCTAAACTGTTACTCATAACTCGTCAACTTGCCCCAAACAACTTGCTCAAACAGGCCATCAATTTGTCAAAGTAGTCTTGGTTAAATTTGACATTTACATGTATTTCGTTTAACACATTTAAGCGCCGGACAATAAATAGTTGATAAGGTCTATAAAACAAATATAAATGTGTTTGTTGTCATTAACATATTGAGTAATTGAATTATTTTTATGTCGTCTAATAGCTTGTTCGTGGGTCGGTGGCAACATATTTAAAGGAAACATTTCATGTTTTAATAATAATTTAGATTATTCAACTAAACAAATTTTCTAGGGTATATCCTATGGCTGCCATCGGATTTGTATTCACAGCCAACTACTCAGCCAGAATCTGTGACAGCATTTACTTTACAAAACTTCCGCGAATACCAAGCGAAATCCGTCATCTAGCCCCATGTTCCACTGCTGCAAAACACCCAGAAAGCGCATAAGCGATCAGACAATACACTAAGAACTTGTCACTAAAACATTCAAAACAAGCCCCGAGCTAAGTTAACCAGCTGACCAGACTGGATCGGGAAGTGCACCAGCTCTCTGTGCAAAATATAATGCTCAATCGAAATATCAAAATTAATATAGTTGTTTCTGCTGGCAATTGTATTGTTTTGTGACCAACATTGATATTAACGTTTGTGTTTGCCGATGGATTGAGAAGCGAGTTGACTGTGGGCTGACGACGAGAGGTGTGTGTGTGTGTGTGTAGGTCTGGCAGCAGTCACCGTCGGGGAACGAAGGGACGCAGCATGAAGGCAGGTAGCAAGGGCAAGGCGAGGGGTAGCAAAGGCCGAGCGCTCATCAAGCGCTCGTCGTCTGGCCGCTCGAGTCTCGCCAGCCAACGCCTCAAGGGCAAGGTGACGAAGACTTCGTCGTCGTCGTCGAAGAAGGAGAAGAAAGGACCAAAGCATGCCATTGGGGCCTTCTTCTACTTCATTATCCAAGAACGAGCATTGGCGAAGAAACAGAGGATCCAACTTCCGCCGGTATGTCGTATTTGATGATTACTATGATACTTAGAAATACCACAACCCTTAAACTACGTTACCGTATAACTAACAAAAACCTCATATTTATTCTTGAATTACTACCTTCTTTGAGGTGAACGTTGGCGTTATAAAGTAGCTTAGGCTTAATACATTTGCCATACCAAAGTTTGCATGTTCTTCTCGTAGGCCAAAAAGTAGATTTGGACGTTTATTTTCAAACCTGTCCATTTATTTCCAAACACATCCATGTCTCCTAGAAAATTCCTACAACGTTTCGCCCTTTATATGGTAAATTCTTAATTTAAACCATCAATTGTATTTATTTACACCCAACATATTATGTTTTAGTGAAGCATGATTTAATATAATGCTTGATCAATCATTTGTGTAATTTGAATGCTTTCTTCGGGGCAAAACATATTTAAAAGAATGTAACATGCTCGTGTGCCAGATCACTGAGTGGACCAAAGCAATCGCCGCGAAATGGCGCGCGATGACACCTTTGGAACAGCGTCCATTCCACGAGAAGGCGAGGACCGACAAGATCAGATACACACACGAGGTGAGTAGATGCCTACACACTATAGCTACCTGTGTGTGTGTGTGTGTGTGTGTGTGTGTGTGTGTGTGTGTGTGTGTGTGTGCGCGTGCGTGCGAGCGAGCGAGCGAGCGAGCGTGCGTGTGCGTCTGTGCGGGCGTGTGTGCGTGTGTGTGCGGGTGTGTGTGCGTGTGTGTGCGTGTATATATATATATATATATATATATATATATATATATATATATATATATATATATATATATATATATATATATATATATATATATGTGTGTGTGTGTGTGTGTGTGTGTGTGTGTGTGTGTGTGTGTGTGTGTGTGTGTGTGTGTGTGTGTGTGTGTGTGTGTGTGTGTGTGTGTTTGCACATGTGCATACACATACATTACAATTACGCGCCTTCGTAGCTTGGTAAAATTGTTGATCATAGACAGGTTAAAGGATAAGTAGATATATCTCAAAAGGTTTCTCTGTGTACTCCGCATAAATATAATTTCCGACAAGCCTAAAACTTAAATTGTAAACAAAGGTCCGTAATCAATAGTGCCTTGTGCAGATTTTACTTAAGGAGGATGTAATAACTACAGATGAGCACTGCAAAGAGAAACATCTGCCTTATCATCATCCATTACATACTATCATGATACAATAAAACTGACATACGAAAGTGTGTTTTTGAAGTTGGCGAGGTTCAATGCAAAGAAGTTGAAGAGTTCCAGCAACTCCAGTCAACCGCAGTCTGGTTTTCTCGTCTTCCTCGAAGACTTCCGCAAACGCAACACCGGTGATCCGAAGGACGTAGTGAAAACGGGTCAGTGTCTGTTGTTTGGTAACGGTTCGAAATGGTTAAACTTACTTATTGCAACTGAGGTAAACTGCATAATAATATTCCCTTATTTATGTGCACATAGAGCTCAATGGTTGATCATGCAACAATACTGCTCGTGTTTAATTACTATGTGGTTCCTCGTTCATTTGGATCAATTAAATGAGTTCCGAACAAAAAATAAAGGTTACTGCTATGCTGTAAACAACAATAGTTGTAGTTACAAGAGCTGTGTGGTGCTGAGTGCAATCGAGCCACAACACCTACATGTTTGTCCGAATGTGTATATCAATGCGCGCGCCTACGTTTGTTTTTATCTACGTGATCACAATAGGCACTAGTTTCATATGGTGTTTTTCAGCGACGATGGCTTGGAATAAGATATCCAAAGCCAAAAAGCGCGTATACCAAAAGCGCGCCTGTGACGTGAGGTCGTGAGAAGACAAGCAATACTGGTATGTGTTCGTCATGATCACTATGTATCCTTAGTCAGCACATTACGCCCGTACTTTCAACACGGAATGTAGGATCGAACCCGGCGGCACGGGTTCGATCCCAATACCGGCAGTTGTTATATAAAAATCTGGCTCTCAACATTGGGGATTGTGTATCTCTCGTGAATCGGAGAATCACGTTAATGTCGGTCCCGTCTCAATTTGGGACGTAAAAGAACCACTGAGGACGACAAGCACCCTGGCAGTGACCATCCTCGGTGACTCCTGCGTTAGCCCAAGATTGGGCTGTTTGGAGTAAATAACCTGAGACCTGAGACCTGAGACCTGAGGAGTGATATTGGATGAGAACTATAATTTCAGAGAACACGTTTCTCAGATTTGCCAATTCTTCTGATGAGCCCCAAGTTAGACTTGACCTTCACGTGGTTTTCTAAATTGTTATATGCTCATTGTTAGATTTGACTGCCTTTCTACGTTGTAAATGATGTTGCTATTCTGGTGATTACATTCGTTGTTCCATCTAAGAAATCGCCGTTTTGATAATATTTCTGAGCAGATGTTGTCTAGGCAAAATAAAGGTCGATGTTGAATGAATCAGATGCGCATGTGAATGTAAAATGACGATATGCGATGCATGCAATCATACACAGACGATCGTACGTGATTAAACATGTACAGTTCTCTCTTACATCGGACGTCGCTAATGTCGTTGTACATCATTTGTCCCGACAGGTCGTAACATCCGGTTGTTATTCAAAAGGAAACCTCGCCAGGCGGAATAACCTACGTGAACGTGACGGGTGACATACATCGTTACAAAACACGCACCGTTACTGCGATGCAGAACAATGTCGCGAGTTTGGTGACGACAATGATTTATTATTTGCACATAAAACAACTGCATGAAATAACGACGAACTGCGGCCGCCTTAATCCAGGCTGATAGTCTACCAGTCGTAATCACGCTATTTAAAATGTGTCTAGTTGAAAACAGTGGCGTAGCCAGGATTTTGCACTGGAGGGGGCCATCCATCCATATACATATATATATATATATATATATATATATATATATATATATATATATATATATATATATATATATATACAAACATACATATATTGGCATGACAAACAAACAACCAGGTTTACTGCCAGAAGCATTCACAGAAACCGTCAAAGTAAGAAACTCAGAGTAAAACAACACATCAAACTTTTCACGGTATCTCTCCCAAACCTACATACAAAGAACATGACAAATTCCAACACTTAGTCACTTGGTCTGACGAAACAGTAATTAAACATTCGTACCTTACTGGCATTCAAACACGCACACACATACATCCTTATTAGCATGTGTACTCTGTCACTGCATGAATCAGGCAGCCAGTTATTTGTCCTCAGTTCCCTACTCTCCTAATTTCAGGGATGGGGCACGACCCCCTTGCCACCCTCTGGCTACGCCACTGGTTGGAAACTACTACGTCATAATCTATATACGAGCGAACATTTTTGTTCTGGCGTATGATCTGCCTTGTTATTCAACCTGACGTAAACATAGTTTATCAGCATATTAAACCATCAGCGTGACAAATATTCCATGCGTCTGTTTTTGTCTTGTTCGATTATGTATTAAATCATAACATATTCACAACGCAGGTTCCACGTGACAACTGCGTGCAACGTCTACGGCTCATTTGTTCCATCACTTCATTCCATCGTTGCATAACATTTCATTATAACATCGCATCGTCCTAATATTCCACCTCGTCACACCATCCCTGCATCACATTGCTCCACCTCGCCTCCTCATTGACCGATGACATCGCGCCATCACTTCATTGCATTGCTCCGGAACATCGCCGCACCAGCCTATCAGAGCAGCACTCGCGGCCACGAGAGCCGATGACGTCATGTGATGAAGCCGTATGTGACGCGATAGAGCGATGGTAAGACGCAATGAACGAACCAGCCGCCACACTGTGACTTGGTTCTATCGCATCAATCCATTGCGCCATCACTCCATTCCAGTTGCGATCAATCGGTAGTAACCCTCTTTACATTCCTCGGGTGAAATAAAAGCTGGAGCCCAGGCTTTCTCTGTTGCCGCACTAACCCTTTTGAATTCGCTTTCTGTGTTAAATTAGAATTCTATATTAGAATTCTATAGTTTCATTCCGCCTAAAAACCGATACATGTTTAAAGCTGCCTATTCTCCTTAGATTCCTATCACCTTCAGCCATCCGTCGACGACTCGCGTGTTGTTATACGATTACGAGTTTGGTTAGTCCCTTGGTTTTGTCGCGCCACTGAGCTCGATCTTCTAGGACATTGGCGCATAAGAAGTCATTATCATCAGCTCATGTCGGCCGCCATATTCTTAATGATACCACTCCTTCGATACATCGCACCGCGCGGTTGGTTCATTTAATCGTTCGATCCATCGTTCCATCACTATTGGCGATGGTCATTCTCCACAAGGCCACAGGGTCACGCATCGACCATCGGATCATCCCACGCGGCGGGAGATTCTATCTATGCGATGCTATAGAGTATAGGCGATGGATGTTCAGGTCCATGTTCAAGCAAACGGTACGTTCGCGCCGCCAGCGAGACACGAGTTCCGCTAATGTGAACAGTTAAGTTCCGTTTGACGTTTGAACATGCTCAAAAGTGTGTAGTGTAGTGTAGTGTAGTGTAGTGTAGTGTAGTGTAGTGTAGTGTAGTGTAGTGTAGTGTAGTGTAGTGTAGTGTAGTGTAGTGTAGTGTAGTGTAGTGTAGTGTAGTGTAGTGTAGTGTAGTGTAGTGTAGTGTAGTGTAGTGTAGTGTAGTGTAGTGTAGTGTAGTGTAGTGTAGTGTAGTGTAGTGTAGTGTAGTGTAGTGTAGTGTAGTGTAGTGTATATTGTAGTGTATATTGTAGTGTATATTGTAGTGTATATTGTAGTGTATATTGTAGTGTATATTGTAGTGTATATTGTAGTGTATATTGTAGTGTATATTGTAGTGTATATTGTAGTGTATATTGTAGTGTATATTGTAGTGTAGAGTAGAGTAGTGTAGTGTCGTGTGTCGTGTAGCGTGTGGCGTGTAGCGTGTAGCGGGTAGCGTGTAGCGTGTAGCGTGTAGCGTGTAGCGTGTAGCGTGTAGCGTGTAGCGTGTAGCGTGTAGCGTGTAGCGTGTAGCGTGTAGCGTGTAGCGTGTAGCGTATAGCGTATAGCGTGTAGCGTGTAGCGTATCCTACTTGTATCAATCACTTATTCGGGTTCTATAAACTGACTAGTCTGATGCTACCATGTTATGATCTTATGAGGTCTTATTGCACTAGTCTGTCTTTTTCAAAACATTCACCCCCTATAAGTCGACCTTTCTCTAGCCACGCTGGCACTGAGGATGGTCACAGCCAGGATGATTGTCGTTGTAGCGTTTATATTTTTTCGGGCATTAAATAATATCCGGGTAACTTTTCTAAGCATGCGCGAGTCCGTCTTAATTGTCATTAGTTACATATTAATACTTCTCACGGAATTTCATATGGAATACATAGTATGTATCGGCCACTGTGAGCAAAAGGACGCATATAATCTTTCAGCAGTTATTTTTTCTCAAATTAACGCGAGATTTTTTAGGCATGTCTTGATAATAAACGCAAATCACGCGACAGTGTCAGTGGTGTATATGAACGTAACATTTTAATTTATCGAACGAGATCTTAAGCAATTCTTCACACTAAACACCACATGAATAGCCCGTGGTATAATACGATAACTGACTTGCGGTTTGTTATACATTTATGATTTTACATTTATGAGCAGTTAAACATCACTTTTAGATATAGGCCTATAACGCCCGGATGAATGTAAGCGCGACATGGGCCTCAGACTCAGTGGTCCGTTTACGTCCAAATTGAGGTGGGACCGACATTAACGTGATTCTCCAATTCACGGGGGTTGTTACAACCGATAATGTAATAATCGCCCGGTAATGTAATAACTACCCGATAATGTAATAAAATCAACCGATAATGTAATAACCACCCTATAATGTAATAACATCAACCGATAATGTAATAAACTTGCTAACCGATAATGTAATAATTTTCAACCGATAATGTAATAAACTCCTCTTGCCTGATAATGTAATAACTTTCGCCTGATAATGTAATACCGTACACATTTCTCGTAGGACTTAG
>OZ024854.1:40822574-40910074 GCA_964017155.1 Oasisia sp. SBJ-2009
TAAACTTTAGTAGTAATTATGCCTTACTGTTCGGCATACGGTTGCAATAATAGTTGAAACAACCGGTAGTATTGAAGAAATTGATTCATATTTGCGGGCGTACTGTTTGGAATCCCTCCAGTCCAACTCCAAGTACAGTTCACTTTGCTCGGTCCATTTTTAGGAGAAATGCTTTGAAGTAGACATGTAGTCATGTATCATCAGTTGATGGGATGATTTCAGCGATAACAATAATAGACAACTTTATATTTACCGTCATCAGCATGTTACGCGCGTTGCCGAATTGCAGCCATTTCATGACAACAGCCAAACCCCATGCAGGGAATCTGCGTGGAGAGCGCCTCGATCACCGTCGTGACATCATTCTTAGTCTAAGATGGAGTAGCGCATAGTATTTGGATGGCTGGGTGTTAAAAAATATTTTTCTGGTAAACCGCTGGCGTAAAAAAATTGAGTATATGTGGAAATTGTTACTTTATATTAACTCTATTAGGTGTATGCCATGAAACAGTTAACTTTGTTTTGCCTTTAATCACAATGCACTATCCGCGCCTCTCAAGTCTCAAGTCTCAATATGGACGGCCTGGATTAAAAACGCCCCGCAAGAGCACCGCTCTGACGAGTTCACAAACGCACGTGTAGAATATGCAATGAATCTGAAAAACAAATAGCAGGTGAAATGTCACTTTCATAACATTTCACAGAATAAAATAGCAGTCTGAAATAGGTTAGATTCACACACAATCTCAGAGCAAGATAAATTATATAAATTTTCGTTCACGGGGGGCCCCCTGGTTTGGGAGTATTGGCAATCGGCGGCTGATTAAAGCAAAAATGAAGGGTTGGCAGGTTAGAGACTGTAGATTGTAGATATGTTATTTTCACGACATGTGTGAATGGAGGCTAATTAAAGTTTGAAATTATCAATACCATGTATTAAAAAGCCTAGTGAGAAAGTGCGAGGCACCGTTTGGGCCCATCCGTGGCGCCATCTCACGGAGTCTTATTCCTCCTATTCCTCGACGGTAGAACGGCTTTACCTCTGTTTGCACTCACGTTGCTCTTTCAAGTCGAATTTCATTGAAGTTTTAGTTCTTTCTAATATTAATAATGAGTGGCGAAATATGTCACGTGTTGTTGCCTGGGGAGGCGGAGGGTTACGTAGAATCGCTACAGGCAATCGATTTGAAAGATATCGGAAGTCCAAAGTAAGAATTTTGACGGCGATTTCGTAACCATGGTTATTTGATGTAGCGTTTTCCAACAGCACGCACTATTTAGTATCACTACTACTAGTATTAGCTTTATTGTCTCCTCTGTAACGATCATATCAGTCAAACCTTGTATATACAATTTGTTACATTATGTCTATGATTATAGAGGGCATCATTTTTGTATTTAGCACGATCACATTTTAAGCGATAACCACCTATTATCGCTCGCACACATCACAATTTTCATAAATATGACATAATAAATTACGTGTGTTGTGTTTGTATATATGGATATACAGGAACATGTGTTGCTTTTGGCGGTTCTAGGCGTGGGAATTAACTTATGAAGTTCACATATCGAGTATGCAAACCAGGTATGGAGTCCATATTTAATGAAACACATAACAGCACTTGAAAATGTTCAGCGTCGAGCAACTAAATTAATTCCTGGATATAAGGAACTGGATTATAAAGAACGTCTAATAAGATTAAAGCTACCAACTCTTTCATACCGTCGACTTAGGGGAGACATGATAGAAATTTACAAAATATTAACTGGGAAATATGATTCTATTGTTACATCAAATTTTGTTACATTAAGGGATAATGATTCAATAACGAGAGGGCACAACCTAAAAATATTTAAAGAAAGATGCCGATTAAACATTCGAAAAAATTCATTTGTATACCGATCTACTGATGTATGGAATAGTCTGCCACAGTCTGTGGTAGATGCTCCATCAGTCCAATCATTTGAAGGTAGACTTGATAAACTATGGAAAAATCATCCTATAAAAAATTATTTTACGGCACCACCTCAACTATGGACTGTGTCACCTTTAGACGCATGCGCACAGTCTCAAATCAATGATCAAGACAGAGCTGGCACAAGAGGCAGAAATGCCTAATTCAGCCAGAAATGGACCTGTAAGAACCTGTAAGAACTGTAAGAACATATCTAACATTCACAGCTCACTCGGATGGCTGTAATAAGTATAACATACCACAACAAAATTGCACAAAACTTTAATGATTGGCAAATGCCTGTTGGGGATATGCTCATATCTCAAGGACAAATACGTTCCAAAAACTCACTCCTACTCGACCCGAAATCCTAACTCCAATCTGTTTGTACCATGTGTCAGCTGCAATGCAGCTCAGAATTGTTTCTGCTGTGAAGGAGTGATGCTTTTCAATGGGATATGGTTGGAATGTCCCTCCGCCTGTATACCCCAGTTCTAATGCACCTGTTGCCTAGTCACAATGCTCCAACCATTTAGTCGCAATGCCCCAACCACTCAGTCGCAATGCCCCAACCATTTAGTCGCAATGCCCCAACCACTCGATCTCAATGCCCCAACCATTTAGTCCCAATGCCCCAACCACTCGGTCGCAATGCCCCAACCATTTAGTCGCAATGCCCCAACCATTTAGTCGCAATGCCCCAACCATTTAGTCGCAATGCCCCAACCATTTAGTCGCAATGCCCCAACCACTCAGTCGCAATGCCCCAACCATTTAGTCGCAATGCCCCAACCACTCGGTCTCAATGCCCCAACCATTTAGTAAGTAAAGTAAAGGCAGTTCTTATATAGCGCAATATCCAATCCTCGGGACCGCTCAAAGCACTTTACACTTTACTTCCCTGACAGACCTGTTCACTCAGACACCATCTCGGCTTCTCTGGGAAGCATCCAGCCATATGCTACAATTAATGCGCGAAGGCTGCTCGTACACATATCCACCACTGTCTATAGCCAGGTACTCATTTAATTCAGCTGAGTGAACTGGAGCAATGTAGAGTGAAAAAACTTGCCCAAGGTTTTAACGCCGCAGCCAGGATTCGAACCCGGGTTCTCGTAGTCGAGAGTCCGAAGCTCTACCCCTGAGCCACTGCGCTGCAATTTATTCCCAATGCCCCAACCACTCGGTCGCAATGCCCCAACCATTTAGTCGCAATGCCCCAACCATTTAGTCGCAATGCCCCAACCATTTAGTCGCAATGCCCCAACCACTCGGTCGGAATGCCCCAATCACTCGATCGCAATGCCCCAACCATTTAGCCGCAATGCCCCAACCACTCAGTCGCAATGCCCCAACAGGTTGGAATAGCATAGTCGCAATGCTCCACTTTTGGATGGAATGCCCCGCTTATGTTTCTAGCATCTTCCATTCACAAGAGGATCAGAAACATCATAATAATGTTATTGACTTTCACTGTTATTCCCATTATGCTTTTATGATGTGTGTCACTCTTTTGTATGCATGTATTATTGTATGTAGAAATGTATTTATGCATATGCACATTTGAATTGGAATGTGTGTGTGTGCATATGTATGTCAATCTATGAGAGGACTTTCACAAATAAAAAAATAAATTAATGCTGCATAAACGCCTTACATCTAATTTAATAATATGATAATTTGTTTATTTTGTGGGGATACATATAGTTTCAAAATACCTAATAACTGAGTGTGATAGCTTCCTAGCATCTTCACCCATCCGTCAACGACTCACACATTGTCTTATGATCATGAGTTTGCTTAATCCCTTGGTTTTGTCGCGCCACTGAGCTATTTTTATGTTTATGTTATTATTATTATCCTAACAGATGGCGCCAGCAGCAGGAGCGGATTGAGAAACTGAACATGCAGGCTGCTGTGAGTGCCACACTGCAAGAAGAGGAGTTTGTGAAGGAGTTCCTCACCTCCTATGACAAGGTTGTTATGTTTACAAGCCATCTGGTCGTATATATACATGCATGTATGCATGCAAGCCCACACGCACATACACACACATACACACACACACACACACACACACACACACACACACACATAGTAGCAGTATATGTCAACGATTCCATTATGAGAGTTACGATATGCAACAATTGAAAAAAGTGTCAAAATCACCAATATATGTATGTATATATATATATATATATATATATATATATATATATATATATATATATATATATATATATATATATATATATATACAGGCATCTTCAATAAGAATAAACAAGTTATCTATCTGTACACACCATGTTAAAGCAACAAAATAAAATGAAAACATTTATTTCATCAAGTGTTGACAAATCTGGTCTGTTGAATAAAAAGTATTATCAAGATTGCGTGTGGATTCAAGAGATGTTTATTAATGGTACTGCATGTACGTTGTGTCTGTAGGTGTCTGTGCTGATCACAGAGCTTATAGCAACGGAGGTGTGGAAACAGAAAGTCTTCACCGAGTTTCAACAGCAGCAGCTTGAACAGAAAGTCATCTTTCCCATCTACATGGTTGTATGTATTCCTTGACTCGTACTCGGTCTATATGTGTCAAATACATGGTGGCATGTGTCACTTGACTCGTACTCTGTCTATATTGGTCAACTACATGGTGGCATGTGTCACTTGACACGTACTCTGTCTATATTGGTCAAATACATGGTGGCATGTCTCACTTGACTCGTACTCTGTCTATATTGGTCAACTACATGGTGGCATGTGTCACTTGACACGTACTCTGTCTATATTGGTCAGCTACATGGTGGCATGTGTTACTTGACTCGTACTCTGTCTATATTGGTCAAATACATGGTGGCATGTGTCACTTGACACGTACTCTGTCTATATTGGTCAGCTACATGGTGGCATGTGTCACTTAACTCGTACTCTGTCTATATTGGTCAACTACATGGTGGCATGTGTCGCTTGACCCGTACTCTGTCTGTATTGGTCAACTACATGGTGGCATGTGTCACTTGACACGTACTCTGTCTACATTGGTCAGCTACATGGTTGTATGTATTGCTTGACTCATACTCTGTCTATATTGGTCAACTACATGGTGGCATGTGTCGCTTGACTCATACTCTGTCTATATTGGTCAAATACATGGTGGCATGTGTCACTTGACTCGTACTCTGTCTATATTGGTCAACTACATGGTGGCATGTGTCACTTGACTCGTACTCTGTCTATATTGGTCAACTACATGGTGGCATGTGTCACTTGACTCGTACTCTGTCTATATTGGTCAAATACATGGTGGCATGTGTCACTTGACTCGTACTCTGTCTATATTGGTCAAATACATGGTGGCATGTGTCACTTGACTCGTACTCTGTCTGTATTGGTCAAGTACATGGTGGCATGTGTCACTTGACTCGTACTCTGTCTATATTGGTCAACTACATGGAGGCATGTGTCGCTTGACTCGTACTCTGTCTGTATTGGTCAAATACATGGTGGCATGTGTCACTTGACTCGTACTCTGTCTATATTGGTCAACTACATGGAGGCATGTGTCGCTTGACTCGTACTCTGTCTATATTGGTCAAATACATGGTGGCATATGTCGCTTGACTCATACTCTGTCTATATTGGTCAACTACATGGAGGCATGTGTCGCTTGACTCGTACTCTGTCTGTATTGGTCAAATACATGGTGGCATGTGTCACTTGACTCGTACTCTGTCTATATTGGTCAACTACATGGAGGCATGTGTCGCTTGACTCATACTCTGTCTGTATTGGTCAAATACATGGTGGCATGTGTCGCTTGACTCGTACTCTGTCTGTATTGGTCAAATACATGGTGGCATTTGTCACTTGACTCGTACTCTGTCTATATTGGTCAAATACATGGTGGCATGTGTCGCTTGACTCGTACTCTGTCTACATTGGTCAGCTACATGGTTGTATGTATTGCTTGACTCATACTCTGTCTATATTGGTCAACTACATGGAGGCATGTGTCGCTTGACTCGTACTCTGTCTGTATTGGTCAAATACATGGTGGCATGTGTCGCTTGACTCGTACTCTGTCTGTATTGGTCAAATACATGGTGGCATTTGTCACTTGACTCGTACTCTGTCTATATTGGTCAAATACATGGTGGCATGTGTCGCTTGACTCGTACTCTGTCTACATTGGTCAGCTACATGGTTGTATGTATTGCTTGACTCATACTCTGTCTATATTGGTCAAATACATGGTGGCATGTGTCACTTGACTCGTACTCTGTCTATATTGGTCAAATACATGGTGGCATGTGTCACTTGACACATACTCTGTCTATATTGGTCAAATACATGGTGGCATGTGTCGCTTGACTCGTACTCTGTCTACATTGGTCAGCTACATGGTGGCATGTGTCACTTGACTCGTACTCTGTCTATATTGGTCAAATACATGGTGGCATGTGTCGCTTGACTCGTACTCTGCCTACATTGGTCAGCTACATGGTGGCATGTGTCGCTTGACTCGTACTCTGTCTATATTGGTCAAATACATGGTGGCATGTGTCGCTTGACTCGTACTCTGTCTACATTGGTCAGCTACATGGAGGCATGTGTCGCTTGACTCGTACTCTGTCTATATTGGTCAAATACATGGTGGCATGTGTCGCTTGACTCGTACTCTGTCTATATTGGTCAAATACATGGTGGCATGTGTCGCTTGACTCGTACTCTGTCTACATTGGTCAGCTACATGGTGGCATGTGTCACTTGACTCGTACTCTGTCTATATTGGTCAAATACATGGTGGCATGTCTCACTTGACTCATACTCTGTCTATATTGGTCAAATACATGGTGGCATGTGTCACTTGACACGTACTCTGTCTATATTGGTCAACTACATGGAGGCATGTGTCGCTTGACTCGTACTCTGTCTGTATTGGTCAAATACATGGTGGCATGTGTCACTTGACTCGTACTCTGTCTATATTGGTCAACTACATGGTGGCATATGTCACTTGACTCGTACTCTGTCTATATTGGTCAAATACATGGTGGCATGTGTCACTTGACACGTACTCTGTCTATATTGTTTTAGCAGGCTATAACTGTAATATTATATTCATCATCTGGTTAGCACACATCATACTCTGTAAGTTGTTCAGTTAACAACTATTTAATATTAATTCTTTTCAGTTATATTCATTTTTCTGATATAAACAAAGCTCACTTTTGCCATTGCTGAATACAAGTTGGTCACAGAAGCAGTCTTGTGACTTGCAGCAGTATAGTGAGAGCACTGTGTCTCCCTTGTAGCTGTATCATGAGGCGACATTGGTGAATCTGCTAGAGACGACTCTGTATCACCAGGAGGTAGCGGAGACTGGAGGGGACGCCATGCTGGACCTCACTGACTACTGCTACAGGAAACTCACACAGCTCATTGCAAAGTAAGCAAGCACCATCAGCAGCACAGCTGACGCAACACTGGCCATCTTAATGGCCACTGCTGCAGCTGTTGTAGTCATTTATTCGTGTGTTGTAGGCACTTCATGGCTAAGACATGCAAAAGAGGCCCTTAACCAAATGAATAGTTTTTGCCAGTCATGAATTAAGAAACTTATGCTTTTAGCATGCCATTCATGTCAACTACAACCCTCATTTTCATTCATGTTAATCACAACCCTTATTGCCAATCACAACCCTCATTGCCATTCATGTCAATCACAACCCTCATTTTCATTCATGTCAACCACAACCCTCATTTTCATTCATGTCAATCACAACACTTATTGCCAATCACAACCCTCATTGCCATTCATGTCAATCACAACCATTATTGCCATTCATGCCAATCACAACCCTTATTGCCATTCATGTCAATCACAGCCTTTATTGCCATTCATGTCAATCACAGCCCTTATTGCCATTCATGTCAATCACAGCCCTCATTGCCATTCATGTCAATCACAACCCTCATTGCCATTCATGCCAATCACAACCCTTATTGCCATTCATGTCAATCACAACCCTTATTGCCATTCATGTCAATCACAGCACTGATTGCCATTCATGTCAATCACAACCCTCATTGCCATTCATGTCAATCACAGCACTGATTGCCATTCATGTCAATCACAACCCTCATTGCCATTCATGCCAATCACAACCCTCATTGCCATTCATGTCAATCACAACCCTCGTTGCCATTCATGTCAATCACAACCCTCATTGCCATTCATGTCAATCACAACCCTCATTGCCATTCATGTCAATCACAGCCCTGATTGCCATTCATGTCAATCACAACCCTCATTGCCATTCATGCCAATCACAACCCTTATTGCCATTCATGTCAATCACAACCCTCATTGCCATTCATGTCAATCACATCCCTCATTGTCATTCATGTCAATCACAACCCTCATTGCCATTCATGTCAATCACAACCCTCATTGCCATTCATGTCAATCACAACCCTTATTGCCATTCATGCCAATCACAACCCTTATTGCCATTCATGTCAATCACAACCCTCGTTGCCATTCATGTCAATCACAACCCTCATTTTCATTCATGTCAACCACAACCCTCATTGCCATTCATGTCAATCACAACCATTATTGCCATTCATGCCAATCACAACCCTTATTGCCATTCATGTCAATCACAACCCTCATTGCCATTCATGTCAATCACAACCCTCATTGCCATTCATGTCAATCACAACCCTCATTGCTATTCTATCAATCACAACCCTCATTGCCATTCATGCCAATCACAACCCTTATTGCCATTCATGTCAATCACAGCCCTCATTGCCATTCATGTCAATCACAGCCCTCATTGCCATTCATGTCAATCACAACCCTCATTGCCATTCATGCCAATCACAACCTTTATTGCCATTCATGTCAATCACAACCCTTATTGCCATTCATGTCAATCACAGCCCTGATTGCCATTCATGTCAATCACAACCCTCATTACCATTCATGTCTAACACAACTCTTATTGCCATTCATGTCAATCACAGCCCTGATTGCCATTCATGCCAATCACAACCCTCATTGCCATTCATGTCAATCACAACCCGTATTGCCATTCATGTCAATCACAACCCTTATTGCCATTCATGTCAATCACAGCCCTGATTGCCATTCATGTCAATCACAACCCTTATTGCCATTCATGTCAATCACAACCCTTATTGCCATTCATGTCAATCACAACCCTCATTGCCATTCATGTCAATCACAACCCTTATTGCCATTCATGTCAATCACAGCCCTGATTGCCATTCATGTCAATCACAACCCTTATTGCCATTCATTTCAATCACAACACTTATTGCCATTAATGCCAATCAAAGCCCTGATTGCCATTCATGTCAATCACAACCCTTATTGCCATTCATGTCAATCACAACCCTTATTGCCATTCATGCCAATCACAGCCCTTATTGCCATTCATGTCAATCACAACCCTTATTGCCATTCATGCCAATCACAGCCCTTATTGCCATTCATGCCAATCACAACCCTTGTTGCCATTCATACCAATCACAACCCTTATTGCCATTCATGTCAATCACAACCCTTATTGCCAATCACAACCCTCATTGCCATTCATGTCAATCACAACCCTTATTGCCATTCATGTCAATCACAACCCTAATTGCCATTCATGTCAATCACAACCCTTATTGCCATTCATGCCAATCACAACCCTTATTGCCATTCATGCCAATCACAACCCTTATTGCCATTCATTTAAATCACAACCCTTATTGCCATTCATGTCAATCACAACCCTTATTGCCATTCATGCCAATCACAGCCTTTATTGCCATACATGCAATTGCCATTCATGTCAATCACAACCCTTATTGCCATTCATGTCAATCACAGCCTTTTTTGCCATTCATGTCGATCACAACCCTTATTGACCAGTTTAGTTTCTTATGTGGCAAACTACTGTCATATTCATTTTATTAACACTGACCTGTGTGATTTATTTCACCACCACTTGTGTTAAAGGGGCACTGTATGGGATTGAACCTTCCACTCGTAACGGCAAAATTTGGCCGACCCGCGAGGAGGCAGCACCGTCAGTACCTAAAAATATCTTAGACGTTTGAATAAAACACGGACACGCACTTCTCTTTTCCAATCTATTACAGATGTTTCCACAACTGCACTGTCCAGGATCACTTTTAAAAGCCATGAGTTAAAAATAGCAACAACAGTTATCACGCGGCACGCTTGACTTGTCAGTTGTCGCAGTTTTGTCCACCGCTCGGCTGCGCAACATCGTCAATGTCAACAAGATATTTTTAGGTACTCGCGGGTCGGCCAAATTTTGCCATTACGAATGGAAGGTTCAATCCCATACAGTGCCCCTTTAATGGAAGTCATTAATGTGGACTCTTCTCTTGGAACTATTATATTAGGTAATCAAATTTCCAACTGGTCCCATCTACATTCCACCAGTCTTCTAATTCCATATTGTAATTACAAGCCAGTCATCTGTTAGTCTTAAAGGTTGCTGGCAGGTAACCCGTCAGCAATAGTCATTCCAGAATAGGCCATTGACCATCAATGACCCTGACTATTTCTACAACCTTAGTGCCTAGAGCCATAACTCATGTACAGTGTACTGCTGCAACATGGATGCCAGTCTATCTATATACACATCTCTCTGTCTCCGCACAGAACGGCTGAGGCTGGTGATGAAGATGATGAAGAAGAAGATGCTCTCTCAGCACTACACAACTCAACAAGTGCCTCTACATTAGAGGTATGTATATAAAGGTTAGTCACAGAATATATAGTAGACCCTCACTGTCAAGCAATTCAAGGGACTTAGCTGCAGATATTAATCAGTAGTACCAAATATGGCAACTGAATCATTACACATATTGCAAAGCATTCTAGTTGATGGATCAGATCTATTTCTACTGTGTGAGCAACTTTATTAATTTTTGCTGTTTGATAAAAGAAGTGAATGAACTCAGAGAGAGAGATGAGTGGAGCTAGGGCTAAGTACCAATGAGGAGACACCCCAATGTCAACGAGTGGAGCCAGGCATCAATGAGGAGACACCCCAATGTCAACGAGTGGAGCCAGGCATCAATGATGAGACACACCAATGTCAACAAGTGGAGCGAGGCATCAATGAGGAGACACCCCAATGTCAATGAGTGGAGCCAGGCATCAATGATGAGACACACCAATGTCAACAAGTGGAGCGAGGCATCAATGAGGAGACACCCCAATGTCAACAAGTGGAGCGAGGCATCAATGAGGAGACACCCCAATGTCAATGAGTGGAGCCAGGCATCAATGAGGAGACACCCTAAAGTTGATGAATAATGTACATTAGTATGTAGATTGCAACATTTTTCATAACCACATTTACTTGCACTAATTTGTGTTTGTAGGAACTTGAAAAGCAGAACGAAGCTCTTGACTTCGACATCAGCATCAAATCAGTGTCCATGGCTCGCTACATCATAGACCACATGTCAGTGTGAGTAGAGTTGTAGAATGACAGACCACATGTCCGTGTGAGTAGAGTTGTAGAATGACAGACCACATGTCAATGTGAGTAGAGTTATAGAATGACAGACCACATGTCAATGTGAGTAGAGTTATAGAATGACAGACCACATGTCCGTGTGAGTAGAGTTGTAGAATGACAGACCACATGTCCGTGTGAGTAGAGTTGTAGAATGACAGACCACATGTCAGTGTGAGTAGAGTTGTAGAATGACAGACCACATGTCAATGTGAGTAGAGTTATAGAATGACAGACCACATGTCAATGTGAGTAGAGTTATAGAATGACAGACCACATGTCAGTGTGAGTAGAGTTGTAGAATGACAGACCACATGTCCGTGTGAGTAGAGTTGTAGAATGACAGACCACATGTCAATGTGAGTAGAGTTATAGAATGACAGACCACATGTCAGTGTGAGTAGAGTTATAGAATGACAGACCACATGTCAGTGTGAGTAGAGTTATAGAATGACAGACCACATGTCAGTGTGAGTAGAGTTATAGAATGACAGACCACATGTCAGTGTGAGTAGAGTTATAGAATGACAGACCACATGTCAATGTGAGTAGAGTTATAGAATGACAGACCACATGTCAATGTGAGTAGAGTTGTAGAATGACAGACCACATGATAATGTGAGTAGAGTTATAGAATGACAGACCACATGTCAGTGTGAGTAGAGTTGTAGAATGACAGACCACATGTCAATGTGAGTAGAGTTATAGAATGACAGACCACATGTCAGTGTGAGTAGAGTTATAGAATGACAGACCACATGTCAGTGTGAGTAGAGTTGTAGAATGACAGACCACATGTCAGTGTGAGTAGAGTTGTAGAATGACAGACCACATGTCAGTGTGAGTAGAGTTATAGAATGACAGACCACATGTCAGTGTGAGTAGAGTTATAGAATGACAGACCACATGTCAATGTGAGTAGAGTTGTAGAATGACAGACCACATGATAATGTGAGTAGAGTTATAGAATGACAGACCACATGTCAGTGTGAGTAGAGTTATAGAATGACAGACCACATGTCAGTGTGAGTAGAGTTATAGAATGACAGACCACATGTCAATGTGAGTAGAGTTATAGAATGACAGACCACATGTCAATGTGAGTAGAGTTGTAGAATGACAGACCACATGTCAGTGTGAGTAGAGTTATAGAATGACAGACCACATGTCAGTGTGAGTAGAGTTATAGAATGACATACCACATGTCAGTGTGAGTAGAGTTATAGATTGACAGACCACATGTCAATGTGAGTAGAGTTATAGAATGACAGACCACATGTCAGTGTGAGTAGAGTTGTAGAATGACAGACCACATGTCAGTGTGAGTAGAGTTGTAGAATGACAGACCACATGTCAGTGTGAGTAGAGTTGTAGAATGACAGACCACATGTCAATGTGAGTAGAGTTATAGAATGACAGACCACATGTCAATGTGAGTAGAGTTATAGAATGACAGACCACATGTCAGTGTGAGTAGAGTTGTAGAATGACAGACCACATGTCAGTGTGAGTAGAGTTATAGAATGACAGACCACATGTCAGTGTGAGTAGAGTTATAGAATGACAGACCACATGTCAGTGTGAGTAGAGTTATAGAATGACAGACCACATGTCAGTGTGAGTAGAGTTGTAGAATGACAGACCACATGTCAATGTGAGTAGAGTTATAGAATGACAGACCACATGTCAGTGTGAGTAGAGTTGTAGAATGACAGACCACATGATAATGTGAGTAGAGTTATAGAATGACAGTCCACATGTCAACACGAGTAGAGAATTAGAATGACAGACCACATGTCAGTGTGAGACTGTGAGTAGAGTTAAGGTATGACATTTGACTTGTAAGACAATATACCACATTATCACTATGAGTCTAGCTATAAAATGGAACACCGTATTTCAGTGTGAATAGCTGATAACATACCATGTTGTCAATGTGAGTAGAGTTGTAAGGCATTGATTTGTATCCAATTCTGTTTCTTAGGTTGCCTCTAAGTGTTCGCACCAGAATTCTCAACACACACGACTTTCCCATGATGTTTGTGGAGCTTGTTGAAAATCAACCTTGGACAAAATTCCACAAAGGTAATAATTTTTGGCAGTAGTTAACTTAACCCTTAATTCAATTTATTATTCCAACAAAGGATATTCATCATACAACTCATGATTATAAGTAAAATATGTAAAAGATTGTCAATTAATATGGAATATATTGTTCATGGCTCCAAGATATGGTTACGTTGTAAGAAATTAACTTACTTGGAGCAGAGCTTTTGAAATATACAACGTTTTGACCCATAATCTATAGGTCTTGGTAACGAAAATTACAATAAATGTAATGTAAGATGCAGTCAATATACAATCACTCCGATAAGCATAAACATTATCACAAATGTAACTAGCATAAGAGCACAGCACATCGTAAAGAAAGCAGAATTACAGCTACTTGGAGTACACGTATGGAAGTGTATATACATACATGATTTAGAAACTGAATGAATCCCTAAGAAAGGGTAAACAACAGCTTGAACAGTAACAAAATTATGGAAATGGAACAGTTGCTCGTGGATGTCAGAAACACAAGTTCAAGAAAAGTAGGTTACGACGAGAAAACAAGTTCGAGAGACTTTGCAAGAAATCTCAAATTAAGAACAAAGTGACAGACACCGACATAGACACTAACAGGTAATGAACTTGAATGACAGGCAGATTAGCTTTGATGAATGATCTAGTCTTAACAAAAGTTTAATCTTCACCATTACCGTGACTACCCTCCTGATTGAAGAACTCATAGCCAGTTCAGAGGTCGTCACTAAATACATGACAGAGACCGCGGCAGAAGAACTCGGAGGGGAGGTAGTGAGCACCATCAGACAAGGTAAACTCACTAAATATAACATGAGCAAGGGAGAGAGGACAGCTCTACAGACACTGGAAGAAGACATCTCCATCATCAGACAGGTGCTCCCTGCAGACACAGGTAGAGCTACAGCAATCATGAACACTACCGAATATAGAATGTAAATTACCAACATGGTGGGGCATATGAACACATATACCAGAAGACCCTGCACACGAATACAGAAACAGACTGATCAACATCCTAAGGAAGTGGAAGAGAAATGAATCATTCTCGGACAAACTGTACTGGAAGCTGTACCCAGATTCGGAAGAACACCCCTAATTGGGACACCCAAGATGCATAAAAACAACACACCCCTTGGGCCTATAGTATCCAGTTGTGGCAGTATCACATACAATGCAGCCAAATACCTGGCCAGCATCCTTACCCCCTAACTGGGCAAGAAGTGTCACAGCATCAAAAACACAATGGAACTAGTTGACAAACTAACACCTATAGATGATGGATCAAAACGTTGTACGTTTTAAAAGATATGCTCCAAACTAAGTTAATTTCTTACAACATTGTCAATTAATGTTTGCTGAATTGTCTTACAAGACTTTGTTGAATATACAGGTATAATATCCATTACATGAAGGGAAAAACTGAAAGCTTACCCCATGTTAAATCCATTTATAGTATTTATACAATGTTATGTCCACTTTTTACTCTGTTACATCCACTTTTCACATGTTACAGCCACGTACCACATGTTACAGCCACTTACCACATGTTACAGCCACTTACCACATGTTACAGCCACTTACCACATGTTACAGCCACTTACACCAGATGTTACATCCACCTACTCCTTATTACATCCACTTGACCCACATTACATCCATTTGTTTCATGTTACAGCCACTTGACCAGGTTACATCCACTAATTCATGTTACATCCAGTTAACCCATGTTACATCCACTTACTTCATGTTACATCCAGTTAACCCATGTTACATCCACCTACTTCATGTTACATCCAGTTAACCCATGTTACATCCACCTACTTCATGTTACACATTCATATCCAATGTTGCATCCACCTACCTCATGCTACATTAACTTACCCCATGATACATCCATTACATCATGTTACATCCAGTTACCCAATCTAACATCAATTGAATCCATGATACATCCATTTATTCCATGTTACATACACTTATCTTCTGTTCCATCCATTTAACCCATGTTACACACACTTACATGTGTTACATCCACTTATCCTATTTCACATCAATTTGCCTATTAGACACGCACTTTTTACATGTTACATAAGTTAACTTTGTGTTACATCCACTGTGTTCATGTGTCCATTGGAGTGAGTACACATGTTTTGTGGAGTGCACACATGTCTTGTGGAATGCACACATGTCTTGTGGAGTGCACACCTGTCTTGTGGAATGCACACGTCTTGTGGAGTGCACACATGTCTTGTGGAATGCACACATGTCTCGTGGAGTGCACACGCATCTTGTGAAGTGCACACACATCTTGTGAAGTGCACACATGTCTTGTGGAGTGCACACATGTCTTGTGGCGTGCACACATGTCTTGTTGAATGCACACGTCTTGTGGAGTGCACACATGTCTTGTGGAGTGCACACATGTCTTGTGGAGTGCATACATTCTTGTGGAGTGCACACATGTCTTGTGGAGTGCACACATGTCTTGTGGAGTGCACACATGTCTTGTGGAGTGCACACATGTCTTGTGGAGTGCACACATGTCTTGTGGAGTGCACACATGTCTTATGGAGTGCATACATGTCTTGTGGAGTGCACACATGTCTTGTGGAGTGCACACATGTCTTGTGGAGTGTTGTATTTATTTATTTTATTTTGTTCATATATTATATCAACATTATATGTATTATGTTGAATGTTTATATTAACTTACACTGTGTGTTTTTCTTGTATTGTGCAGCATATAAAATATTATTTGATAAATATGGTGCTATATAAATCAGTAAACATTTACATTCACTTCCTGTGTTGTGTTCATATGAGATGTTAATTTTGTGGTTATTATGAAAATAATACATGCACCGCTTGTGAAAGCTAGTTCTGGCGTACATTTCACCCACTGCTATTGTCTGTGACTGTTGGTGAGTGGCACAAAAGTGACACAACAGACAGTGACATGAAGGGTGACCTAACCCCAGCTGTCCAGACAGTTGACATGAAGGGTGACCTAACGCCAGCTGTCCAGACAGTTGACATGAAGGCTGACCTAACCCCAGCTGTCCAGACAGTTGACATGAAGGCTGACCTAACCCCAGCTGTCCAGACAGTTGACATGAAGGCTGACCTAACCCCAGCTGTCCAGACAGTTGACATGAAGGCTGACCTAACCCCAGCTGTCCAGACAGTTGACATGAAGGCTGACCTAACCCCAGCTGTCCAGACAGTTGACATGAAGGCTGACCTAACCCCAGCTGTCCAGACAGTTGACATGAAGGCTGACCTAACCCCAGCTGTCCAGACAGTTGACATGAAGGCTGACCTAACCCCAGCTGTCCAGAGACATTCTGGCTGTTGTTGCATTTGCTTATCCTGATATGTTTTTCTGGTGTGTTTGTGCGATGTAGGTGTTCTCAAGAAGTACATTGACAACAAGTGGCAGGAGATTGAAGGCACAGACAGGTTCAAACTGACCAAGATTGAGGGCCAGGTGAGAGATAGGAGGGTTGAGTGGAGGTGTTGAGATGGTGTGGACAGATCTGGCACTGTACTAGTGAGTGGAGGTGGTGTTGAGATGGTGTGTGTCACATCTGGCACTGTACTAGTGAGTGGAGGTGTTGAGATGGTGTGGACAGATCTGGCACTGTACTAGTGAGTGGAGGTGGTGTTGAGATGGTGTGTGTCACATCTGGCACTGTACTAGTGAGTGGAGGTGGTGTTGAGATGGTGTGTGACACATCTGGCACTGTACTAGTGAGTGGAGGTGTTGAGATGGTGTGGACAGATCTGGCACTGTACTAGTGAGTGGAGGTGGTGTTGAGATGGTGTGTGTCACATCTGGCACTGTACTAGTGAGTGGAGGTGGTGTTGAGATGGTGTGTGACACATCTGGCACTGTACTAGTGAGTGGAGGTGGTGTTGAGAGGGTGTGTGTCACATATGGCACTGTACTAGTGAGTGGAGGTGTTGAGATGGTGTGGACAGATCTGGCACTGTACTAGTGAGTGGAGGTGGTGTTGAGATGGTGTGTGTCACATCTGGCACTGTACTAGTGAGTGGAGGTGGTGTTGAGATGGTGTGTGTCACATCTGGCACTGTACTAGTGAGTGGAGGTGGTGTTGAGATGGTGTGTGTCACATCTGGCACTGTACTAGTGAGTGGAGGTGGTGTTGAGATGGTGTGTGTCACATCTGGCACTGTACTAGTGAGTGGAGGTGGTGTTGAGATGGTGTGTGTCACATCTGGCACTGTACTAGTGAGTGGAGGTGGTGTTGAGATGGTGTGTGACACATCTTGCACTGTACTAGTGAGTGGAGGTGGTGTTGAGATGGTGTGTGTCACATCTGGCACTGTACTAGTGAGTGGAGGTGGTGTTGAGATGGTGTGTGTCACATCTTGCACTGTACTAGTGAGTGGAGGTGGTGTTGAGATGGTGTGTGACACATCTGGCACTGTACTAGTGAGTGGAGGTGGTGTTGAGATGGTGTGTGACACATCTGGCACTGTGCTAGTGAGTGGAGGTGGTGTTGAGATGGTGTGTGACACATCTTGCACTGTGCTAGTGAGTAGAGGTGGTGTTGAGATGGTGTGTGTCACATCTGGCACTGTACTAGTGAGTGGAGGTGGTGTTGAGATGGTGTGTGACACATCTGGCACTGTACTAGTGAGTGGAGGTGGTGTTGAGATGGTGTGTGACACATCTGGCACTGTACTAGTGAGTGGAGGTGGTGTTGAGATGGTGTGTGTCACATCTTGCACTGTACTAGTGAGTGGAGGTGGTGTTGAGATGGTGTGTGTCACATCTTGCACTGTACTAGTGAGTGGAGGTGGTGTGGAGATGGTGTGTGACACATCTGGCACTGTACTAGTGAGTGGCGGTGGTGTTGAGATGGTGTGTGTCACATCTGGCACTGTACTAGTGAGTGGAGGTGGTGTTGAGATGGTGTGTGTCACATCTGGCACTGTACTAGTGAGTGGAGGTGGTGTTGAGATGGTGTGTGTCACATCTTGCACTGTACTAGTGAGTGGAGGTGGTGTTGAGATGGTGTGTGACACATCTGGCACTGTACTAGTGAGTGGAGGTGGTGTTGAGATGGTGTGTGACACATCTGGCACTGTACTAGTGAGTGGAGGTGATGTTGAGATGTGTGTGGACAGATCTGGCACTGTACTAGTGAGTGGAGGTGGTGTTGAGATGGTGTGTGACACATCTGGCACTGTAGTAGTGAGTGGAGGTGGTGTTGAGATGGTGTGTGTCACATCTGGCACTGTACTAGTGAGTGGAGGTGATGTTGAGAGGGTGTGTGACACATCTGGCACTGTACTAGTGAGTGGAGGTGGTATTGAGATGGTGTGTGACACATCTGGCACTGTACTAGTGAGTGGAGGTGGTGTTGAGATGGTGTGTGACACATCTGGCACTGTACTAGTGAGTGGGGGTGGTATTGAGATGGTGTGTGACACATCTGGCACTGTACTAGTGAGTGGTGGTGGTGTTGAGATGGTGTGTGTCACATCTGGCACTGTACTAGTGAGTGGAGGTGGTGTTGAGATGGTGTGTGACACATCTGGCAATGTACTAGTGAGTGGAGGTGATGTTGAGATGGTGTGTGACACATCTGGCACTGTACTAGTGAGTGGAGGTGGTGTTGAGATGGTGTGTGACACATCTGGCACTGTACTAGTGAGTGGAGGTGATGTTGAGATGGTGTGTGACACATCTGGCACTGTACTAGTGAGTGGAGGTGTTGAGATGGTGTGTGTCACATCTGGCACTGTACTAGTGAGTGGAGGTGGTGTTGAGATGGTGTGTGACACATCTGGCACTGTACTAGTGAGTGGAGGTGGTGGTGAGATGGTGTGTGACACATGTGGCACTGTGCTAGTGAGTGGAGGTGGTGTTGAGATGGTGTGTGACACATGTGGCACTGTGCTAGTGAGTGGAGGTGGTGTTGAGATGGTGTGTGACACATGTGGCACTGTGCTAGTGAGTGGAGGTGGTGTTGAGATGGTGTGTGACACATGTGGCACTGTGCTAGTGAGTGGAGGTGGTGTTGAGATGGTGTGTGACACATGTGGCACTGTGCTAGTGAGTGGAGGTGGTGTTGAGATGGTGTGTGACACATGTGGCACTGTGCTAGTGAGTGGAGGTGGTGTTGAGATGGTGTGTGACACATGTGGCACTGTGCTAGTGAGTGGAGGTGGTGTTGAGATGGTGTGTGACACATGTGGCACTGTAGTAGTGAGTGGAGGTGGTGTTGAGATGGTGTGTGTCACATCTGGCACTGTACTAGTGAGTGGAGGTGATGTTGAGAGGGTGTGTGACACATCTGGCACTGTACTAGTGAGTGGAGGTGGTATTGAGATGGTGTGTGACACATCTGGCACTGTACTAGTGAGTGGAGGTGGTGTTGAGATGGTGTGTCACACATCTGGCACTGTACTAGTGAGTGGAGGTGATGTTGAGAGGGTGTGTGACACATCTGGCACTGTACCAGTGAGTGGAGGTGGTGTTGAGATGGTGTGTCACACATCTGGCACTGTACTAGTGAGTGGAGGTGATGTTGAGAGGGTGTGTGACACATCTGGCACTGTACTAGTGAGTGGAGGTGATGTTGAGAGGGTGTGTGACACATCTGGCACTGTACTAGTGAGTGGAGGTGGTATTGAAATGGTGTGGACAGATCTGGCACTGTACTAGTGAGTGGAGGTGGTGTTGAGAGGGTGTGTGACACATCTGGCACTGTACTAGTGAGTGGAGGTGGTATTGAGATGGTGTGTACAGATCTGGCACTGTACTAGTGAGTGGAGGTGATGTTGAGAGGGTGTGTGTCACATCTGGCACTGTACTAGTGAGTGGAGGTGGTGTTGAGATGGTGTGTGTCACATCTGGCACTGTACTAGTGAGTGGAGGTGGTGTTGAGATGGTGTGTGTCACATCTTGCACTGTACTAGTGAGTGGAGGTGGTGTTGAGATGGTGTGTGACACATCTGGCACTGTACTAGTGAGTGGAGGTGGTGTTGAGATGGTGTGTGTCACATCTGGCACTGTGCTAGTGAGTGGAGGTGGTGTTGAGATGGTGTGTGACACATCTTGCACTGTGCTAGTGAGTGGAGGTGGTGTTGAGATGGTGTGTGTCACATCTGGCACTGTACTAGTGAGTGGAGGTGGTGTTGAGATGGTGTGTGACACATCTTGCACTGTACTAGTGAGTGGAGGTGGTGTTGAGATGGTGTGTGTCACATCTGGCACTGTGCTAGTGAGTGGAGGTGGTGTTGAGATGGTGTGTGACACATCTTGCACTGTGCTAGTGAGTGGAGGTGGCGTTGAGATGGTGTGTGTCACATCTGGCACTGTACTAGTGAGTGGAGGTGGTGTTGAGATGGTGTGTGACACATCTGGCACTGTACTAGTGAGTGGAGGTGATGTTGAGATGGTGTGTGACACATCTGGCACTGTACTAGTGAGTGGAGGTGGTGTTGAGATGGTGTGTGTCACATCTTGCACTGTACTAGTGAGTGGAGGTGGTGTTGAGATGGTGTGTGTCACATCTGGCACTGTACTAGTGAGTGGAGGTGGTGTTGAGATGGTGTGTGTCACATCTTGCACTGTACTAGTGAGTGGAGGTGGTGTTGAGATGGTGTGTGTCACATCTTGCACTGTACTAGTGAGTGGAGGTGGTGTTGAGATGGTGTGTGACACATCTGGCACTGTACTAGTGAGTGGAGGTGGTGTTGAGATGGTGTGTGTCACATCTGGCACTGTACTAGTGAGTGGAGGTGGTGTTGAGATGGTGTGTGTCACATCTGGCACTGTACTAAGGAGTGGAGGTGGTGTTGAGATGGTGTGTGTCACATCTTGCACTGTACTAGAGAGTGGAGGTGGTGTTGAGATGGTGTGTGACACATCTGGCACTGTACTAGTGAGTGGAGGTGATGTTGAGATGGTGTGTGACACATCTGGCACTGTACTAGTGAGTGGAGGTGATGTTGAGAGGGTGTGTGACACATCTGGCACTGTACTAGTGAGTGGAGGTGATGGTGAGAGGGTGTGTGACACATCTGGCACTGTACTGGTGAGTGGAGGTGGTGTTGAGAGGGTGTGTGACACATCTGGCACTGTACTAGTGAGTGGAGGTGGTATTGAGATGGTGTGTACAGATCTGGCACTGTACTAGTGAGTGGAGGTGATGTTGAGAGGGTGTGTGTCACATCTGGCACTGTACTAGTGAGTGGAGGTGGTGTTGAGATGGTGTGTGTCACATCTGGCACTGTACTAGTGAGTGGAGGTGGTGTTGAGATGGTGTGTGTCACATCTGGCACTGTACTAGTGAGTGGATGTGGTGTTGAGATGGTGTGTGACACATCTGGCACTGTACTAGTGAGTGGAGGTGATGTTGAGATGGTGTGTGACACATCTGGCACTGTACTAGTGAGTGGAGGTGGTGTTGAGATGGTGTGTCACACATCTGGCACTGTACTAGTGAGTGGAGGTGATGTTGAGATGTGTGTGGACAGATCTGGCACTGTACTAGTGAGTGGAGGTGGTGTTGAGATGGTGTGTGACACATCTGGCACTGTAGTAGTGAGTGGAGGTGGTGTTGAGATGGTGTGTGTCACATCTGGCACTGTACTAGTGAGTGGAGGTGATGTTGAGAGGGTGTGTGACACATCTGGCACTGTACTAGTGAGTGGAGGTGGTATTGAGATGGTGTGTGACACATCTGGCACTGTACTAGTGAGTGGAGGTGGTGTTGAGATGGTGTGTGACACATCTGGCACTGTACTAGTGAGTGGGGGTGGTATTGAGATGGTGTGTGACACATCTGGCACTGTACTAGTGAGTGGTGGTGGTGTTGAGATGGTGTGTGTCACATCTGGCACTGTACTAGTGAGTGGAGGTGGTGTTGAGATGGTGTGTGACACATCTGGCAATGTACTAGTGAGTGGAGGTGATGTTGAGATGGTGTGTGACACATCTGGCACTGTACTAGTGAGTGGAGGTGGTGTTGAGATGGTGTGTGTCACATCTTGCACTGTACTAGTGAGTGGAGGTGATGTTGAGATGGTGTGTGACACATCTGGCACTGTACTAGTGAGTGGAGGTGTTGAGATGGTGTGTGTCACATCTGGCACTGTACTAGTGAGTGGAGGTGGTGTTGAGATGGTGTGTGACACATCTGGCACTGTACTAGTGAGTGGAGGTGGTGGTGAGATGGTGTGTGACACATGTGGCACTGTGCTAGTGAGTGGAGGTGGTGTTGAGATGGTGTGTGACACATGTGGCACTGTGCTAGTGAGTGGAGGTGGTGTTGAGATGGTGTGTGACACATGTGGCACTGTGCTAGTGAGTGGAGGTGGTGTTGAGATGGTGTGTGACACATGTGGCACTGTGCTAGTGAGTGGAGGTGGTGTTGAGATGGTGTGTGACACATGTGGCACTGTGCTAGTGAGTGGTTTGTGATGCATGCTGCCACCTAACTCTCCTTGTGTTGATCTGTTGATTTGTTGATGTGTGGATGTGTTGGTGTGTTGATGTGTTGGTGTGTGGCTGTGTTGATCTGTTGATGTGTTGGTGTGTGGCTGTGTTGGTGTGTTGAGGTGTGGCTGTGTTGGTGTGTATATGTCTTGATGTGTTGATGTGTATATGTGTTGGTGTGTTGATGTGTTGATGTGTTAAGGTGTGGCTGTGTTGGTGTGTTGATGTGTTGATGTGTATATGTCTTGATGTGTTGATGTGTGGCTGTGTTGATGTTGATGTGTTCAGGTGTGGCTGTGTGGATGTGTTGAGATGTTGATGTGTTGATGTGTTCAGGTGTGGCTGTGTTGATGTGTTGAGATGTTGATGTGTTGATGTGTTGATGTGTTGAGGTGTGGCTGTCCCTCTTCCAACTGCTCATGTCAGACGAGTGCCAGAAGAAGTACGAACTCAACTCTTACAGGAAGAATGTCATCCTCAAGGTGAGTGGCAGGTGTCATGACACAGGTGTCACAGGGGACATGTCAGGGTTAGTGTCACAGGGGACATGTCAGGGTAACAGATGATAGATGTTACACATTCAGTGCCATGGGTAGATGTTACACATGCAGTGTCATGGAGTAGATGTTACACATTCAGTGTCATAGAGTAGATGTTACACATTCAGTGCCATGGAGTAGATGTTACACATTCAGTGCCATGGAGTAGATGTTACACATTCAGTGCCATGGGTAGATGTTACACATTCAGTGCCATGGGTAGATGTTACACATTCAGTGTAATGGGTAGATGTTACACATTCATTGTCATGGGTAGATGTTACACATTCAGTGCCATGGGTAGATGTTACACATTCAGTGCCATGGAGTAGATGTTACACATTCAGTGCCATGGGTAGATGTTACACATTCAGTGCCATGGGTAGATGTTACACATTCAGTGCCATGGGTAGATGTTACACATTCAGTGTCATGGGTATTGTTTACACATTCAGTGCCATGGGTAGATGTTACACATTTAGTGTCATAGAGTAGATGTTACACATTCACTGTCATGGAGTAGATGTTATACATTCAGTGTCATGGGTAGATGTTACACATTCAGTGTCATGGGTAGATGTTACACATTCAGTGCCATGGGTAGATGTTACACATTCAGTGTCATGAGTAGATGTTACACATTCAGTGCCATGGGTAGATGTTACACATTCAGTGTCAGGGAATAGATGTTACACATTCAGTGTCATGGGTAGATGTTACACATTCAGTGCCATGGGTAGATGTTACACATTCAGTGCCATGGGTAGATGTTACACATTCAGTGCCATGGGTAGATGTTACACATTCAGTGTCATGGGTAGATGTTACACATTCAGTGCCATGGGTAGATGTTACACATTCAGTGTCATGGGTAGATGTTACACATTCAGTGCTATGGGTAGATGTTACACATTCAGTGCCATGGGTAGATGTTACACATTCAGTGCCATGGAGTAGATGTTACACATTCAGTGCCATGGGTAGATGTTACACATTCAGTGCCATGGGTAGATGTTACACATTCAGTGCCATGGGTAGATGTTACACATTCAGTGCCATGGGTAGATGTTACACATTCAGTGTCATGGGTATTGTTTACACATTCAGTGCCATGGGTAGATGTTACACATTCAGTGTCATGGAGTAGATGTTACACATTCAGTGTCATGTCATGGAATAGATGTTACACATTCAGTGTCATGGGTAGATGTTACACATTCAGTGTCATGGAGTAGATGTTACACATTCAGTGTCATGGAGTAGATGTTACACATTCAGTGCCATGGAGTAGATGTTACACATTCAGTGCCATGGGTAGATGTTACACATTCAGTGTCATTGGTATTGTTTACACATTCAGTGCCATGGGTAGATGTTACACATTCAGTGTCATAGAGTAGATGTTACACATTCACTGTCATGGAGTAGATGTTACACATTCAGTGTCATGGGTAGATGTTACACATTCAGTGCCATGGGTAGATGTTACACATTCAGTGTCATGGGTATTGTTTACACATTCAGTGTCATGGGTAGATGTTACACATTCAGTGTCATGGAGTAGATGTTACACATTCAGTGTCATGGAGTAGATGTTACACATTCAGTGCCATGGAGTAGATGTTACACATTCAGTGCCATGGAGTAGATGTTACACATTCAGTGCCATGGGTAGATGTTACACATTCAGTGTCATTGGTATTGTTTACACATTCAGTGCCATGGGTAGATGTTACTCATTCAGTGTCATAGAGTAGATGTTACACATTCACTGTCATGGAGTAGATGTTACACATTCAGTGTCATGGAGTAGATGTTACACATTCAGTGTCATGGGTAGATGTTACACATTCAGTGTCATGGAGTAGATGTTACACATTCAGTGTCATGGAGTAGATGTTACACATTCAGTGCCATGGGTAGATGTTACACATTCACTGCCATGGAGTAGTTGTTACACATTCAGTGCCATGGAGTAGATGTTACACATTCAGTGCCATGGGTAGATGTTACACATTCAGTGTCATTGGTATTGTTTACACATTCAGTGCCATGGGTAGATGTTACACATTCAGTGTCATAGAGTAGATGTTACACATTCACTGTCATGGAGTAGATGTTACACATTCAGTGTCATGGGTAGATGTTACACATTCAGTGCCATGGGTAGATGGTACACATTCAGTGTCATGGGTAGATGTTACACATTCAGTGCCATGGGTAGATGTTACACATTCAGTGTCATAGAGTAGATGTTACACATTCAGTGTCATGGAGTAGATGTTACACATTCAGTGTCATGGAGTAGATTTTACACATTCAGTGTCATGGAGTAGATTTTACACATTCAGTGTCATAGAGTAGATGTTACACATTCAGTGTCATAGAGTAGATGTTACACATTCAGTGTCATGGAGTAGATTTTACACATTCAGTGCCATGGGTAGATGTTACACATTCAGTGCCATGGGTAGATGTTACACATTCAGTGCCATGGGTAGATGTTATACATTCAGTGCCATGGGTAGATGTTACACAATCAGTGTCATGGGTATTGTTTACACATTCAGTGCCATGGGTAGATGTTACACATTCAGTGTCATGGGTAGATGTTACACATTCAGTGTCATGGAGTAGATGTTATACATTCAGTGTCATGGGTAGATGTTACACATTCAGTGTCATGGGTAGATGTTACACATTCAGTGTCATGGAGTAGATGTTACACATTCAGTGTCATGGAGTAGATGTTACACATTCAGTGTCATGGAGTAGATGTTACACATTCAATGGCATGGGTAGATGTTACACATTCAGTGTAATGGGTAGATGTTACACATTCAGTGTCATGGAGTAGATGTTACACATTCAGTGTCATGGGTAGATGTTACACATTCAGTGTCATGGGTAGATGTTACACATTCAGTGTCATGGGTAGATGTTACACATTCAGTGTCATGGGTAGATGTTACACATTCAGTGCCATGGGTAGATGTTTGGCATTTGAACTCGAGCGTGGATTGGACACAATTCAGCGGTGACACGTTCCTTTGTCACAGCTGAGGTCTCACCTGACAGAAGTCTTGCTGGACCAGCTGCCCATAATGATGGAGCTAAGGAAATACTTGGAGCAGCTGTCCATGGCTGACCCTCCGGCGGTCAAGAAAGACCTCCTTTTGGAGCAGGTGGGTGGTCTCATTGGTCAACACAACCACTATAGCAACAGGTCACTTAGTGGCCAGTCAACAGGCCCAATGGACCCAGTGTTAGGTATCTCCCTACAGTGTGCTCACTTCTATGTACAAGGTTACCCTGACCACACCACATTACAGATGCTGTTAATGTTTTATTTATCTTAATACCGGTAGTTTATTTTTTCTTATCAAAGTGTAGAGTAAAAAATAAATGTTACTCTTCAGTCGTACCTTTGTTTCCGTAGTAGCAAACAGATGTCCACCATTTTGAGCAAATGTTGGCAGATGTAGAAACACTTATTCTTTCTTGAACACATAATTATTCTTGAAAATCCGCTTTCAGTAAAAATTCTATTATGTAAGCATATTAAAATTTGCATTTGTTAAAATAATTTTTGTATCTTTAGTTTAACAGTAACGTTGTGAAGTACAGAAAAGATAGTGTGGTTTGAGTGCATTGGTGATGTTTGACATCACATGGGATATTACTTATAGATAGTACACATGAAAAGCTTATTTCTACATGAATATGTCAAACAGGTTCCAGAGATCCGAGAAAACATCTTGCAAATGTACGATGGTCGATGGGCAAAAATTGCGAAGAAACAAAGCAAGCAGTTCTTCAACCCTTCCAATGTAGACATGATGGAACAAGCTAAAAGGTTAGTCTATGGAAGGACGCTTTATCCCACAAGTGCTACCCAGGTAGACATGATATAGATGGAGCAAGCTGAAAGGTTATTTTCACAGTCTGTGCGGAAATACTTTAGTTTACCTTTCACTGATCGCTTCACATGTGTCATTTAATTAGTTAAGAACAAAACAAATACTATTCTACAACACATACTATTTAGCTTTGAGAGCAAAACATTCTGAGACCTTGAATCACGTACTAATTACTGATCACATGCATGCATGGGTTAATATTTAGTTAAAATTCAATTATCACCCACATTGCAGATTGGCTGATACTTACAACTTTGACCTACTTGAGAATCTCATCACAGAGCCACCCAAGTGTGCCGTGTGTGGTGCTGAGGCATCCAAGCGGTGCTCGCGGTGCCAGAACGAGTGGTACTGTAGAAGGTGAGGCTGTTCAATATCTGTCAACTATGCCATGCACTACTTAGTCAGTTGCTTGATTTTGTTTTACTTTTCTCATCATATATAATATTAGTTGGTGTGAACTGTGAACACATGTACAGTGTACTATAAGAACAAGGCAATTGCATCATATTTTGCAAATCCATCCTTTTAAAACCGTCTTGTTGGAAATCCCCAGCAAATTCTTGGAAACTATGACATTTCTTTTGTGAAGATAATGTGTGTCATGTTTAGACTTGTGGTTTATGTTGACAATCAATGAAATATGACCACAATAAGTACGATATGTTCTTTTGTAAACATGGAATTGTTAGCTGTAAACATTGAATTGTTACCCTGAATTCTCGTTACAAATGCAGATTGAAGGGCCTAGTTGGTTGTAAATTTGGGAGACATTGCAATAATAGAAGTCTAATGTATTAAAAGAAACACCATGCAGTTAAAAACTTTGTTCAGCATTATGGCAATATGCATGCATATATTTAGTGACAGTTCTGTCATAAGCAAATTGCGTAGTAGCAGTGCCCTAAAATAAGCCAGATTATAAAAATAGATTCTCAATGGTTTCTCAGATATGTAATATGTTACCTAACAGTGCACAGTGGACACACAATGATGTCATAAGTCTTGGTCCAAAGGATTAAAACTGTAACTTGGCACTTAAAATCAAGTTGTGTCTATGCAAAATTGCATGGGATAGCTTTACATTTTATGAATGGATTGTGCCAAAAATACACAAGTTTTGGCTGTCTCTAAAGGTTGTAGCAACCTTTTTATGAAGCTATTGCAAACTTGATATGTAGTTGTTTTGAAAAATATTCCTTATTAGTCATAACAAGGACAGCCACATGAACACTGTAGCGAAAAGTAACCAAATGCTAATCATTGCTAACAAACTCATATTGTCTGTGTAACCACAACTAACCAACTCATGATGTTTATGTAACCAATACTAACAAACTCATGATGTCTGTGTAACCAAGACTAACAAACTTATGATGTCTGTGTAACCAAGACTAACAAACTTATGATGTCTGTGTAACCAAGACTAACAAACTTATGATGTCTGTGTAACCAAGACTAACAAACTCATGATGTCTGTGTAACCAAGACTAACAATCTGCTCAAGAAAATCAGTTAACCAAATTAATCAGTTAACTAAAGTTAACTAAATAACAACTTGACACGACGAGTAGAACTAAAGATGCCGTGTGTTGATGACTACTAATAAGATGTGTCTTTCTGTAGAGAATGTCAGGTGAGTCACTGGAAGAAACACAAGAAGGCGTGTGACTTGATGACAACAGACACCCCACACGACAACCAGCCCACCACTTGATGGCGACAGACACCCCACACGACAACCAGCCCACCACTTGATGGCAACAGACACCCCACACGACAACCAGCCCACCACTTGATGGCAACAGACACCCCACATGACAACCAGCCCACCACTTGATGGCAACAGACATCCCACATGACAACCAGCCCACCACTTGATGGCAACAGACACCCCACACGACAACCAGCCCACCACTTGATGGCAACAGACACCCCACACGACAACCAGCCCACCACTTGATGGCAACAGACACCCCACACGACAACCAGCCCACCACTTGATGACAACAGACACCCCACACGACAACCAGCTCACCACTTGATGACAACAGACACCCCACATGACAACCAGCCCACCACTTGATGGCAACAGACATCCCACACGACAACCAGCCCACCACTTGATGGCAACAGACACCCCACACGACAACCAGCTCACCACTTGATGACAACAGACACCCCACATGACAACCAGCCCACCACTTGATGGCAACAGACATCCCACACGACAACCAGCCCACCACTTGATGGCAACAGACACCCCACACGACAACCAGCTCACCACTTGATGGCAACAGACACCCCACATGACAACCAGCCCACCACTTGATGGCAACAGACACCCCACACGACAACCAGCCCACCACTTGATGACAACAGACACCCCACATGACAACCAGCCCACCACTTGATGGCAACAGACACCCCACGTGACAACCAGCCCACCACTTGATGACAACAGACACCCCACATGACAACCAGCCCACCACTTGATGACAACAGACACCCCACATGACAACCAGCCCACCACTTGATGGCAACAGACACCCCACATGACAACCAGCCCACCACTTGATGACAACAGACACCCCACACGACAACCAGCTCACCACTTGATGGCAACAGTCACCCCACATGACAACCAGCCCACCACTTGATGGCAACAGACATCCCATATGACAACTTGTTATGTTCTATAAATTAAATTGAATTGTAGTGCATATGTAAAGGTGATATCCAGTAAAAATCACACCTGTATTTGGCAACTTCCATCGTAAATACTCGTTAGTTTTACAGTATTAACAAGAATATTTATGCGACTGTCTGCAAAGGAGGTTGGAGCATCAGTCAACCAGTTTATCACAATATCCAAATAATTATGAAACATGTTACTCATGGAAGGACATGGAAACAACATTTTAGGGACATAGAAACAACATTCCAAACCTTAAACCTTAGGCATGCGACAACATTCCAAGATGTCATGTCCACCTTACTCTAGGGAGACATGTCACACAATTAACATGTTGATTAATTATAATTATTAAAGTAGAAATATTGAAACTGGGCTGTGCATCACATTTGACTAATCCATACATGATCTATGTAATGATCTATGTACACTTGCTCAAGTGTGACAAGCTCTACGCAGTAGTATTTGTAACTAGTTCTTTAGGGATTCTTGTGTGGCATAGAAATGTAGTTGACACAAAGTGTGATATTGATGTGAACAGTTTATGAATTCATATGAACATGAATGTAATATTTGTAATAAAAGGCCTATATATAATATATGTCTGTGTCCGTCCGGTGTCCTTCCATCCGTCCGTCCGTCCGTCCGTCCGTCCGTCCGTCCGTCCGTCCGTCCGTCCGTCCGTCCGTCCGTCCGTCCGTCCGTCCGCCCGCCTATGTCCTATAGCTTAGGGGCCGGAGGAGTGTTGTCTATCCATGCCTTTTCTTGTCTTCCTCTCTGCCGTGACCCATCAGTTCCTCCTTGCAGGATGGTGTTGGCAAAGCTCCCCTTCCTTCTGATCAAATGTCCAAACCACTGCAACGTTTTTCTTTTTACAATTAGGTAAGCGACAAATCCCCACAAAGTGCTTCATTTTGGGAGTTTAAATGGCCCCCACACAATGTTATATAATTGGAAAGCCATGTTAAACATATCTCCGCCACGATTAGGCCTGTGAGACAGTTGCCAAGTGGTGCAGCATGTTATTCCAAGGTCAAAGAAGGTCACAAAACGACCAATTTATATTGGCCTTGATAGTTGAATGGCTATATAGCTATTTTATTTAAACAAAAAATGGCCAAGCCACACATTGTTGGAAAGTGCATTATTTCATCTCACAGATGGTTTATGATAGGCTGTACCTGAAAGAATAAGAGTGACAACTAAGTAAAACAAGGTACATCATAACTTGATGAATATTCACACATTTACAATGCCATGAACATGACGAGGTTACACTGACTGCGAAGCTATTTATATGTACTGGTGTTCCACACCTACAGTGTTACTCCTGCCAGTCATAAACACCACACGTAGAAAGTGTGTTACTCTTGCCAGTCATGGAACACCACACGTACAAAGTGTGTTACTCCTGCCAGTCATGGAACACCACACATAGAAAGTGTATTACTCCTGCCAGTCATGGAACACCACACGTACAAAGTGTGTTACTCCTGCCAGTCATAAACACCACACGTAGAAAGTGTGTTACTCCTGCCAGTCATAAACATCACACGTACAAAGTGTGTTACTCCTGCCAGTCATGGAACACCACACGTAGAAAGTGTGTTACTCCTGCCAGTCATAAACACCACACGTACAAAGTGTGTTACTCCTGCCAGTCATAAACACCACACGTAGAAAGTGTGTTACTCCTGCCAGTCATAAACATCACACGTACAAAGTGTGTTACTCCTGCCAGTCATGGAACACCACACGTAGAAAGTGTGTTACTCCTGCCAGTCATAAACACCACACGTACAAAGTGTGTTACTCCTGCCAGTCATAAACACCACACGTACAAAGTGTGTTACTCCTACCAGTCATGGAACACCACACGTAGAAAGTGTATTACTCCTCCCAGTCATGGAACACCACACGTAGAAAGTGTGTTACTCCTGCCAGTCATGGAACACCACACGTACAAAGTGTGTTACTCCTGCCAGTCATGGAACACCACACGTACAAAGTGTGTTACTCCTGCCAGTCATGGAACACCACACGTACAAAGTGTGTTACTCCTGCCAGTCATAAACACCACACGTAGAAAGTGTGTTACTCCTGCCAGTCATAAACATCACACGTACAAAGTGTGTTACTCCTGCCAGTCATAAACACCACACGTAGAAAGTGTGTTACTCCTCCCAGTCATGGAACACCACACGTAGAAAGTGTGTTACTCCTGCCAGTCATGGAACACCACACGTAGAAAGTGTGTTACTCCTGCCAGTCATGGAACACCACACGTAGAAAGTGTGTTACTCCTGCCAGTCATGGAACACCACACGTACAAAGTGTGTTACTCCTGCCAGTCATGGAACACCACACGTACAAAGTGTGTTACTCCTGCCAGTCATAAACACCACACGTAGAAAGTGTGTTACTCCTGCCAGTCATAAACATCACACGTACAAAGTGTGTTACTCCTGCCAGTCATAAACACCACACGTAGAAAGTGTGTTACTCCTCCCAGTCATGGAACACCACACGTAGAAAGTGTGTTACTCCTGCCAGTCATGGAACACCACACGTAGAAAGTGTGTTACTCCTGCCAGTCATGGAACACCACACGTATAAAGTGTGTTACTCCTGCCAGTCATAAACACCACACGTAGAAAGTGTGTTACTCCTGCCAGTCATAAACACCACACGTACAAAGTATGTTACTCCTGCCAGTCATAAACACCACACGTAGAAAGTGTGTTACTCCTGCCAGTCACGGAACACCACACGTAGAAAGTGTGTTACTCCTGCCAGTCATGGAACACCACACGTAGAAAGTGTGTTACTCCTGCCAGTCATAAACACCACACATAGAAAGTGTGTTACTCCTGCCAGTCATAAACACCACACGTAGAAAGTGTGTTACTCCTGCCAGTCATAAACACCACATGTACAAAGTGTGTTACTCCTGCCAGTCATAAACACCACACGTAGAAAGTGTGTTACTCCTGCCAGTCACGGAACACCACACGTAGAAAGTGTGTTACTCCTGCCAGTCATGGAACACCACACGTACAAAGTGTGTTACTCCTGCCAGTCATAAACACCACACGTAGAAAGTGTGTTACTCCTGCCAGTCATAAACACCACACGTACAAAGTGTGTTACTCCTGCCAGTCACGGAACACCACACGTACAAAGTGTGTTACTCCTGCCAGTCATAAACACCACACGTAGAAAGTGTGTTACTCCTGCCAGTCATAAACACCACACGTAGAAAGTGTGTTACTCCTGCCAGTCATAAACACCACACATAGAAAGTGTGTTACTCCTGCCAGTCATGGAACACCACACGTAGAAAGTGTGTTACTCCTGCCAGTCATGGAACACCACACGTAGAAAGTGTGTTACTCCTGCCAGTCATGGAACACCACACGTAGAAAGTGTGTTACTCCTGCCAGTCATGGAACACCACACACTCTCAACTATAGCCATCAGTTATTTACAAACACTTTACAGCCACAACTCGTAATACCACAGCACAAGTGATTTAGAGTTGTAGATGACCATATCAGTCAAATGGTAACATCATAGAGCCTCTCCTTGTCATTGGAGGCCACAACAAACTCTTGTGTGCACTGCACATGAACTGGAATGTAGTGTCTAACATATTTTGCAGCAAACAAATAAATATAAAACAGAATAATAATATACATATGGTTTAATATCGAGTCATAAAAAGCACTGTCAAAGACAGTAACAAGAAACACCCTGACCAGCAATACACATGACATTCATATGAACTGTCTCTAAACAATAACAAATAACAGTTGTGTTCCTCATTCACTGCTCTGTTTAGTTTCATGTTTCTCCTCCTTCTCCTCTGTCACTCGCAACACAAGTTGCATAGAATCAAGTGAATTAGTTGAAAGGCAGATTATGTCTAAGTGACATGAACAACCACAACACAAGACAAATACGTCTACAGATTATGTCTAAGTGACATGAACACCCACCACACTAGACAAACACGTCTACAGATTATGTCTAAGTGACATGAACAACCACAACACAAGACAAATACGTCTACAGATATGATCTTACACTGACATCAGTGAGCCACTCTGGCAGTTCCACGGAGCTCTAACTGGAACAATGACAGCAAGTTGTTCCGTGGACTGCTTCATCACTAAGATCAAACAGAATCATCAGAATCATAACCACACTACTGGTACTTATCAAATGAATATATATCTGAAGCATTATATGTACAAAATACATGTATATATGTAAATATATATATAATTATATATATATATGTAAATATATATATAATTATATATATATATTATATACACACACACATATATATATATATATATATATATATATATATATATATATATATATATATATATATATATATAGCTTAAGAACCACATTGTTGAAAAACATCATATTCTTTCAATATAAACCATGTTGTTGAATAACATCATTTTCTTTAAATACCTTTCTGTATTTTAAATAGTTTGTTTTCCCTTTTCCACTTTCTATAGCATCCCTGTTCCGCCATAGAGCCTCTCTGTTCTGACACCAAATGTCACCCAGTTTCGCCTGGTGTCAGCTGTGGCCCTGCAGGTGTCGCCACTGCACACAGACAGTTTGACGAGACGCTTATTCATCGCCACAAGGATTTGTGGACTGATTGTTTTAGCAATATTCTTCAGTTGGTGTGGATCTTTGTTAAGATCATACACTTCAACAAATCCCTGCAAAAGAAATTTGTTACAAGAATGTATTAAATAAATACATAGTTATAGTTACATTTGGTAATCTAATCATCTAACTTTGAAGAGAAGCTTCCATTACTCTATTGTTCTCAAATGCAAACTCACAGTACTGTACTATAGGAAATGTTAAGACACTCTATAAACTCGAGTATATGAGGCTATAAGACTGGGAGAGACATTACACTTACCTCGTGGTCTGCAAACTCACAGTACATGAGGTTGCATGTTTTGGAGAGAGTCCTCACACAGGTGTATGTGTTGTTGAACGAATCCTCACAAACACACTCAGGGAAACAATTCTGAAAGAATAAAACATAATATCCACATTATCAACCACATCAACCTAAACAACAACATCCACATTATCAACCACATCAACCTAAACAACAACATCCACATTATCAACCATATCAACCTAAATAACAACATCCACATTATCAACCATATCAACCTAAATAACAACATCTACATTATCAACCATATCAACCTAAATAACAACATCCACATTATCAACCATATCAACCTAAATAACAACATCCACATTATCAACCATAGCAACCTAAATAACAACATCCACATTATCAATCATATCAACCTAAATAACAACATCCACATTATCAACCACATCAACCTAAACAACAACATCCACATTATCAACCATATCACCCTAAATAACAACATCCACATTATCAACCATATCAACCTAAATAACAACATCTACATTATCAACCATATCAACCTAAATAACAACATCAACATTATCAACCATATCAACCTAAATAACAACATCCACATTATCAACCATATCAACCTAAACAACAACATCGACATTATCAACCACATCAACCTAAACAACAACATCGACATTATCAACCATATCAACCTAAATAACAACATCCACATTATCAACCATATCAACCTAAACAACAACATCGACATTATCAACCACATCAACCTAAACAACAACATCGACATTATCAACCATGTCAACCTAAATAACAACATCCACATTATCAACCACATCAACCTAAATAACAACATCCAAATTATCAATCACATCAACCTAAAAAATATGATAACATCCACATTATCAACCACATCAACCTAAATAAATGATAACATTCACATTATCAACCACATCAACCTAAATAAATGATAACATCCACATTATCAGCCATATGAACCTAAATAAATGATAACATTCACATTATCAGCCATATATGAACCTAAATAAATGATAACATCCACACTATCAACCACATCAACCTAAATCAGCCAACATCTTGATGAAGTGCCTGCCATTAATTATTATCATGTTATACAACCTCACTAAGTAACATGTATTCTTAATGCAATTTCTGAGGCAATAGCAACTGATCTATCTACTAACATGGCTACTAGTATAGTGCCTATATAATCAAGACTGACATATTTGTTACAACAAATTGTGCCAAGAGGTCCTGCAGTTCTTTGGCTATATTGTGAGTCTGTAATTATGAATAACATGTGTTTTCTCTGTCCAGTTTTTTCACGACAATCACTTGATAGTTTCATTGGGTATTGTTATGAGACACCAGAAAGACACAGTCCGTTGTGTGAATGCAGTAGGCAAGAAACATTACAAAGGCTTATAAATACTTAGAATAGACATGTGACGTGGCATGCCAAAACCAGGCTTTTGTAGGCAAGTTGACAATTCCATATTATTATTGATTCAATTAGAGGAGATGAAGAGCTTTAAAATGATACAAAGATGAACACTCAATCTTGTGTATGGGCGAAGATATTCCACTTCAAGTGCATAAGTTTGTGGAATGTCACTTCCAAGAAAATGAGTTTTTAAAGTGATCGGTCGTAAAAAGTGATAGCGTGGAACATTACCATAGCAACCACATCTTTATAATGCTCCATTTGTCCTGAAATGTTGCATAGACCTAGAGATGGTGTATACTCATGTGAAAGTATAATTAGAAAATATTAAATATTAAGCTTGCGACAGGCTAGGGCCGATTAATTGGCCCGAGACTCCTTCTGCATAAAAACATCGAGCGGCCTAAAATGGCCTACCCCGATGTTGAAAAAATCATAAAAATAAAAGTTCTCGACGGATATGATTCCTTTTTATGCTATTTAGCAGCTAAAATGTATGGCTACATTTGTCTCGCAGGAAGTAGGAAACTTATCCGTTCAGTAATTATTTGGTTGCAGGATAGTGCGCTAAATTAGCCTTAAAACGGCTTTATTTTAGACTAATTAGCTGTGAAATTAATGACATGGTATCTATTATGGAAATATTGAAAGATTGATGATTTTTCTGATTGATTCCGCCAAAAACCCACTTTCGACATTTTGAGGGTATGCTGACTAATTACACCCTGGCGCCGATCGAGGATCTGCGACAAGCGCCTGGTTTTGGCGTGCCGCGTCACATATAACAGCAGACTGAATGACAGAGTGGCTGGAATCATGTAAAAGTTCGCCCTGAACTTCAATGAGTGACCTCAAACACACACACCCACAATATCACATACACATGCAGGCAAACACAGTGTTATACATACATACATGCATGCATGCATGCATGCATACATACATTATACATACACACATACATTACATACATGCACACACACAAACACACATACACACACAAACACGCACACACACACACACACATACACACACACACACACACACACACAGTGCTATACATACATACATACATACATACATACATACATACATACATACATACATACATACATACATACATACATACATACATACATACATACATACATACATACATACATACATACATACATACCGAGATTACACACAGGTCACTTGTCGCTGGGGTACTGCTGTACTTTGCATGTAGTTGCAGTCAGTACTTGTAGCTGCCCTGACAGTACGGCTCACCCTGTACCCTAACCCTCCCAACTGTCTGTTTACTTTCATGATACAACTTTCACACAGACCATTTGTCCTATAGTGTACACCTACCGACAACTGTTGGTGGTCGAGTTGTGGGCAGCCTGCGTTGATGTCCCTGTATTCCCCTTTGTGTTCCACCAAGAAGTCTTCCCGCCATTCCCTGTCTACCCAGGTAGAGTTCCCAAGAAGTGACAGGAAGGAGTGGCCATCCATAGTCGTTGTCATGGCACCCAGTGACAGCCCAGCCATTTCTAGGAATGTTGGTGCAAGATCTATGTTCAAAATAATTTCCTGGAATCAGTAAATATTTTAATTGATATCTGTTGTCATGAAAGTGCATATACAGTCTTAAAACAAAGCCGAAATGTTGACATTTTGTGTCTTAGTTGCTAGCATTACTGACATTATAGAATGTAATTTCATACCTTCAATATAAACCAGATACACTGCACTTCTACAAACTGGCAACACGCAGCATGTCTGAAGATGAATTATGTTAAACATACTTGTGATATATTTAGCAATGATGCTTCAGTTGATGAGTAACAAGACTGTGTGGCCACTGACCTCTCTGACCTGACCTGGGGTCACTCGGGGCCCGGTGACCATGAGGGGCACCCGCACGTCAAACTCATACAACTGGCGCTTGTCATTGGGCAGAGACATCTGACCTGGGGCAACAACAGAATGAGGAAGAAGGGATGAAGCCCACAGTCTCCAAGGCCCAACAACACAGTCTCCATGGCCCAACAACACAGTCTCCATGGCCCAACAACACAGTCTCCAGGGCCCAACAACAGTCTCCATGGCCCAACAACACAGTCTCCAGGGCCCAACAATACAGTCTCCATGGCCCAACAACACAGTCTCCATGGCCCAACAACACAGTCTCCAGGGCCCAACAACACAGTCTCCATGGCCCAACAACACAGTATCCAGGGCCCAACAACACAGTCTCCATGGCCCAACAACACAGTCTCCATGGCCCAACAACACAGCCTCCATGGCCCAACAACACAGCCTCCATGGCCCAACAACACAGTCTCCATGGCCCAACAACACAGTCTCCATGGCCCAACAACACAGTCTCCATGGCCCAACAACACAGTCTCCAGGGCCCAACAACACACAGTCTCCAGGGGCCAACAACACACAGTCTCCAGGGGCCAACAACACAGTCTCCAGGGCCCAACAACACAGTCTCCAGGGCCCAACAACACAGTCTCCAGGGCCCAACAACACAGTCTCCATGGCCCAACAACACAGCCTCCATGGCCCAACAACACAGCCTCCATGGCCCAACAACACAGCCTCCATGGCCCAACAACACAGTCTCCATGGCCCAACAACACAGTCTCCATGGCCCAACAACACAGTCTCCATGGCCCAACAACACAGTCTCCATGGCCCAACAACACAGTCTCCATGGCCCAACAACACAGTCTCCAGGGCCCAACAACACACAGTCTCCAGGGCCCAACAACACACAGTCTCCAGGGGCCAACAACACAGTCTCCAGGGCCCAACAACACAGTCTCCAGGGCCCAACAACACAGTCTCCATGGCCCAACAACACAGTCTCCATGGCCCAACAACACAGTCTCCAGGGCCCAACAACACACAGTCTCCAGGGGCCAACAACACACAGTCTCCAGGGGCCAACAACACAGTCTCCAGGGCCCAACAACACAGTCTCCAGGGCCCAACAACACAGTCTCCAGGGCCCAACAACACAGTCTCCAGGGCTCAACAACACAGTCTCCATGGTCCAACAACACACAGTCTCCAGGGCCCAACAACCCAGTCTCTAGGGCCCAACAACACACAGTCTCCAGGGTCCAACAACACAGTCTCCAGGGCCCAACAACACACAGTCTCCAGGGCCCAACAACACAGTCTCCAGGGCCCAACAACACAGTCTCCAGGGCCCAACAACACACAGTACTCAAACCCCTACAATAAACAGTACACAGGGCCCAACAACACACAGTACACAGGGCCCAACAACACACAGTACTCATGGCCCCACAACACACAGTACACATGGCCCCACAACACACAGTACACATGGCCCTACAAAACACAGTACACATGGTCCCAAAACACACAGTACACATGGCCCTACAACACACAGTACACATGGTCCCACAACACACAGTACACATGGTCCTACAACACACAGTACACATGGCCCTACAACACACAGTACACATGGCCCCACAACACACAGTACACATGGCCCCACAACACACAGTACACATGGCCCCACAACACACAGTACACATGGCCCCACACACACACAGTACACATGGCTCCACAACACACAGTACACATGGCCCCACAACACACAGTACACATGGCCCCACAACACACAGTACACATGGTCCCACAACACACAGTACACATGGCCCCACAACACACAGTACACATGGCGCCACAACACACAGTACACATGGCCCTACAACACACAGTACACATGGTCCCACAACACACAGTACACATGGCCCTACAACACACAGTACACATGGTCCCACAACACACAGTACACATGGTCCTACAACACACAGTACACATGGCCCCACAACACACAGTACACATGGCCCTACAACACACAGTACACATGGCCCCACAAGTTACCTAAGTGGAAGCCATTGTCTGAAGTGAAGACAACGTATGTGTTGCTCAACAGGCCGTGTTTGTTGAGTCTTGTCATCACCAGCTCCACCAGGTCGTCTACTGACAGCAGGGTGCGCCACCTGCATTGATAGAGGACATTTATTGGAGATATAATAATTTTACTGACTATAAATATATATATACAGCTGTATATATATATATATATATATATATACATTATATATAGTATACATATAGATGTATATATTTACATTCAATTTTTAACAAAAACAATGCAAGCCAGTTCTCAAAACTAAGAAAAGAATGAAGCAAAAGGGAGCTAGATTGTCAACTTGAACTCTATATTCACGGATAATGGCCAGTTCTTTAAGTGCAAGATGAACACAGTGTTCATCTTGCACTTAACGCACTGGCCATCAACTGTGAAGATATGGTTCGAGTTAACAATCTAGGCTTGCTGTGTTCATCTTGCACTTAACGCACTGACCATCAACTATGAAGATAGGGTTCGAGTTAACAATCTAGCCTTGCTGTGTTCATCTTGCACTTAACGCACTGGCCATCAACTGTGAAGATAGGGTTCAAGTTAACAATCTAGCCTTGCTGTGTTCATCTTGCACTTAATGCACTGGCCATCAACTGTGAAGATAGGGTTCAAGTTAACAATCTAGCCTTGCTGTGTTCATCTTGCACTTAACGCACTGGCCATCAACTGTGAAGATAGGGTTCAAGTTAACAATCTAGCCTTGCTGTGTTCATCTTGCACTTAACGCACTGGCCATCAACTGTGAAGATAGGGTTCGAGTCCAGACTGGCAATTTTTTTCATCTTTATGAAATGAAAAGACACAGAATGCAGTTCATTCTATCATCTGCCTGCTGTGTATGTCAACTATGTAAACTGTTGCACACTGGGAAAAGAAAAAACACTGTCAGGGACTAACAGAGTGAATAACAGTGATCTAGAAACATCTCCACAAGTGGTAGTGGATTGACTTAATCCTAACATTTGCTGTGATGACAGTAAGCACCATGAGTGTGTTATGCTAGGCTGACACTGACGCTGTATAAAGTCCCGTTACAATGATATCTTGTGCACCTGTTTCTGTGGGTAGAGTCGATGTATTTGAGAGACGCGTCTCCCAGAGGGTGTTTGGCCTGTCTCAGCAGCCAGTGCTTGTCCTACAGCACGGGAATAAACACACACTTTACACACAGGTATCCAGCCAGTGCTTGTCCTACAGCACGGGAATAAACACACACTTTACACACAGGTATCCAGCCAGTGCTTGTCCTACAGCACGGGAACAAACACACACTTTACACACAGGTATCCAGCCAGTGCTTGTCCTACAGCACGGGAACACACACACACTTTACACACAGGTATCCAGCCAGTGCTTGTCCTACAGCACGGGAACAAACACACACTTTACACACAGGTATCCAGCCAGTGCTTGTCCTACAGCACGGGAACACACACACACTTTACACACAGGTATCCAGCCAGTGCTTGTCCTACAGCACGGGAACAAACACACACTTTACACACAGGTATCCAGCCAGTGCTTGTCCTACAGCACGGGAACACACACTTTACACACAGGTATCCAGCCAGTGCTTGTCCTACAGCACGGGAACACACACTTTACACACAGGTATCCAGCCAGTGCTTGTCCTACAGCACGGGAACAAACACACACTTTACACACAGGTATCCAGCCAGTGCTTGTCCTACAGCACGGGAATAAACACACACTTTACACACAGGTATCCAGCCAGTGCTTGTCCTACAGCACGGGAACAAACACACACTTTACACACAGGTATCCAGCCAGTGCTTGTCCTACAGCACGGGAACACACACACACTTTACACACAGGTATCCAGCCAGTGCTTGTCCTACAGCACGGGAACAAACACACACTTTACACACAGGTATCCAGCCAGTGCTTGTCCTACAGCACGGGAACACACACTTTACACACAGGTATCCAGCCAGTGCTTGTCCTACAGCACGGGAACACACACTTTACACACAGGTATCCAGCCAGTGCTTGTCCTACAGCACGGGAACACACACTTTACACACAGGTATCCAGCCAGTGCTTGTCCTACAGCACGGGAACACACACTTTACACACAGGTATCCAGCCAGTGCTTGTCCTACAGCACGGGAATAAACACACACTTTACACACAGGTATCCAGCCAGTGCTTGTCCTACAGCACGGGAACACACACTTTACACACAGGTATCCAGCCAGTGCTTGTCCTACAGCACGGGAACACACACTTTACACACAGGTATCCAGCCAGTGCTTGTCCTACAGCACGGGAACAAACACACACTTTACACACAGGTATCCAGCCAGTGCTTGTCCTACAGCACGGGAACACACACTTTACACACAGGTATCCAGCCAGTGCTTGTCCTACAGCACGGGAACAAACACACACTTTACACACAGGTATCCAGCCAGTGCTTGTCCTACAGCACGGGAACACACACTTTACACACAGGTATCCAGCCAGTGCTTGTCCTACAGCACGGGAACACACACTTTACACACAGGTATCCAGCCAGTGCTTGTCCTACAGCACGGGAACAAACACACACTTTACACACAGGTATCCAGCCAGTGCTTGTCCTACAGCACGGGAACACACACTTTACACACAGGTATCCAGCCAGTGCTTGTCCTACAGCACGGGAATAAACACACACTTTACACACAGGTATCCAGCCAGTGCTTGTCCTACAGCACGGGAACACACACTTTACACACAGGTATCCAGCCAGTGCTTGTCCTACAGCACGGGAACACACACTTTACACACAGGTATCCAGCCAGTGCTTGTCCTACAGCACGGGAACAAACACACACTTTACACACAGGTATCCAGCCAGTGCTTGTCCTACAGCACGGGAACACACACTTTACACACAGGTATCCAGCCAGTGCTTGTCCTACAGCACGGGAACAAACACACACTTTACACACAGGTATCCAGCCAGTGCTTGTCCTACAGCACGGGAACACACACTTTACACACAGGTATCCAGCCAGTGCTTGTCCTACAGCACGGGAACACACACTTTACACACAGGTATCCAGCCAGTGCTTGTCCTACAGCACGGGAACAAACACACACTTTACACACAGGTATCCAGCCAGTGCTTGTCCTACAGCACGGGAACACACACTTTACACACAGGTATCCAGCCAGTGCTTGTCCTACAGCACGGGAACAAACACACACTTTACACACAGGTATCCAGCCAGTGCTTGTCCTACAGCACGGGAACACACACTTTACACACAGGTATCCAGCCAGTGCTTGTCCTACAGCACGGGAACACACACTTTACACACAGGTATCCAGCCAGTGCTTGTCCTACAGCACGGGAACACACACTTTACACACAGGTATCCAGCCAGTGCTTGTCCTACAGCACGGGAACAAACACACACTTTACACACAGGTATCCAGCCAGTGCTTGTCCTACAGCACGGGAATAAACACACACTTTACACACAGGTATCCAGCCAGTGCTTGTCCTACAGCACGGGAACACACACACACTTTACACACAGGTATCCAGCCAGTGCTTGTCCTACAGCACGGGAATAAACACACACTTTACACACAGGTATCCAGCCAGTGCTTGTCCTACAGCACGGGAACACACACACACTTTACACACAGGTATCCAGCCAGTGCTTGTCCTACAGCACGGGAATAAACACACACTTTACACACAGGTATCCAGCCAGTGCTTGTCCTACAGCACGGGAACACACACACACTTTACACACAGGTATCCAGCCAGTGCTTGTCCTACAGCACGGGAATAAACACACACTTTACAAACAGGTATCCAGCCAGTGCTTGTCCTACAACACGGGAACAAACACACACTTTACAAACAGGTATCCAGCCAGTGCTTGTCCTACAGCACGGGAACAAACACACACTTTACATACAGGTATCCAGCCAGTGCTTGTCCTACAGCACGGGAACAAACACACACTTTACAAACAGGTATCCAGCCAGTGCTTGTCCTACAACACGGGAACAAACACACACTTTACAAACAGGTATCCAGCCAGTGCTTGTCCTACAGCACGGGAACAAACACACACTTTACACACAGGTATCCAGCCAGTGCTTGTCCTACAGCACGGGAACAAACACACACTTTACACACAGGTATCCAGCCAGTGCTTGTCCTACAGCACGGGAACAAACACACACTTTACACACAGGTATCCAGCCAGTGCTTGTCCTACAGCACGGGAACAAACACACACTTTACACACAGGTATCCAGCCAGTGCTTGTCCTACAGCACGGGAACACACACTTTACACACAGGTATCCAGCCAGTGCTTGTCCTACAGCACGGGAACACACACTTTACACACAGGTATCCAGCCAGTGCTTGTCCTACAGCACGGGAACACACACTTTACACACAGGTATCCAGCCAGTGCTTGTCCTACAGCACGGGAACAAACACACACTTTACACACAGGTATCCAGCCAGTGCTTGTCCTACAGCACGGGAATAAACACACACTTTACACACAGGTATCCAGCCAGTGCTTGTCCTACAGCACGGGAACACACACACACTTTACACACAGGTATCCAGCCAGTGCTTGTCCTACAGCACGGGAATAAACACACACTTTACACACAGGTATCCAGCCAGTGCTTGTCCTACAGCACGGGAACACACACACACTTTACACACAGGTATCCAGCCAGTGCTTGTCCTACAGCACGGGAATAAACACACACTTTACACACAGGTATCCAGCCAGTGCTTGTCCTACAGCACGGGAACACACACACACTTTACACACAGGTATCCAGCCAGTGCTTGTCCTACAGCACGGGAATAAACACACACTTTACAAACAGGTATCCAGCCAGTGCTTGTCCTACAACACGGGAACAAACACACACTTTACAAACAGGTATCCAGCCAGTGCTTGTCCTACAGCACGGGAACAAACACACACTTTACATACAGGTATCCAGCCAGTGCTTGTCCTACAGCACGGGAACAAACACACACTTTACAAACAGGTATCCAGCCAGTGCTTGTCCTACAACACGGGAACAAACACACACTTTACAAACAGGTATCCAGCCAGTGCTTGTCCTACAGCACGGGAACAAACACACACTTTACACACAGGTATCCAGCCAGTGCTTGTCCTACAGCACGGGAACAAACACACACTTTACACACAGGTATCCAGCCAGTGCTTGTCCTACAGCACGGGAACAAACACACACTTTACACACAGGTATCCAGCCAGTGCTTGTCCTACAGCACGGGAACAAACACACACTTTACACACAGGTATCCAGCCAGTGCTTGTCCTACAGCACGGGAACAAACACACACTTTACACACAGGTATCCAGCCAGTGCTTGTCCTACAGCACGGGAACAAACACACACTTTACACACAGGTATCCAGCCAGTGCTTGTCCTACAACACGGGAACAAACACACACTTTACATACAGGTATCCAGCCAGTGCTTGTCCTACAGCACGGGAACAAACACACACTTTACACACAGGTATCCAGCCAGTGCTTGTCCTACAGCATGGGAACAAACACACACTTTACATACAGGTATCCAGCCAGTGCTTGTCCTACAGCACGGGAACAAACACACACTTTACACACAGGTATCCAGCCAGTGCTTGTCCTACAGCACAGGAACAAAGACAACCTTTACACACAGGTATCCAGCCAGTGCTTGTCCTACAACACGGGAACAAACACACACTTTACACACAGGTATCCAGCCAGTGCTTGTCCTACAGCACGGGAACAAAAACACACTTTACACACAGGTATCCAGCCAGTGCTTGTCCTACAGCACGGGAACAAACACACACTTTACATACAGGTATCCAGCCAGTGCTTGTCCTACAGCACGGGAACAAACACACACTTTACATACAGGTATCCAGCCAGTGCTTGTCCTACAGCACGGGAACAAACACACACTTTACATACAGGTATCCAGCCAGTGCTTGTCCTACAGCACGGGAACAAACACACACTTTACACACAGGTATCCAGCCAGTGCTTGTCCTACAACACGGGAACAAACACACACTTTACATACAGGTATCCAGCCAGTGCTTGTCCTACAGTACGGGAACAAACACACACTTTACATACAGGTATCCAGCCAGTGCTTGTCCTACAGCACGGGAACAAACACACACTTTACACACAGGTATCCAGCCAGTGCTTGTCCTACAGCACAGGAACAAAGACAACCTTTACACACAGGTATCCAGCCAGTGCTTGTCCTACAACACGGGAACAAACACACACTTTACACACAGGTATCCAGCCAGTGCTTGTCCTACAGCACGGGAACAAAAACACACTTTACACACAGGTATCCAGCCAGTGCTTGTCCTACAGCACGGGAACAAACACACACTTTACATACAGGTATCCAGCTTAGTTGTCTGCAGTGTCCTGGTTTGTCATCTAACTGCGGCTTGTATCACACTGTGGTCCAACCAGGACTCTGCTTCAGTACCTAGCACTATTCATGCCTATTTTGCACACATGCCAAACATAGCTGTCATAGTCAGGTCCAATTCATTTTGTAATTTGTGCGCAACTATATAGCTTATAATTTCATCTTTCAATGTCCACATTGTTATTTTTAAACAACATAATACAATTAATAGCGATGCATTTATTAATACACATTAAGGAAATATAGACAACATGAGTCAAACGTTACTTTTTAAAGTTACCACCAAATTAAGTAATAAATGGGTGATAATAGGACCACATGAGCTAAATGATGCACCATTGTGAAGCTTATGATCTGTGGATTCTATGCAGATACAAAGGTCCATTACTGATCCTTGTGACCGAATTGGTGTACATGCATCACCAGGAGTGCATTGGTGTACATGCATCACCAGGAGTGCACTGGTGTACATGCATCACCAGGAGTGCACTGGTGTACATGCATCACCAGGAGTGCACTGGTGTACATGCATCACCAGGAGTGCACTGGTGTACATGCATCACCAGGCGTGCACTGGTGTACATGCATCACCAGGAGTGCACTGGTGTACATGCATCACAAGGAGTGCACTGGTGTACATGCATCACCAGGAGTGCACTGGTGTACATGCATCACCAGGAGTGCACTGGTGTACATGCATTACCAGACATGCACTGGTGTACATGCATCACCAGGAGTGCACTGGTGTACATGCATCACCAGGAGTGCACTGGTGTACGTGCATTACCAGGAGTGCACTAGTGTACATGCATCACCAGGAGTGCACTGGTGTACGTGCATTACCAGGAGTGCACTGGTGTACATGCATTACCAGGAGTGCACTGGTGTACGTGCATTACCAGGCAGTCATGAAGGATACTATACTGGACTCTCATTTTCAACCTGTTTAATAATCAGTTGAACCTATACACTTTTAAAGGCTGAGAAATGCAGTTGTGCAAAGATTATACTAAAGCACCAGATGGTATTTTTAAGTGCAGCCATGAGTGGTACCAGTAGTAATGACTATGGCTCCATATATATTTTGCAAATAACTGGGTCATTCCTAGTAAAACCTCAAAAAATCAAACAAGAGTTGTTGACAGCTGTCCACGTACCTTGCCGAAGTAGTTGAAGCTGCCAGAGCGAGGAGCCGAGACATTGGAGAATGCCTTGCTGTACTGGGGGGCGGGGGTGAAGGGTGCGTGACACGCCGGGGTCGACAACATCATAAAGAATGGCTTGTGGGGATGCTGGTGCTTCAGAAACACTTCAGCTCTCCGTGCCTGTTGAGCACAAACATGACTCCTCAATGATGACATAATTACAAACAGTCCAGTATAACTGAGTTAGAGGTGGAGAAACAGCCTGCTGTCAACAGCAACATCAACAAATGTATAAATGTGGTGCTCTACGAGTTAGCTAACAATAAATGCATTTTGTAACTTTTTAAAGAATATGCCAATATGAACAGGCTAAAAGTGTTTGACGTAATGAGCAGCTACAGACTTAATTGTGTTACAGAAGGTGCTGTAGGATGCTGGATGTTTCTAGAGAATCATGTTAAAATAAAACGTGGATCTACTAGAAACATGTTTGAAAATGGATTTGTTTTATTTTGTTTTTGTTAGTGCCACACAGGTAAATATGAGTCATACTCACAATGACATCGGTGAGGTAGTCATCATTGTAGTTGTCACCATGTGTTTCTGGCTTGCCATCCACAGACAGAGTGTAGTTGTAGTAGACAGAGTTACCGACCTAGCAACATACACAGACAGAGTGTAGTTGTAGTAGACAGAGTTACCGACCTAGCAACATACACAGACAGAGTGTAGTTGTAGTAGACAGAGTTACCGACCTAGCAACATACACAGACAGAGTGTAGTTGTAGCAGACAGAGTTACCGACCTAGCAACATACACAGACAGAGTGTAGTTGTAGACAGAGTTACCGACCTAGCAACATACACAGACAGAGTGTAGTTGTAGACAGAGTTACCGACCTAGCAACATACACAGACAGAGTGTAGTTGTAGTAGATAGAGATACCGAACTAGCAACATACACAGACAGCGTGTAGTTGTAGACAGAGTTACCGACCTAGCAACATACACAGACAGAATGTAGTTGTAGTAGACAGAGTTACCGACCTAGCAACATACACAGACAGAGTGTAGTTGTAGTAGACAGAGATACCGACCTAGCAACATACACAGACAGAGTGTAGTTGTAGTAGACAGAGTTACCGACCTAGCAACATACACAGACAGAGTGTAGTTGTAGCAGACAGAGTTACCGACCTAGCAACATACACAGACAGAGTGTAGTTGTAGTAGACAGAGTTACCGACCTAGCAACACACACAGACAGAGTGTAGTTGTAGCAGACAGAGTTACCGACCTAGCAACATACGCAGACAGAGTGTAGTTGTAGTAGACAGAGTTACCGACCTAGCAACATACGCAGACAGAGTGTAGTTGTAATAGACAGAGTTACCGACCTAGCAACATACACAGACAGAGTGTAGTTGTAATAGACAGAGTTACCGACCTAGCAACATACACAGACAGAGTGTAGTTGTAGTAGACAGAGTTACCGACCTAGCAACATACACAGACAGAGTGTAGTTGTAGCAGACAGAGTTACCGACCTAGCAACATACACAGACAGAGTGTAGTTGTAGACAGAGTTACCGACCTAGCAACAAACACAGACAGAATGTAGTTGTAATAGACAGAGTTACCGACCTAGCAACATACACAGACAGAGTGTAGTTGTAGCAGACAAAGTTACCGACCTAGCAACACACACAGACAGAGTGTAGTTGTAGTAGACAGAGTTACCGACCTAGCAACACACACAGACAGAGTGTAGTTGTAGCAGACAGAGTTACCGACCTAGCAACATACACAGACAGAGTGTAGTTGTAATAGACAGAGTTACCAACCTAGCAACATACACAGACAGAGTGTAGTTGTAGACAGAGTTACCGACCTAGCAACATACACAGACAGAGTGTAGTTGTAATAGACAGAGTTACCGACCTAGCAACATACGCAGACAGAGTGTAGTTGTAATAGACAGAGTTACCGACCTAGCAACATACACAGACAGAATGTAGTTGTAGCAGACAGAGTTACCGACCTAGCAACATACACAGACAGAGTGTAGTTGTAATAGACAGAGTTACCGACCTAGCAACATACGCAGACAGAGTGTAGTTGTAATAGACAGAGTTACCGACCTAGCAACATACACAGACAGAATGTAGTTGTAGCAGACAGAGTTACCGACCTAGCAACATACACAGACAGAGTGTAGTTGTAGACAGAGTTACCGACCTAGCAACATACACAGACAGAATGAAGTTGTAATAGACAGAGTTACCGACCTAGCAACATACACAGATAGAGTGTAGTTGTAGTAGACAGAGTTACCGACCTAGCAACATACACAGACAGAGTGTAGTTGTAGTAGACAGAGTTACCGACCTAGCAACACACACAGACAGAGTGTAGTTGTAGTAGACAGAGTTACCGACCTAGCAACATACACAGACAGAATGTAGTTGTAGTAGACAGAGTTACCGACCTAGCAACATACACAGACAGAGTGTAGTTGTAGACAGAGTTACCGACCTAGCAACATACACAGACAGAGTGTAGTTGTAGACAGAGTTACCGACCTAGCAACATACACAGACAGAGTGTAGTTGTAGTAGACAGAGATACCGACCTAGCAACATACACAGACAGCGTGTAGTTGTAGACAGAGTTACCGACCTAGCAACATACACAGACAGAATGTAGTTGTAGTAGACAGAGTTACCGACCTAGCAACATACACAGACAGAGTGTAGTTGTAGTAGACAGAGATACCGACCTAGCAACATACACAGACAGAGTGTAGTTGTAGTAGACAGAGTTACCGACCTAGCAACATACACAGACAGAGTGTAGTTGTAGCAGACAGAGTTACCGACCTAGCAACATACACAGACAGAGTGTAGTTGTAGTAGACAGAGTTACCGACCTAGCAACACACACAGACAGAGTGTAGTTGTAGCAGACAGAGTTACCGACCTAGCAACATACACAGACAGAGTGTAGTTGTAGTAGACAGAGTTACCGACCTAGCAACACACACAGACAGAGTGTAGTTGTAGCAGACAGAGTTACCGACCTAGCAACCATACACAGACAGAGTGTAGTTGTAGTAGACAGAGTTACCGACCTAGCAACAAACGCAGACAGAGTGTAGTTGTAGCAGACAGAGTTACCGACCTAGCAACATACGCAGACAGAGTGTAGTTGTAGTAGACAGAGTTACCGACCTAGCAACATACGCAGACAGAGTGTAGTTGTAATAGACAGAGTTACCGACCTAGCAACATACACAGACAGAGTGTAGTTGTAATAGACAGAGTTACCGACCCAGCAACATACACAGACAGAGTGTAGTTGTAGTAGACAGAGTTACCGACCTAGCAACATACACAGACAGAGTGTAGTTGTAGCAGACAGAGTTACCGACCTAGCAACATACGCAGACAGAGTGTAGTTGTAGTAGACAGAGTTACCGACCTAGCAACATACGCAGACAGAGTGTAGTTGTAATAGACAGAGTTACCGACCTAGCAACATACACAGACAGAGTGTAGTTGTAATAGACAGAGTTACCGACCTAGCAACATACACAGACAGAGTGTAGTTGTAGTAGACAGAGTTACCGACCTAGCAACATACACAGACAGAGTGTAGTTGTAGCAGACAGAGTTACCGACCTAGCAACATACACAGACAGAGTGTAGTTGTAGACAGAGTTACCGACCTAGCAACATACACAGACAGAATGTAGTTGTAATAGACAGAGTTACCGACCTAGCAACATACACAGACAGAGTGTAGTTGTAGCAGACAGAGTTACCGACCTAGCAACCATACACAGACAGAGTGTAGTTGTAGTAGACAGAGTTACCGACCTAGCAACATACGCAGACAGAGTGTAGTTGTAATAGACAGAGTTACCGACCTAGCAACATACACAGACAGAATGTAGTTGTAGCAGACAGAGTTACCGACCTAGCAACATACACAGACAGAGTGTAGTTGTAGACAGAGTTACCGACCTAGCAACATACACAGACAGAGTGTAGTTGTAGTAGACAGAGTTACCGACCTAGCAACACACACAGACAGAGTGTAGTTGTAGCAGACAGAGTTACCGACCTAGCAACATACACAGACAGAGTGTAGTTGTAGTAGACAGAGTTACCGACCTAGCAACACACACAGACAGAGTGTAGTTGTAGCAGACAGAGTTACCGACCTAGCAACCATACACAGACAGAGTGTAGTTGTAATAGACAGAGTTACCGACCTAGCAACATACGCAGACAGAGTGTAGTTGTAATAGACAGAGTTACCGACCTAGCAACATACACAGACAGAATGTAGTTGTAGCAGACAGAGTTACCGACCTAGCAACATACACAGACAGAGTGTAGTTGTAGACAGAGTTACCGACCTAGCAACATACACAGACAGAATGAAGTTGTAATAGACAGAGTTACCGACCTAGCAACATACACAGATAGAGTGTAGTTGTAGTAGACAGAGTTACCGACCTAGCAACATACACAGACAGAGTGTAGTTGTAGTAGACAGAGTTACCGACCTAGCAACACACACAGACAGAGTGTAGTTGTAGTAGACAGAGTTACCGACCTAGCAACATACACAGACAGAATGTAGTTGTAGTAGACAGAGTTACCGACCTAGCAACATACACAGACAGAGTGTAGTTGTAGACAGAGTTACCGACCTAGCAACATACACAGACAGAGTGTAGTTGTAGACAGAGTTACCGACCTAGCAACATACACAGACAGAGTGTAGTTGTAGTAGACAGAGATACCGACCTAGCAACATACAGAGACAGCGTGTAGTTGTAGACAGAGTTACCGACCTAGCAACATACACAGACAGAATGTAGTTGTAGTAGACAGAGTTACCGACCTAGCAACATACACAGACAGAGTGTAGTTGTAGTAGACAGAGATACCGACCTAGCAACATACACAGACAGAGTGTAGTTGTAGTAGACAGAGTTACCGACCTAGCAACATACACAGACAGAGTGTAGTTGTAGCAGACAGAGTTACCGACCTAGCAACATACACAGACAGAGTGTAGTTGTAGTAGACAGAGTTACCGACCTAGCAACACACACAGACAGAGTGTAGTTGTAGCAGACAGAGTTACCGACCTAGCAACATACACAGACAGAGTGTAGTTGTAGTAGACAGAGTTACCGACCTAGCAACACACACAGACAGAGTGTAGTTGTAGCAGACAGAGTTACCGACCTAGCAACCATACACAGACAGAGTGTAGTTGTAGTAGACAGAGTTACCGACCTAGCAACAAACGCAGACAGAGTGTAGTTGTAGCAGACAGAGTTACCGACCTAGCAACATACGCAGACAGAGTGTAGTTGTAGTAGACAGAGTTACCGACCTAGCAACATACGCAGACAGAGTGTAGTTGTAATAGACAGAGTTACCGACCTAGCAACATACACAGACAGAGTGTAGTTGTAATAGACAGAGTTACCGACCCAGCAACATACACAGACAGAGTGTAGTTGTAGTAGACAGAGTTACCGACCTAGCAACATACACAGACAGAGTGTAGTTGTAGCAGACAGAGTTACCGACCTAGCAACATACGCAGACAGAGTGTAGTTGTAGTAGACAGAGTTACCGACCTAGCAACATACGCAGACAGAGTGTAGTTGTAATAGACAGAGTTACCGACCTAGCAACATACACAGACAGAGTGTAGTTGTAATAGACAGAGTTACCGACCTAGCAACATACACAGACAGAGTGTAGTTGTAGTAGACAGAGTTACCGACCTAGCAACATACACAGACAGAGTGTAGTTGTAGCAGACAGAGTTACCGACCTAGCAACATACACAGACAGAGTGTAGTTGTAGACAGAGTTACCGACCTAGCAACATACACAGACAGAATGTAGTTGTAATAGACAGAGTTACCGACCTAGCAACATACACAGACAGAGTGTAGTTGTAGCAGACAAAGTTACCGATTTAGCAACACACACAGACAGAGTGTAGTTGTAGTAGACAGAGTTACCGACCTAGCAACACACACAGACAGAGTGTAGTTGTAGCAGACAGAGTTACCGACCTAGCAACATACACAGACAGAGTGTAGTTGTAATAGACAGAGTTACCAACCTAGCAACATACACAGACAGAGTGTAGTTGTAGACAGAGTTACCGACCTAGCAACATACACAGACAGAGTGTAGTTGTAATAGACAGAGTTACCGACCTAGCAACATACGCAGACAGAGTGTAGTTGTAATAGACAGAGTTACCGACCTAGCAACATACACAGACAGAATGTAGTTGTAGCAGACAGAGTTACCGACCTAGCAACATACGCAGACAGAGTGTAGTTGTAATAGACAGAGTTACCGACCTAGCAACATACACAGACAGAATGTAGTTGTAGCAGACAGAGTTACCGACCTAGCAACATACACAGACAGAGTGTAGTTGTAGACAGAGTTACCGACCTAGCAACATACACAGACAGAATGAAGTTGTAATAGACAGAGTTACCGACCTAGCAACATACACAGATAGAGTGTAGTTGTAGTAGACAGAGTTACCGACCTAGCAACATACACAGACAGAGTGTAGTTGTAGTAGACAGAGTTACCGACCTAGCAACACACACAGACAGAGTGTAGTTGTAGTAGACAGAGTTACCGACCTAGCAACATACACAGACAGAGTGTAGTTGTAGTAGACAGAGTTACCGACCTAGCAACATACACAGACAGAATGTAGTTGTAGTAGACAGAGTTACCGACCTAGCAACATACACAGACAGAGTGTAGTTGTAGCAGACAGAGTTACCGACCTAGCAACATACACAGACAGAGTGTAGTTTTAGACAGAGTTACCGACCTAGCAACATACACAGACAGAGTGTAGTTGTAGACAGAGTTACCGACCTAGCAACATACACAGACAGAGTGTAGTTGTAGTAGACAGAGATACCGACCTAGCAACATACACAGACAGCGTGTAGTTGTAGACAGAGTTACCGACCTAGCAACATACACAGACAGAATGTAGTTGTAGTAGACAGAGTTACCGACCTAGCAACATACACAGACAGAGTGTAGTTGTAGTAGACAGAGATACCGACCTAGCAACATACACAGACAGAGTGTAGTTGTAGTAGACAGAGTTACCGACCTAGCAACATACACAGACAGAGTGTAGTTGTAGCAGACAGAGTTACCGACCTAGCAACATACACAGACAGAGTGTAGTTGTAGTAGACAGAGTTACCGACCTAGCAACACACACAGACAGAGTGTAGTTGTAGCAGACAGAGTTACCGACCTAGCAACATACACAGACAGAGTGTAGTTGTAGTAGACAGAGTTACCGACCTAGCAACACACACAGACAGAGTGTAGTTGTAGCAGACAGAGTTACCGACCTAGCAACATACACAGACAGAGTGTAGTTGTAGTAGACAGAGTTACCGACCTAGCAACACACGCAGACAGAGTGTAGTTGTAGCAGACAGAGTTACCGACCTAGCAACATACGCAGACAGAGTGTAGTTGTAGTAGACAGAGTTACCGACCTAGCAACATACGCAGACAGAGTGTAGTTGTAATAGACAGAGTTACCGACCTAGCAACATACACAGACAGAGTGTAGTTGTAATAGACAGAGTTACCGACCCAGCAACATACACAGACAGAGTGTAGTTGTAGTAGACAGAGTTACCGACCTAGCAACATACACAGACAGAGTGTAGTTGTAGCAGACAGAGTTACCGACCTAGCAACATACACAGACAGAGTGTAGTTGTAGACAGAGTTACCGACCTAGCAACATACACAGACAGAATGTAGTTGTAATAGACAGAGTTACCGACCTAGCAACATACACAGACAGAGTGTAGTTGTAGCAGACAGAGTTACCGACCTAGCAACACACACAGACAGAGTGTAGTTGTAGCAGACAGAGTTACCGACCTAGCAACATACACAGATAGAGTGTAGTTGTAGTAGACAGAGTTACCGACCTAGCAACATACACAGACAGAGTGTAGTTGTAGTAGACAGAGTTACCGACCTAGCAACACACACAGACAGAGTGTAGTTGTAGTAGACAGAGTTACCGACCTAGCAACATACACAGACAGAGTGTAGTTGTAGTAGACAGAGTCACCGACCTAGCAACATACACAGACAGAATGTAGTTGTAGTAGACAGAGTTACCGACCTAGCAACATACACAGACAGAGTGTAGTTGTAGCAGACAGAGTTACCGACCTAGCAACATACACAGACAGAGTGTAGTTGTAGACAGAGTTACCGACCTAGCAACATACACAGACAGAGTGTAGTTGTAGACAGAGTTACCGACCTAGCAACATACACAGACAGAGTGTAGTTGTAGTAGACAGAGATACCGACCTAGTAACATACACAGACAGCGTGTAGTTGTAGACAGAGTTACCGACCTAGCAACATACACAGACAGAATGTAGTTGTAGTAGACAGAGTTACCGACCTAGCAACATACACAGACAGAGTGTAGTTGTAGTAGACAGAGATATCGACCTAGCAACATACACAGACAGAGTGTAGTTGTAGTAGACAGAGTTACCGACCTAGCAACATACACAGACAGAGTGTAGTTGTAGCAGACAGAGTTACCGACCTAGCAACATACACAGACAGAGTGTAGTTGTAGTAGACAGAGTTACCGACCTAGCAACACACACAGACAGAGTGTAGTTGTAGCAGACAGAGTTACCGACCTAGCAACATACACAGACAGAGTGTAGTTGTAGTAGACAGAGTTACCGACCTAGCAACACACACAGACAGAGTGTAGTTGTAGCAGACAGAGTTACCGACCTAGCAACATACACAGACAGAGTGTAGTTGTAGTAGACAGAGTTACCGACCTAGCAACACACGCAGACAGAGTGTAGTTGTAGCAGACAGAGTTATCGACCTAGCAACATACGCAGACAGAGTGTAGTTGTAGTAGACAGAGTTACCGACCTAGCAACACACGCAGACAGAGTGTAGTTGTAGCAGACAGAGTTACCGACCTAGCAACTTACGCAGACAGAGTGTAGTTGTAATAGACAGAGTTACCGACCTAGCAACATACACAGACAGAATGTAGTTGTAGCAGACAGAGTTACCGACCTAGCAACATACACAGACAGAGTGTAGTTGTAGACAGAGTTACCGACCTAGCAACATACACAGACAGAATGAAGTTGTAATAGACAGAGTTACCGACCTAGCAACATACACAGATAGAGTGTAGTTGTAGTAGACAGAGTTACCGACCTAGCAACATACACAGACAGAGTGTAGTTGTAGTAGACAGAGTTACCGACCTAGCAACACACACATACAGAGTGTAGTTGTAGTAGACAGAGTTACCGACCTAGCAACATACACAGACAGAGTGTAGTTGTAGTAGACAGAGTTACCGACCTAGCAACATACACAGACAGAATGTAGTTGTAGTAGACAGAGTTACCGACCTAGCAACATACACAGACAGAGTGTAGTTGTAGCAGACAGAGTTACCGACCTAGCAACATACACAGACAGAGTGTAGTTGTAGACAGAGTTACCGACCTAGCAACATACACAGACAGAGTGTAGTTGTAGACAGAGTTACCGACCTAGCAACATACACAGACAGAGTGTAGTTGTAGTAGACAGAGATACCGACCTAGCAACATACACAGACAGCGTGTAGTTGTAGACAGAGTTACCGACCTAGCAACATACACAGACAGAGTGTAGTTGTAGTAGACAGAGTTACCGACCTAGCAACATACACAGACAGAGTGTAGTTGTAGTAGACAGAGATACCGACCTAGCAACATACACAGACAGAGTGTAGTTGTAGTAGACAGAGTTACCGACCTAGCAACATACACAGACAGAGTGTAGTTGTAGCAGACAGAGTTACCGACCTAGCAACATACACAGACAGAGTGTAGTTGTAGTAGACAGAGTTACCGACCTAGCAACACACACAGACAGAGTGTAGTTGTAGCAGACAGAGTTACCGACCTAGCAACATACACAGACAGAGTGTAGTTGTAGTAGACAGAGTTACCGACCTAGCAACACACACAGACAGAGTGTAGTTGTAGCAGACAGAGTTACCGACCTAGCAACATACACAGACAGAGTGTAGTTGTAGTAGACAGAGTTACCGACCTAGCAACACACGCAGACAGAGTGTAGTTGTAGCAGACAGAGTTACCGACCTAGCAACATACGCAGACAGAGTGTAGTTGTAGTAGACAGAGTTACCGACCTAGCAACATACGCAGACAGAGTGTAGTTGTAATAGACAGAGTTACCGACCTAGCAACATACACAGACAGAGTGTAGTTGTAATAGACAGAGTTACCGACCCAGCAACATACACAGACAGAGTGTAGTTGTAGTAGACAGAGTTACCGACCTAGCAACATACACAGACAGAGTGTAGTTGTAGCAGACAGAGTTACCGACCTAGCAACATACACAGACAGAGTGTAGTTGTAGACAGAGTTACCGACCTAGCAACATACACAGACAGAATGTAGTTGTAATAGACAGAGTTACCGACCTAGCAACATACACAGACAGAGTGTAGTTGTAGCAGACAGAGTTACCGACCTAGCAACACACACAGACAGAGTGTAGTTGTAGCAGACAGAGTTACCGACCTAGCAACATACACAGATAGAGTGTAGTTGTAGTAGACAGAGTTACCGACCTAGCAACATACACAGACAGAGTGTAGTTGTAGTAGACAGAGTTACCGACCTAGCAACACACACAGACAGAGTGTAGTTGTAGTAGACAGAGTTACCGACCTAGCAACATACACAGACAGAGTGTAGTTGTAGTAGACAGAGTTACCGACCTAGCAACATACACAGACAGAATGTAGTTGTAGTAGACAGAGTTACCGACCTAGCAACATACACAGACAGAGTGTAGTTGTAGCAGACAGAGTTACCGACCTAGCAACATACACAGACAGAGTGTAGTTGTAGACAGAGTTACCGACCTAGCAACATACACAGACAGAGTGTAGTTGTAGACAGAGTTACCGACCTAGCAACATACACAGACAGAGTGTAGTTGTAGTAGACAGAGATACCGACCTAGCAACATACACAGACAGCGTGTAGTTGTAGACAGAGTTACCGACCTAGCAACATACACAGACAGAATGTAGTTGTAGTAGACAGAGTTACCGACCTAGCAACATACACAGACAGAGTGTAGTTGTAGTAGACAGAGATATCGACCTAGCAACATACACAGACAGAGTGTAGTTGTAGTAGACAGAGTTACCGACCTAGCAACATACACAGACAGAGTGTAGTTGTAGCAGACAGAGTTACCGACCTAGCAACATACACAGACAGAGTGTAGTTGTAGTAGACAGAGTTACCGACCTAGCAACACACACAGACAGAGTGTAGTTGTAGCAGACAGAGTTACCGACCTAGCAACATACACAGACAGAGTGTAGTTGTAGTAGACAGAGTTACCGACCTAGCAACACACACAGACAGAGTGTAGTTGTAGCAGACAGAGTTACCGACCTAGCAACATACACAGACAGAGTGTAGTTGTAGTAGACAGAGTTACCGACCTAGCAACACACGCAGACAGAGTGTAGTTGTAGCAGACAGAGTTACCGACCTAGCAACATACGCAGACAGAGTGTAGTTGTAGTAGACAGAGTTACCGACCTAGCAACATACGCAGACAGAGTGTAGTTGTAATAGACAGAGTTACCGACCTAGCAACATACACAGACAGAGTGTAGTTGTAATAGACAGAGTTACCGACCTAGCAACATACACAGACAGAGTGTAGTTGTAGTAGACAGAGTTACCGACCTAGCAACATACACAGACAGAGTGTAGTTGTAGCAGACAGAGTTACCGACCTAGCAACATACACAGACAGAGTGTAGTTGTAGACAGAGTTACCGACCTAGCAACATACACAGACAGCATGTAGTTGTAATAGACAGAGTTACCGACCTAGCAACATACACAGACAGAGTGTAGTTGTAGCAGACAGAGTTACCGACCTAGCAACACACACAGACAGAGTGTAGTTGTAGCAGACAGAGATACCGACCTAGCAACATACACAGACAGAGTGTAGTTGTAATAGACAGAGTTACCGACCTAGCAACATACGCAGACAGAGTGTAGTTGTAATAGACAGAGTTACCGACCTAGCAACATACACAGACAGAATGTAGTTGTAGCAGACAGAGTTACCGACCTAGCAACATACACAGACAGAGTGTAGTTGTAGACAGAGTTACCGACCTAGCAACATACACAGACAGAATGTAGTTGTAATAGACAGAGTTACCGACCTAGCAACATACACAGATAGAGTGTAGTTGTAGTAGACAGAGTTACCGACCTAGCAACATACACAGACAGAGTGTAGTTGTAGTAGACAGAGTTACCGACCTAGCAACATACACAGACAGAGTGTAGTTGTAGTAGACAGAGTTACCGACCTAGCAACACACACAGACAGAGTGTAGTTGTAGCAGACAGAGTTACCGACCTAGCAACATACACAGACAGAGTGTAGTTGTAGTAGACAGAGTTACCGACCTAGCAACACACGCAGACAGAGTGTAGTTGTAGCAGACAGAGTTATCGACCTAGCAACATACGCAGACAGAGTGTAGTTGTAGTAGACAGAGTTACCGACCTAGCAACACACGCAGACAGAGTGTAGTTGTAGCAGACAGAGTTACCGACCTAGCAACATACGCAGACAGAGTGTAGTTGTAATAGACAGAGTTACCGACCTAGCAACATACACAGACAGAATGTAGTTGTAGCAGACAGAGTTACCGACCTAGCAACATACACAGACAGAGTGTAGTTGTAGACAGAGTTACCGACCTAGCAACATACACAGACAGAATGAAGTTGTAATAGACAGAGTTACCGACCTAGCAACATACACAGATAGAGTGTAGTTGTAGTAGACAGAGTTACCGACCTAGCAACATACACAGACAGAGTGTAGTTGTAGTAGACAGAGTTACCGACCTAGCAACACACACAGACAGAGTGTAGTTGTAGTAGACAGAGTTACCGACCTAGCAACATACACAGACAGAGTGTAGTTGTAGTAGACAGAGTTACCGACCTAGCAACATACACAGACAGAATGTAGTTGTAGTAGACAGAGTTACCGACCTAGCAACATACACAGACAGAGTGTAGTTGTAGCAGACAGAGTTACCGACCTAGCAACATACACAGACAGAGTGTAGTTGTAGACAGAGTTACCGACCTAGCAACATACACAGACAGAGTGTAGTTGTAGACAGAGTTACCGACCTAGCAACATACACAGACAGAGTGTAGTTGTAGTAGACAGAGATACCGACCTAGCAACATACACAGACAGCGTGTAGTTGTAGACAGAGTTACCGACCTAGCAACATACACAGACAGAATGTAGTTGTAGTAGACAGAGTTACCGACCTAGCAACATACACAGACAGAGTGTAGTTGTAGTAGACAGAGATACCGACCTAGCAACATACACAGACAGAGTGTAGTTGTAGTAGACAGAGTTACCGACCTAGCAACATACACAGACAGAGTGTAGTTGTAGCAGACAGAGTTACCGACCTAGCAACATACACAGACAGAGTGTAGTTGTAGTAGACAGAGTTACCGACCTAGCAACACACACAGACAGAGTGTAGTTGTAGCAGACAGAGTTACCGACCTAGCAACATACACAGACAGAGTGTAGTTGTAGTAGACAGAGTTACCGACCTAGCAACACACACAGACAGAGTGTAGTTGTAGCAGACAGAGTTACCGACCTAGCAACATACACAGACAGAGTGTAGTTGTAGTAGACAGAGTTACCGACCTAGCAACACACGCAGACAGAGTGTAGTTGTAGCAGACAGAGTTACCGACCTAGCAACATACGCAGACAGAGTGTAGTTGTAGTAGACAGAGTTACCGACCTAGCAACATACGCAGACAGAGTGTAGTTGTAATAGACAGAGTTACCGACCTAGCAACATACACAGACAGAGTGTAGTTGTAATAGACAGAGTTACCGACCCAGCAACATACACAGACAGAGTGTAGTTGTAGTAGACAGAGTTACCGACCTAGCAACATACACAGACAGAGTGTAGTTGTAGCAGACAGAGTTACCGACCTAGCAACATACACAGACAGAGTGTAGTTGTAGACAGAGTTACCGACCTAGCAACATACACAGACAGAATGTAGTTGTAATAGACAGAGTTACCGACCTAGCAACATACACAGACAGAGTGTAGTTGTAGCAGACAGAGTTACCGACCTAGCAACACACACAGACAGAGTGTAGTTGTAGCAGACAGAGTTACCGACCTAGCAACATACACAGATAGAGTGTAGTTGTAGTAGACAGAGTTACCGACCTAGCAACATACACAGACAGAGTGTAGTTGTAGTAGACAGAGTTACCGACCTAGCAACACACACAGACAGAGTGTAGTTGTAGTAGACAGAGTTACCGACCTAGCAACATACACAGACAGAGTGTAGTTGTAGTAGACAGAGTTACCGACCTAGCAACATACACAGACAGAATGTAGTTGTAGTAGACAGAGTTACCGACCTAGCAACATACACAGACAGAGTGTAGTTGTAGCAGACAGAGTTACCGACCTAGCAACATACACAGACAGAGTGTAGTTGTAGACAGAGTTACCGACCTAGCAACATACACAGACAGAGTGTAGTTGTAGACAGAGTTACCGACCTAGCAACATACACAGACAGAGTGTAGTTGTAGTAGACAGAGATACCGACCTAGCAACATACACAGACAGCGTGTAGTTGTAGACAGAGTTACCGACCTAGCAACATACACAGACAGAATGTAGTTGTAGTAGACAGAGTTACCGACCTAGCAACATACACAGACAGAGTGTAGTTGTAGTAGACAGAGATATCGACCTAGCAACATACACAGACAGAGTGTAGTTGTAGTAGACAGAGTTACCGACCTAGCAACATACACAGACAGAGTGTAGTTGTAGCAGACAGAGTTACCGACCTAGCAACATACACAGACAGAGTGTAGTTGTAGTAGACAGAGTTACCGACCTAGCAACACACACAGACAGAGTGTAGTTTTAGCAGACAGAGTTACCGACCTAGCAACATACACAGACAGAGTGTAGTTGTAGTAGACAGAGTTACCGACCTAGCAACACACACAGACAGAGTGTAGTTGTAGCAGACAGAGTTACCGACCTAGCAACATACACAGACAGAGTGTAGTTGTAGTAGACAGAGTTACCGACCTAGCAACACACGCAGACAGAGTGTAGTTGTAGCAGACAGAGTTACCGACCTAGCAACATACGCAGACAGAGTGTAGTTGTAGTAGACAGAGTTACCGACCTAGCAACATACGCAGACAGAGTGTAGTTGTAATAGACAGAGTTACCGACCTAGCAACATACACAGACAGAGTGTAGTTGTAATAGACAGAGTTACCGACCTAGCAACATACACAGACAGAGTGTAGTTGTAGTAGACAGAGTTACCGACCTAGCAACATACACAGACAGAGTGTAGTTGTAGCAGACAGAGTTACCGACCTAGCAACATACACAGACAGAGTGTAGTTGTAGACAGAGTTACCGACCTAGCAACATACACAGACAGCATGTAGTTGTAATAGACAGAGTTACCGACCTAGCAACATACACAGACAGAGTGTAGTTGTAGCAGACAGAGTTACCGACCTAGCAACACACACAGACAGAGTGTAGTTGTAGCAGACAGAGTTACCGACCTAGCAACATACACAGACAGAGTGTAGTTGTAATAGACAGAGTTACCGACCTAGCAACATACGCAGACAGAGTGTAGTTGTAATAGACAGAGTTACCGACCTAGCAACATACACAGACAGAATGTAGTTGTAGCAGACAGAGTTACCGACCTAGCAACATACACAGACAGAGTGTAGTTGTAGACAGAGTTACCGACCTAGCAACATACACAGACAGAATGTAGTTGTAATAGACAGAGTTACCGACCTAGCAACATACACAGATAGAGTGTAGTTGTAGTAGACAGAGTTACCGACCTAGCAACATACACAGACAGAGTGTAGTTGTAGTAGACAGAGTTACCGACCTAGCAACACACACAGACAGAGTGTAGTTGTAGTAGACAGAGTTACCGACCTAGCAACATACACAGACAGAGTGTAGTTGTAGTAGACAGAGTTACCGACCTAGCAACATACACAGACAGAATGTAGTTGTAGTAGACAGAGTTACCGACCTAGCAACATACACAGACAGAATGTAGTTGTAGTAGACAGAGTTACCGACCTAGCAACATACACAGACAGAGTGTAGTTGTAGTAGACAGAGCTACCAACCTAGCAACACACACAGACAGAGTGTAGTTGCAGTAGACAGAGCTACCAACCTAGCAACATACACAGACAGAGTGTAGTTGTAGTAGACAGAGCTACCAACCTAGCAACACACACAGACAGAGTGTAGTTGTAGTAGACAGACCTACCAACCTAGCAACACACACAGACAGAGTGTAGTTGTAGTAGACAGAGCTACCAACCTAGCAACATACACAGACAGAGTGTAGTTGTAGACAGAGTTACCGACCTAGCAACACACACAGACAGAGTGTAGTTGTAGCAGACAGAGTTACCGACCTAGCAACATACACAGACAGAGTGTAGTTGTAGCAGACAGAGTTACCGACCTAGCAACATACACAGACATAGTGTAGTTGTAGTAGACAGAGTTACCGACCTAGCAACATACACAGACAGAGTGTAGTTGTAGCAGACAGAGTTACCGACCTAGCAACATACACAGACAGAGTGTAGTTGTAGTAGACAGAGTTACCGACCTAGCAACATACACAGACAGAGTGTAGTTGTAGCAGACAGAGTTACCGACCTAGCAACATACACAGACAGAGTGTAGTTGTAGTAGACAGAGTTACCGACCTAGCAACATACACAGACAGAGTGTAGTTGTAATAGACAGAGTTACCGACCTAGCAACATACACAGACAGAGTGTAGTTGTAATAGACAGAGTTACCGACCTAGCAACATACACAGACAGAGTGTAGTTGTAATAGACAGAGTTACCGACCTAGCAACATACACAGACAGAGTGTAGTTGTAGTAGACAGAGTTACCGACCTAGCAACATACACAGACAGAGTGTAGTTGTAGTAGACAGAGTTACCGACCTAGCAACATACACAGACAGAGTGTAGTTGTAGCAGACAGAGTTACCGACCTAGCAACATACACAGACAGAGTGTAGTTGTAGTAGACAGAGTTACCGACCTAGCAACATACACAGACAGAATGTAGTTGTAGCAGACAGAGTTACCGACCTAGCAACATACACAGACAGAGTGTAGTTGTAGACAGAGTTACCGACCTAGCAACATACACAGACAGAATGTAGTTGTAATAGACAGAGTTACCGACCTAGCAACATGCACAGATAGAGTGTAGTTGTAGTAGACAGAGTTACCGACCTAGCAACTTACACAGACAGAGTGTAGTTGTAGTAGACAGAGTTACCGACCTAGCAACACACACAGACAGAATGTAGTTGTAGTAGACAGAGTTACCGACCTAGCAACATACACAGACAGAATGTAGTTGTAGTAGACAGAGCTACCAACCTAGCAACACACACATACAGAGTGTAGTTGTAGTAGACAGAGCTACCAACCTAGCAACATACACAGACAGAGTGTAGTTGTAGTAGACAGAGCTACCAACCTAGCAACACACACAGACAGAGTGTAGTTGTAGTAGACAGAGCTACCAACCTAGCAACACACACAGACAGAGTGTAGTTGTAATAGATAGAGCTACCAGCCTAGCAACATACACAGACAGAGTGTAGTTGTAGACAGAGTTACCGACCTAGCAACACACACAGACAGAGTGTAGTTGTAGTAGACAGAGCTACCAACCTAGCAACATACACAGACAGAGTGTAGTTGTAGTAGACAGAGATACCGACCTAGCAACACACACAGACAGAGTGTAGTTGTAATAGACAGAGTTACCGACCTAGCAACATACACAGACAGAGTGTAGTTGTAGTAGACAGAGTTACCGACCTAGCAACATACGCAGACAGAGTGTAGTTGTAGCAGACAGAGTTACCGACCTAGCAACGTACACAGACAGAGTGTAGTTGTAAACAGAGTTACCGACCTAGCAACATACACAGACAGAGTGTAGTTGTAGTAGACAGAGTTACCGACCTAGCAACATACACAGACAGAGTGTAGTTGTAGTAGACAGAGATACCGACCTAGCAACATACACACACAGAGTGTAGTTGTAGTAGACAGAGTTACCGACCTAGCAACAATTGAACATACGCAGACAGAGTGTAGTTGTAGTAGACAGAGTTACCGACCTAGCAACAATTGAACATACACACACAGAGTGTAGTTGTAGTAGACAGAGTTACCGACCTAGCAACAATTGAACATACGCAGACAGAGTGTAGTTGTAGCAGACAGAGTTACCGACCTAGCAACATACACAGACAGAGTGTAGTTGTAGCAGACAGAGTTACCGACCTAGCAACATACACAGACAGAGTGTAGTTGTAGTAGACAGAGTTACCGACCTAGCAACATACACAGACAGAATGTAGTTGTAGCAGACAGAGTTACCGACCTAGCAACATACACAGACAGAGTGTAGTTGTAATAGACAGAGTTACCGACCTAGCAACATACGCAGACAGAGTGTAGTTGTAATAGACAGAGTTACCGACCTAGCAACATACACAGACAGAATGTAGTTGTAGCAGACAGAGTTACCGACCTAGCAACATACACAGACAGAGTGTAGTTGTAGACAGAGTTACCGACCTAGCAACATACACAGACAGAATGTAGTTGTAATAGACAGAGTTACCGACCTAGCAACATACACAGATAGAGTGTAGTTGTAGTAGACAGAGTTACCGACCTAGCAACATACACAGACAGAGTGTAGTTGTAGTAGACAGAGTTACCGACCTAGCAACACACACAGACAGAGTGTAGTTGTAGTAGACAGAGTTACCGACCTAGCAACATACACAGACAGAGTGTAGTTGTAGTAGACAGAGTTACCGACCTAGCAACATACACAGACAGAATGTAGTTGTAGTAGACAGAGTTACCGACCTAGCAACATACACAGACAGAGTGTAGTTGTAGCAGACAGAGTTACCGACCTAGCAACATACACAGACAGAGTGTAGTTGTAGACAGAGTTACCGACCTAGCAACATACACAGACAGAGTGTAGTTGTAGACAGAGTTACCGACCTAGCAACATACACAGACAGAGTGTAGTTGTAGCAGACAGAGTTACCGACCTAGCAACATACACAGACAGAGTGTAGTTGTAGCAGACAGAGTTACCGACCTAGCAACATACACAGACAGAGTGTAGTTGTAGTAGACAGAGTTACCGACCTAGCAACATACACAGACAGAGTGTAGTTGTAATAGACAGAGTTACCGACCTAGCAACATACACAGACAGAGTGTAGTTGTAATAGACAGAGTTACCGACCTAGCAACATACACAGACAGAGTGTAGTTGTAATAGACAGAGTTACCGACCTAGCAACATACACAGACAGAGTGTAGTTGTAGTAGACAGAGTTACCGACCTAGCAACATACACAGACAGAGTGTAGTTGTAGTAGACAGAGTTACCGACCTAGCAACATACACAGACAGAGTGTAGTTGTAGCAGACAGAGTTACCGACCTAGCAACATACACAGACAGAGTGTAGTTGTAGTAGACAGAGTTACCGACCTAGCAACATACACAGACAGAGTGTAGTTGTAGACAGAGTTACCGACCTAGCAACATACACAGACAGAATGTAGTTGTAATAGACAGAGTTACCGACCTAGCAACATACACAGATAGAGTGTAGTTGTAGTAGACAGAGTTACCGACCTAGCAACTTACACAGACAGAGTGTAGTTGTAGTAGACAGAGTTACCGACCTAGCAACACACACAGACAGAATGTAGTTGTAGTAGACAGAGTTACCGACCTAGCAACATACACAGACAGAATGTAGTTGTAGTAGACAGAGTTACCGACCTAGCAACATACACAGACAGAGTGTAGTTGTAGTAGACAGAGCTACCAACCTAGCAACACACACATACAGAGTGTAGTTGTAGTAGACAGAGCTACCAACCTAGCAACATACACAGACAGAGTGTAGTTGTAGTAGACAGAGCTACCAACCTAGCAACACACACAGACAGAGTGTAGTTGTAGTAGACAGAGCTACCAACCTAGCAACACACACAGACAGAGTGTAGTTGTAGTAGACAGAGCTACCAGCCTAGCAACATACACAGACAGAGTGTAGTTGTAGACAGAGTTACCGACCTAGCAACACACACAGACAGAGTGTAGTTGTAGTAGACAGAGCTACCAACCTAGCAACATACACAGACAGAGTGTAGTTGTAGTAGACAGAGATACCGACCTAGCAACATACGCAGACAGAGTGTAGTTGTAGCAGACAGAGTTACCGACCTAGCAACGTACACAGACAGAGTGTAGTTGTAAACAGAGTTACCGACCTAGCAACATACACAGACAGAGTGTAGTTGTAGTAGACAGAGTTACCGACCTAGCAACATACACAGACAGAGTGTAGTTGTAGTAGACAGAGATACCGACCTAGCAACATACACACACAGAGTGTAGTTGTAGTAGACAGAGTTACCGACCTAGCAACAATTGAACATACGCAGACAGAGTGTAGTTGTAGTAGACAGAGTTACCGACCTAGCAACAATTGAACATACACACACAGAGTGTAGTTGTAGTAGACAGAGTTACCGACCTAGCAACAATTGAACATACGCAGACAGAGTGTAGTTGTAGCAGACAGAGTTACCGACCTAGCAACATACACAGACAGAGTGTAGTTGTAGCAGACAGAGTTACCGACCTAGCAACATACACAGACAGAGTGTAGTTGTAGTAGACAGAGTTACCGACCTAGCAACATACACAGACAGAATGTAGTTGTAGCAGACAGAGTTACCGACCTAGCAACATACACAGACAGAGTGTAGTTGTAATAGACAGAGTTACCGACCTAGCAACATACGCAGACAGAGTGTAGTTGTAATAGACAGAGTTACCGACCTAGCAACATACACAGACAGAATGTAGTTGTAGCAGACAGAGTTACCGACCTAGCAACATACACAGACAGAGTGTAGTTGTAGACAGAGTTACCGACCTAGCAACATACACAGACAGAATGTAGTTGTAATAGACAGAGTTACCGACCTAGCAACATACACAGATAGAGTGTAGTTGTAGTAGACAGAGTTACCGACCTAGCAACATACACAGACAGAGTGTAGTTGTAGTAGACAGAGTTACCGACCTAGCAACACACACAGACAGAGTGTAGTTGTAGTAGACAGAGTTACCGACCTAGCAACATACACAGACAGAGTGTAGTTGTAGTAGACAGAGTTACCGACCTAGCAACATACACAGACAGAATGTAGTTGTAGTAGACAGAGTTACCGACCTAGCAACATACACAGACAGAGTGTAGTTGTAGCAGACAGAGTTACCGACCTAGCAACATACACAGACAGAGTGTAGTTGTAGACAGAGTTACCGACCTAGCAACATACACAGACAGAGTGTAGTTGTAGACAGAGTTACCGACCTAGCAACATACACAGACAGAGTGTAGTTGTAGCAGACAGAGTTACCGACCTAGCAACATACACAGACAGAGTGTAGTTGTAGCAGACAGAGTTACCGACCTAGCAACATACACAGACAGAGTGTAGTTGTAGTAGACAGAGTTACCGACCTAGCAACATACACAGACAGAGTGTAGTTGTAATAGACAGAGTTACCGACCTAGCAACATACACAGACAGAGTGTAGTTGTAATAGACAGAGTTACCGACCTAGCAACATACACAGACAGAGTGTAGTTGTAATAGACAGAGTTACCGACCTAGCAACATACACAGACAGAGTGTAGTTGTAGTAGACAGAGTTACCGACCTAGCAACATACACAGACAGAGTGTAGTTGTAGTAGACAGAGTTACCGACCTAGCAACATACACAGACAGAGTGTAGTTGTAGCAGACAGAGTTACCGACCTAGCAACATACACAGACAGAGTGTAGTTGTAGTAGACAGAGTTACCGACCTAGCAACATACACAGACAGAGTGTAGTTGTAGACAGAGTTACCGACCTAGCAACATACACAGACAGAATGTAGTTGTAATAGACAGAGTTACCGACCTAGCAACATACACAGATAGAGTGTAGTTGTAGTAGACAGAGTTACCGACCTAGCAACTTACACAGACAGAGTGTAGTTGTAGTAGACAGAGTTACCGACCTAGCAACACACACAGACAGAATGTAGTTGTAGTAGACAGAGTTACCGACCTAGCAACATACACAGACAGAATGTAGTTGTAGTAGACAGAGTTACCGACCTAGCAACATACACAGACAGAGTGTAGTTGTAGTAGACAGAGCTACCAGCCTAGCAACATACACAGACAGAGTGTAGTTGTAGACAGAGTTATCGACCTAGCAACACACACAGACAGAGTGTAGTTGTAGTAGACAGAGCTACCAACCTAGCAACATACACAGACAGAGTGTAGTTGTAGTAGACAGAGCTACCAACCTAGCAACACACACAGACAGAGTGTAGTTGTAGTAGACAGAGCTACCAACCTAGCAACACACACAGACAGAGTGTAGTTGTAGTAGACAGAGCTACCAGCCTAGCAACATACACAGACAGAGTGTAGTTGTAGACAGAGTTACCGACCTAGCAACACACACAGACAGAGTGTAGTTGTAGTAGACAGAGCTACCAACCTAGCAACATACACAGACAGAGTGTAGTTGTAGTAGACAGAGATACCGACCTAGCAACATACGCAGACAGAGTGTAGTTGTAGCAGACAGAGTTACCGACCTAGCAACGTACACAGACAGAGTGTAGTTGTAAACAGAGTTACCGACCTAGCAACATACACAGACAGAGTGTAGTTGTAGTAGACAGAGTTACCGACCTAGCAACATACACAGACAGAGTGTAGTTGTAGTAGACAGAGATACCGACCTAGCAACATACACACACAGAGTGTAGTTGTAGTAGACAGAGTTACCGACCTAGCAACAATTGAACATACGCAGACAGAGTGTAGTTGTAGTAGACAGAGTTACCGACCTAGCAACAATTGAACATACACACACAGAGTGTAGTTGTAGTAGACAGAGTTACCGACCTAGCAACAATTGAACATACGCAGACAGAGTGTAGTTGTAGCAGACAGAGTTACCGACCTAGCAACATACACAGACAGAGTGTAGTTGTAGCAGACAGAGTTACCGACCTAGCAACATACACAGACAGAGTGTAGTTGTAGTAGACAGAGTTACCGACCTAGCAACATACACAGACAGAATGTAGTTGTAGCAGACAGAGTTACCGACCTAGCAACATACACAGACAGAGTGTAGTTGTAATAGACAGAGTTACCGACCTAGCAACATACGCAGACAGAGTGTAGTTGTAATAGACAGAGTTACCGACCTAGCAACATACACAGACAGAATGTAGTTGTAGCAGACAGAGTTACCGACCTAGCAACATACACAGACAGAGTGTAGTTGTAGACAGAGTTACCGACCTAGCAACATACACAGACAGAATGTAGTTGTAATAGACAGAGTTACCGACCTAGCAACATACACAGATAGAGTGTAGTTGAAGTAGACAGAGTTACCGACCTAGCAACATACACAGACAGAGTGTAGTTGTAGTAGACAGAGTTACCGACCTAGCAACACACACAGACAGAGTGTAGTTGTAGTAGACAGAGTTACCGACCTAGCAACATACACAGACAGAGTGTAGTTGTAGTAGACAGAGTTACCGACCTAGCAACATACACAGACAGAATGTAGTTGTAGTAGACAGAGTTACCGACCTAGCAACATACACAGACAGAGTGTAGTTGTAGCAGACAGAGTTACCGACCTAGCAACATACACAGACAGAGTGTAGTTGTAGACAGAGTTACCGACCTAGCAACATACACAGACAGAGTGTAGTTGTAGACAGAGTTACCGACCTAGCAACATACACAGACAGAGTGTAGTTGTAGTAGACAGAGATACCGACCTAGCAACATACACAGACAGCGTGTAGTTGTAGACAGAGTTACCGACCTAGCAACATACACAGACAGAATGTAGTTGTAGTAGACAGAGTTACCGACCTAGCAACATACACAGACAGAGTGTAGTTGTAGTAGACAGAGATACCGACCTAGCAACATACACAGACAGAGTGTAGTTGTAGTAGACAGAGTTACCGACCTAGCAACATACACAGACAGAGTGTAGTTGTAGCAGACAGAGTTACCGACCTAGCAACATACACAGACAGAGTGTAGTTGTAGTAGACAGAGTTACCGACCTAGCAACACACACAGACAGAGTGTAGTTGTAGCAGACAGAGTTACCGACCTAGCAACATACACAGACAGAGTGTAGTTGTAGTAGACAGAGTTACCGACCTAGCAACACACACAGACAGAGTGTAGTTGTAGCAGACAGAGTTACCGACCTAGCAACATACACAGACAGAGTGTAGTTGTAGTAGACAGAGTTACCGACCTAGCAACACACGCAGACAGAGTGTAGTTGTAGCAGACAGAGTTACCGACCTAGCAACATACGCAGACAGAGTGTAGTTGTAGTAGACAGAGTTACCGACCTAGCAACATACGCAGACAGAGTGTAGTTGTAATAGACAGAGTTACCAACCTAGCAACACACACAGACAGAGTGTAGTTGTAGTAGACAGAGCTACCAACCTAGCAACACACACAGACAGAGTGTAGTTGTAGTAGACAGAGCTACCAACCTAGCAACATACACAGACAGAGTGTAGTTGTAGACAGAGTTACCGACCTAGCAACACACACACACACACACACACACACACACACACACACACACACACACACACACACACACACACACAAACACACACACATACCCACAGACACACCCCACACACACACAGACAGAGTGTAGTTGTAATAGACAGAGTTACCGACCTAGCAACACACACAGACAGAGTGTAGTTGTAATAGACAGAGATACCGACCTAGCAACATACGCAGACAGAGTGTAGTTGTAGTAGACAGAGTTACCGACCTAGCAACATACACAGACAGAGTGTAGTTGTAGTAGACAGAGATACCGACCTGGCAACATACGCAGACAGAGTGTAGTTGTAATAGACAGAGATATCGACCTAGCAACACACACAGACAGAGTGTAGTTGTAGTAGACAGAGTTACCGACCTAGCAACATACGCAGACAGAGTGTAGCTGTAGTAGACAGAGTTACCGACCTAGCAACACATGCAGACAGAGTGTAGTTGTAGTATACAGAGTTACCGACCTAGCAACATACACAGACAGAGTGTAGTTGTAGTAGACAGCGTTACCGACCTAGCAACACACACAGACAGAGTGTAGTTGTAATAGACAGAGTTACCGACCTAGCAACATACACAGACAGAGTGTAGTTGTAATAGACAGAGTTACCGACCTAGCAACATACACAGACAGAGTGTAGTTGTAGTAGACAGAGTTACCGACCTAGCAACATACACAGACAGAGTGTAGTTGTAGTAGACAGAGTTACCGACCTAGCAACATACACAGACAGAGTGTAGTTGTAGCAGACAGAGTTACCGACCTAGCAACATACACAGACAGAGTGTAGTTGTAGTAGACAGAGTTACCGACCTAGCAACATACACAGACAGAGTGTAGTTGTAGACAGAGTTACCGACCTAGCAACATACACAGACAGAATGTAGTTGTAATAGACAGAGTTACCGACCTAGCAACATACACAGATAGAGTGTAGTTGTAGTAGACAGAGTTACCGACCTAGCAACTTACACAGACAGAGTGTAGTTGTAGTAGACAGAGTTACCGACCTAGCAACACACACAGACAGAATGTAGTTGTAGTAGACAGAGTTACCGACCTAGCAACATACACAGACAGAATGTAGTTGTAGTAGACAGAGTTACCGACCTAGCAACATACACAGACAGAGTGTAGTTGTAGTAGACAGAGCTACCAACCTAGCAACACACACATACAGAGTGTAGTTGTAGCAGACAGAGTTACCGACCTAGCAACGTACACAGACAGAGTGTAGTTGTAAACAGAGTTACCGACCTAGCAACATACACAGACAGAGTGTAGTTGTAGTAGACAGAGTTACCGACCTAGCAACATACACAGACAGAGTGTAGTTGTAGTAGACAGAGATACCGACCTAGCAACATACACACACAGAGTGTAGTTGTAGTAGACAGAGTTACCGACCTAGCAACAATTGAACATACGCAGACAGAGTGTAGTTGTAGTAGACAGAGTTACCGACCTAGCAACAATTGAACATACACACACAGAGTGTAGTTGTAGTAGACAGAGTTACCGACCTAGCAACAATTGAACATACGCAGACAGAGTGTAGTTGTAGCAGACAGAGTTACCGACCTAGCAACATACACAGACAGAGTGTAGTTGTAGCAGACAGAGTTACCGACCTAGCAACATACACAGACAGAGTGTAGTTGTAGTAGACAGAGTTACCGACCTAGCAACATACACAGACAGAATGTAGTTGTAGTAGACAGAGTTACCGACCTAGCAACATACACAGACAGAGTGTAGTTGTAGCAGACAGAGTTACCGACCTAGCAACATACACAGACAGAGTGTAGTTGTAGTAGACAGAGTTACCGACCTAGCAACATACACAGACAGAATGTAGTTGTAGCAGACAGAGTTACCGACCTAGCAACATACACAGACAGAGTGTAGTTGTAATAGACAGAGTTACCGACCTAGCAACATACGCAGACAGAGTGTAGTTGTAATAGACAGAGTTACCGACCTAGCAACATACACAGACAGAATGTAGTTGTAGCAGACAGAGTTACCGACCTAGCAACATACACAGACAGAATGTAGTTGTAGACAGAGTTACCGACCTAGCAACATACACAGATAGAGTGTAGTTGAAGTAGACAGAGTTACCGACCTAGCAACATACACAGACAGAGTGTAGTTGTAGTAGACAGAGTTACCGACCTAGCAACACACACAGACAGAGTGTAGTTGTAGTAGACAGAGTTACCGACCTAGCAACATACACAGACAGAGTGTAGTTGTAGTAGACAGAGTTACCGACCTAGCAACATACACAGACAGAATGTAGTTGTAGTAGACAGAGTTACCGACCTAGCAACATACACAGACAGAGTGTAGTTGTAGCAGACAGAGTTACCGACCTAGCAACATACACAGACAGAGTGTAGTTGTAGACAGAGTTACCGACCTAGCAACATACACAGACAGAGTGTAGTTGTAGACAGAGTTACCGACCTAGCAACATACACAGACAGAGTGTAGTTGTAGTAGACAGAGATACCGACCTAGCAACATACACAGACAGCGTGTAGTTGTAGACAGAGTTACCGACCTAGCAACATACACAGACAGAATGTAGTTGTAGTAGACAGAGTTACCGACCTAGCAACATACACAGACAGAGTGTAGTTGTAGTAGACAGAGATACCGACCTAGCAACATACACAGACAGAGTGTAGTTGTAGTAGACAGAGTTACCGACCTAGCAACATACACAGACAGAGTGTAGTTGTAGCAGACAGAGTTACCGACCTAGCAACATACACAGACAGAGTGTAGTTGTAGTAGACAGAGTTACCGACCTAGCAACACACACAGACAGAGTGTAGTTGTAGCAGACAGAGTTACCGACCTAGCAACATACACAGACAGAGTGTAGTTGTAGTAGACAGAGTTACCGACCTAGCAACACACACAGACAGAGTGTAGTTGTAGCAGACAGAGTTACCGACCTAGCAACATACACAGACAGAGTGTAGTTGTAGTAGACAGAGTTACCGACCTAGCAACACACGCAGACAGAGTGTAGTTGTAGCAGACAGAGTTACCGACCTAGCAACATACGCAGACAGAGTGTAGTTGTAGTAGACAGAGTTACCGACCTAGCAACATACGCAGACAGAGTGTAGTTGTAATAGACAGAGTTACCAACCTAGCAACACACACAGACAGAGTGTAGTTGTAGTAGACAGAGCTACCAACCTAGCAACACACACAGACAGAGTGTAGTTGTAGTAGACAGAGCTACCAACCTAGCAACATACACAGACAGAGTGTAGTTGTAGACAGAGTTACCGACCTAGCAACACACACACACACACACACACACACACACACACACACACACACACACACACACAAACACACACACATACCCACAGACACACCCCACACACACACAGACAGAGTGTAGTTGTAATAGACAGAGTTACCGACCTAGCAACACACACAGACAGAGTGTAGTTGTAATAGACAGAGATACCGACCTAGCAACATACGCAGACAGAGTGTAGTTGTAGTAGACAGAGTTACCGACCTAGCAACATACACAGACAGAGTGTAGTTGTAGTAGACAGAGATACCGACCTAGCAACATACGCAGACAGAGTGTAGTTGTAATAGACAGAGATATCGACCTAGCAACACACACAGACAGAGTGTAGTTGTAGTAGACAGAGTTACCGACCTAGCAACATACGCAGACAGAGTGTAGCTGTAGTAGACAGAGTTACCGACCTAGCAACACATGCAGACAGAGTGTAGTTGTAGTAGACAGAGTTACCGACCTAGCAACATACACAGACAGAGTGTAGTTGTAGTAGACAGAGTTACCGACCTAGCAACACACACAGACAGAGTGTAGTTGTAGTAGACAGAGTTACCGACCTAGCAACACACACAGACAGAGTGTAGTTGTAGCAGACAGAGCTACCAACCTAGCAACATACACAGACAGAGTGTAGTTGTAGTAGACAGAGTTACCGACCTAGCAACACACACAGACAGAGTGTAGTTGTAGTAGACAGAGTTACCGACCTAGCAACATACACAGACAGAGTGTAGTTGTAGTAGACAGAGTTACCGACCTAGCAACACACACAGACAGAGTGTAGTTGTAGTAGACAGAGTTACCGACCTAGCAACACACACAAACAGAGTGTAGTTGTAGTAGACAGAGTTACCGACCTAGCAACATACACAGACAGAGTGTAGTTGTAGTAGACAGAGTTACCGACCTAGCAACACACACAGACAGAGTGTAGTTGTAGTAGACAGAGTTACCGACCTAGCAACATACACAGACAGAGTGTAGTTGTAGACAGAGTTACCGACCTAGCAACACACACAGACAGAGTGTAGTTGTAGTAGACAGAGTTACCGACCTAGCAACATACGCAGACAGAGTGTAGTTGTAGTAGACAGAGTTACCGACCTAGCAACACACACAGACAGAGTGTAGTTGTAGTAGACAGAGATACCGACTTAGCAACATACACAGTAGAGGTGTGTTGTGATGTGTGTTACCCTGGAGATGTTAACTACAGGTGTGTTGTTCAGTGAAGTGTTGGGTGTGTGACTGTGTGTTGACAAGGACCAATCAGAGTGCCGTTCACCCACCAGTGCCATCCAAGTGTCCCACCCAGGCGGCACATGTCCAACTCCACCAGCCTTCTTCTTCCCATACTGAAATAAAACATCATAACATATTTATTTGTATTGCAAATATATCACAAATGTGGTAGTGCTGTCAATTACAACTGAGATAAGTAGTGCGGTTAGTGCCTAACGTAACATAAATCAGTGCTGTCAATCACAACTGAGACCAATGTTGTTAATCACAACTTAGACCAGTGCTGTCAATCACAACTGAGATCAATGCTGTCAATCACAACTGAGACCAGTGCTGTCTATCACAATTGAGACCAGTGCTGTCAATCACAACTGAGATCAGTGCTGTCAATCACAACTGAGACCAGTGCTGTCTATCACAACTGAGACCAGTGCTGTCAATCACAACTGAGATCAATGCTATCAATCACAACTGAGACCAGTGCTGTCAATCACAACTGAGATCAATGCTGTCAATCACAACTGAGACCAATGCTGTCAATCACAACTGAGACCAGTGCTGTCAATCACAACTGAGATCAATGCTGTCAATCACAACTAAGACCAGTGCTGTCAATCACAACTGAGATCAGTGCTGTCAATCACAACTGAGACCAGTGCTGTCAATCACAACTGAGATCAGTTCTGTCAATCACAACTGAGACCAGTGCTGTCAATCACAACTGAGACCAGTTCTGTCAATCACAACCGAGACCAGTGCTGTCAATCACAACTGAGACCAGTGCTGTCAATCACAACTGAGATCAATGCTGTCAATCACAACTGAGACCAGTGCTGTCAATCACAACTGAGACCAGTGCAGTCAATCACAACTGAGACCAGTGCTACCATTCCATGTTTCATTTAGTTACAGAGCCTTTAATGTTTCCTTTGTTTGTTTCATATAGTTAATTAAGATTTTCAGCATATGAAATATTTAGTAGTATTGTTATGGAATACATTGTGTATATAATTGTGAGTTAGGTGTAAGTTGGGAGGTAGGTGACAGACAGACAGACAGACAGACAGACAGACAGACAGACAGACAGACAGACAGACAGACAGACAGACAGACAGACAGACAGACATACAGACAGACAGACAGACAGACAGACAGACAGACAGACAGACAGACAGACAGAAACACAGACAGAAACACAGACAGAAACACAGACAGAAACACAGACACACAGACAGACAGTGGGTGTCAGACCAAGAGAGTGTGCCAGACAGACAGAGGTGGGGACAGGGTGAGGGGAAACTGATACAAACTGGGAAAGGTAATGTTTATAGGATCTAACAATGGGCTAAAGATGCCCTGCAGTCCTTTGGGCTATATAGTGAGTTTATAATTATGAGTCAAATGTGTTTTGGTGAGTCACAGTCACTGTCAAGTCTTTTTATCATAATTACCTAACAGCCACGTTCTCTGGGTATTAAAAAGAAACACAGCTGAATTGTATGAAAGCAATGACAGGACTTGTCATTCGTGTTTTTAGTCAATATGGAGGGAGTTATCTACTTCTACTCAGCACACGTGGAGATACCGAGAGAGTGACAGAGGACCAGCACACGTGGAGATACCGAGAGAGTGACAGAGGACCAGCACACGTGGAGACACCGAGAGAGTGACAGAGGACCAGCACACGTGGAGACACCGAGAGAGTGACAGAGGACCAGCACACGTGGAGACACCGAGAGAGTGACAGAGGACCAGCACCCGTGGAGACACCGAGTGAGTGACAGAGGACCAGCACACGTGGAGACACCGAGTGAGTGACAGAGGACCAGCACCCGTGGAGACACCGAGTGAGTGACAGAGGACCAGCACACGTGGAGACACTGAGAGAGTGACAGAGGACCAGCACACATGGAGACACTGAGAGAGTGACAGAGGACCAGCACACGTGGAGACACAGAGAGAGTGACAGAGGACCAGCACACGTGGAGACACCGAGAGAGTGACAGAGGACCAGCACACGTGGAGACACTGAGAGAGTGACAGAGGACCAGCACACGTGGAGACACCGACAGAGTGACAGAGGACCAGCACACGTGGAGACACCGAGAGAGTGACAGAGGACCAGCACACGTGGAGACACCGAGAGAGTGACAGAGGACCAGCACACGTGGAGACACCGAGAGAGTGACAGAGGACCAGCACACGTGGAGACACAGAGAGAGTGACAGAGGACCAGCACACGTGGAGACACAGAGAGAGTGACAGAGGACCAGCACACGTGGAGACACTGAGAGAGTGAGAGAGGACCAGCACACGTGGAGACACCGAGAGAGTGACAGAAGACCAGCACACGTGGAGACACTGAGAGAGTGACAGAGGACCAGCACACGTGGAGACACAGAGAGAGTGACAGAGGACCAGCACATGTGGAGACACAGAGAGAGTGACAGAGGACCAGCACACGTGGTGACACCGAGAGAGTGACAGAGGACCAGCACACGTGGAGACACTGAGAGAGTGACAGAGGACCAGAACACGTGGAGACACCGAGAGAGTGACAGATGACCAGCACACGTGGAGACACAGAGAGAGTGACAGAGGACCAGCACACGTGGAGACACTGAGAGTGACAGAGGACCAGCACACGTGGAGACACAGAGAGAGTGACAGAGGACCAGCACATGTGGAGACACAGAGAGAGTGACAGAGGACCAGCACACGTGGAGACACAGAGAGAGTGCAACAAGACAAGTGATGAAGGGAAGGACATGATGTAGTGTATAAAGCCACCTGTTCACATGCAAGGTAGATCTAATGCCACTAACGTACCTGATTGAGATACTTGCCAGCAAAAAATGTTCTATAATTTTGCTTCTTCAAGTATGTAGCAAAAGTCCTCATTTCTGACGAGGCTTGCCAGGTGGCACTGCTGCAGTTTCCTGAAAGTGAGTTATTGACCGCCCCATGGTTGTGGACATAGCTGCCAGTGAGGATAGATGACCGGCTTGGACAACACAGTGGACTGGTGACAAACTATAAAGAGACAACAACATTCAACACTGTCAGGTGTCAACAAGAGGAATAACAAACAACTTGTCAAAGAATACTGTGTCCTCAGTTTAATTAATAATGTGTATTTAATATAAGTAAAGTACTTTGAGCAGTCATAAGGACTGGATAACATACTATATAACAACTTATTAATACTTAATCATAGAATATTCATATAAATAGTCTTGTGTATTTTATTAATGTTTGTAAAAAGGGTTATGATTACATTATTTAAGTTTTTGCTCCCGATAAACATTATGTATTTCTACCTTTGAAAATGGCCTGATGATGATATAACACTTCAGCAATCTAAGACATATATCAGTTATAGGTAAAACACCCACCATGTTCTTGAAGATGACACCAGCATCACCAATCAATTTTTTGGCCTTTACCATTGATTTCTAAAATGGATAAAGGAATCAACAATATAAAATATATGAATCATTAGCATTTTGATACAAGAGCTACCAGAGCAGAGCTGTAGCACTCAGGGACTTAACATGAGTCATACTGTTATAAACTGATGATCAATGACCTCACACAGATGTAACCTACAACTTCCTCTCGGTCAACTGAAGCACCATTTATCTAAGGAAAAACCATACTTATATAACTGTAATCATAATTTCATAGTCTTTTGGTTTTCCCCAAACGATAGTCTGTTTATGAAGTTCGGCCATGGACAAGCTTAGCGCTGTATTTAATAGTTGCTGGTAATTAAACTAATTATGCATCCCTGGGTCAGTGATGGAAGGATCCCCGTTTTGTTGTTGTGCACCGCGGTGGGAAGTAAGTAAATCTGTCACAAATTACATATTACCTTTCACGAATATTTCATTTGCAATGATTGCTCACAATAATTATGATAGTTAACATGATAATTGTACAAGTACAATTTCTGATTACACAACTAATAATTTCTACTCACTTTGATGTTTCAACCGCCATCGGCGGCCTTCTTCAGGAACTGAATGTTCAGTGATCACTGCTGCCGCCGATGGCGGTTGAAACGTCGAAGTGAGTAGAAATTATTAGTTGTGTAATCAGAAATTGTACTTGAATGATATACTTCCACCTTGAACATTTTCACGAATGATAATTGTAGTTTTTAGGATGTGCCAAATCAGTCATCCTCAGATTTTTGCCATTTTAAATTCCAACTCTCCCGTGGGCCAAAACACCCGACATGACACTCCTGGATTTTTGTGAAGTGTGCCAAATCATTAAGGGACAACGCAACATGACATATAGGCTGAAACCTCTGTGACCCCTCTCACGCTCTGTGATCATGCAAAGAAAGGTAATATCCTATTCTTTCATGATGTATCCTTGCATCGATATCATATTTACCTAGTTATCCCTGATTTCAATGGAGTGGTCACCAACTAACGAAGAGCCAAGACAAGTCAAGTCAACAAGAGGGGTGAAGCAAATTTGATCCCCCCAAAAAATACATTTTTAAAAAGTAATAAAAATTTACCCAATACATAGATGAATGAACGCACATATTATCTGTATGCCCTGCTGAGGCTGTCAGATGATCTAGATTGACTAGAAAGACCGATCTAGTTTTGACAGACTTCGTCTAGTCTAGCTAACTTTATTAATCGATGAATCTTCACACAGACAGGATGCATATGTTCAACAACAATCTTCGTTCAGACGCACCATGCTGCCTAGCTCTACATCTTGGTCATCCGTCAATATGAATACGATATTTGGTCGCTGATTTAATTGTTTAGCAGCTGTATGTATAACTAAACAAAATACAATAAAAGTTATCGGCGACGGCAACACAGCCATAGTTGTTGAGGTGCATGTGACCACCACATGACACAGTCGTCTCCGTTCTCGCTCTCAGTGGTGACACCTAGTGTGCTATAGTAGATCGAAAGCAAAGCGTTGAAGCGTTTACATTTTTTCCGGGTGTTATTAACTATCCGGGAGACGTTTCAGCGCATGCGCAAGTAAGTCGTCATTAGTTGCCCACTGAATGGAATATTAAATACATCTTTCGTCTTAGATACATATATATATATATATATATATATATATATATATATATATATATATATATATATATATATATATTATATATTATATATAAATATGTATATATATATTTATATTACATATTACATATTACATATTACATATTACATATTACATATTACATATTACATATTACATATTACATATTACATATTACATATTACATATTACATATTACATATTACATATTACATATTACATATTACATATTATATATAAATATATATATATATATATATATATACATAAAATATATGTTATGTATATAATATATAATATATAATATATAATATATAATATATAATATATAATATATAATATATAATATATAATATATAATATATAATATATAATATATAATATATAATATATAATATATAATATATAATATATAATATATAATATATAATATATAATATATAATATATAATATATAATATATAATATATAATATATAATATATAATATATAATATATAATATATAATATATAATATATAATATATAATATATAATATATAATATATAATATATAATATATAATATATAATATATAATATATAATATATAATATATAATATATAATATATAATATATAATATATAATATATAATATATAATATATAATATATAATATATAATATATAATATATAATATATAATATATAATATATAATATATAATATATAATATATAATATATAATATATAATATATAATATATAATATATAATATATAATATATAATATATAATATATAATATATAATATATAATATATAATATATAATATATAATATATAATATATAATATATAATATATAATATATAATATATAATATATAATATATAATATATAATATATAATATATAATATATAATATATAATATATAATATATAATATATAATATATAATATAATATATAATATAATATATAATATATAATATAATATATAATATATAATATATAATATATAATATATAATATATAATATATAATATATAATATATAATATATAATATATAATATACAATATACAATATACAATATACAATATACAATATACAATATACAATATACAATATACAATAGACAATATACATTATATAATATATATGTATATATATATATATATTGTATATATATATATAATATATACATTATATATTATATATTATATATATACATGAATATATATATATATATATATATATATATATATATATATATATATATATATATATATACCTATTATATATATATATATTATATATATATATGTATATATATATATATATATATATTGTATATATATATGTATATATACCGGTAATATATGTATATTATATATATGTGTGTATGTATATAATTATATACATCCCTCGTTAATGTGGTGATTATTGTGAAGAGTTGCTTAACATTTCGCTCAATACATTAAAATATTAGATTTGTATAAACGGATTATGGTGCAATGCATGCAGTAACATGATTTGGCGCTTGCACACTCAGTCAGAATATCATGTGTGACATCTCTGGTGTCTCACTTCTGTGTTGGCATGCATGGAAAATACTCTGTAATACAGTGGCTGGCTATATTTGTGCTCGAACGGAAACAGTGTTGTATGACATGCATGTTGTGCTAGATGGGATAAAGTACCTCTTGTGATAGGGGAATGGTAGCTGTGACATGCATGTTGTGCTAGATGGGATAAAGTACTCTTGTGATAGGGGAATGGTAGCTGTGACATGCATGTTGTGCTAGATGGGATAAAGTACTCTTGTGATAGGGGAATGGTAGCTGTGACATGCATGTTGTGCTAGATAGGATAAAGTACTCTTGTGATAGGGGAATGGTAGCTGTGACATGCATGTTGTGCTAGATGGGATAAAGTACTCTTGTGATAGGGGAATGGTAGCTGTGACATGCATGTTGTGCTAGATGGGATAAAGTACTCTTGTGATAGGGGAATGGTAGCTGTGACATGCATGTTGTGCTAGATAGGATAAAGTACTCTTGTGATAGGGGAATGGTAGCTGTGACATGCATGTTGTGCTAGATAGGATAAAGTACTCTTGTGATAGGGGAATGGTAGCTGTGACCTGCATGTTGTGCTAGATGGGATAAAGTACTCTTGTGATAGGGGAATGGTAGCTGTGACATGCATGTTGTGCTAGATGGGATAAAGTATTCTTGTGATAGGGGAATGGTAGCTGGGACATGCATGTTGTGCTAGATGGGATAAAGTACTCTTGTGATAGGGGAATGGTAGCTGTGACATGCATGTTGTGCTAGATGGGATAAAGTACTCTTGTGATAGGGGAATGGTAGCTGTCACATGCATGTTGTGCTAGATGGGATAAAGTACTCTTGTGATAGGGGAATGGTAGCTGGGACATGCATGTTGTGCTAGATAGGATAAAGTACTCTTGTGATAGGGGAATGGTAGCTGTGACATGCATGTTGTGCTAGATAGGATAAAGTACTCTTGTGATAGGGGAATGGTAGCTGTGACCTGCATGTTGTGCTAGATGGGATAAAGTACTCTTGTGATAGGGGAATGGTAGCTGTGACCTGCATGTTGTGCTAGATGGGATAAAGTACTCTTGTGATAGGGGAATGGTAGCTGTGACATGCATGTTGTGCTAGATAGGATAAAGTTCTCTTGTGATAGGGGAATGGTAGCTGTGACATGCATGTTGTGCTAGATGGCATGAAGTGAGAAAGTCACTAAGAAATCCTTTCTTACTATGAATTTAATTTCTTTATTAGACAAACTGTACAGAAGTAATAAATTCACAAGGCATTATAATACAATCATGGTAAAATGTATACATACACGAAACATACATACCTCATACATACATATGTACGTATTTACACACAAATTCATGCAAACGTATCAAACAACTCTCATTACAAGAACTAAACATGTCGGTGTACTACAATACTGGTATATTACATCTGCAGTGGTTTTCTTTGGCCACTTTTTATTTCACATAAAAGATTCTGTGAAATATCTCAGACCTACAAAACTGAGATTATTGAGAAGTTCCGGGGTAGAAGGAAGCATAATATGGGAACGTCCATGTATATAAACTGTTCACCTACAACAGATGACTAATTATCATAGAATGAAGACAACCTACCACTGACCCTCACTTTCTTAAGGAACCCTAATTCCCCAACACCTTATTATAAACTTGCGTATGTCAACCATCAGTCAATACTAATCTGTCAGAGTGCCTTCATGGAGTAACAAGTACAAACTGTGAACACAAAGCTTTCACCATGAGGTTTTTACCTCAAATTACTGTCAAAAATTAACTGCTTTGACAATATGTTCATTCGAACATATCAACACCAACTTAATAAACAAACTTCTTAAATAACACATCAGTCTGTCAAATTTGTATAAGTTGCTTTGTTTTAGCTCCTGATATTACTGACATGGACTGGCACAGTGCTCAGTCATGCAACATAAATGAAAGATAAATACATTTAAGTAGTCACCTGTGGAATTAATCCATGAAAGTGAAACTGGAAAGTACATTCTTTCAAATCATTATCAGCTGAATCCCACAGACGACTAACTATGAATAAACTACTGACTTATGATCCTGTCTTGTTTCTTTGTCTGCTTTAACAATTACCAGTTCTCATTATTTGGCAGTCGTGAACAAATCATGGGAAAAATTAACAATACATTTGGAATTCAGAGAATGTACATATGTACACTAAAATTAACCTTCTAAAACTGTTTAATATACAGCGCATTAGCAATTAATTCCATTGCCATGTTACCAAAGTTGTTTTGTTTTCTAAACCAATGCCCTAGTGGCACCTGAGAAAATGTAAATCATTACCTGAATTGGCACATACACAGTTGAACGCAATTACATTTGTTGATGAAATAACCAATACGTAGACCAACTAGTAGTTGCATAATTGCTTTGAAAATGAATACAGAATGGAATGGAAAACTTGTTTGGGACACTCATTGTGACAATAAGATTATTTATGCTGCAGAAACAGTGTGTCAGGATAACCAGGGAAGAAAGTCAAACTACATTTCAATGCTACATGTGGCTCATGAAAGTGTTCATAATTGAAAATAGTTAAGGTGTACTACAGGTTTTTTTTCTGAAAACCAAATGAGTTCTCAATAGATAGCCAGTTAGCTACAGTACAGCAATTAAATAAATGTGCTTTCTATTACTTTTTCTCAGTATATAAATATCTCAAATGTTGGCCAAATTAAGTCAAACTATCAGTCTACCACAAACGTCTTGCATGATATCAATAAATTATTTTAATATGCTGACATGTTTGAAAGAATAGCTACAAACATGTTTAGTACA